>VXBO01004586.1:0-14380 GCA_013400135.1 Rhinoptilus africanus | reverse complement strand
ATCTTATGGATCTGTGTCTGCATCTCTCCTTCCCACTTTTATGCGCTGTAGTAAAGTCAGTACAGGAATGATGACAGAGGATAAAATAGTACATTATGTGGCTTAAGTTGCTCTAGGGGAGGTTTAGACTGGATATTAGGAAAAAATTTTACACTGAAAGGGTTATTAAGCATTGGAACAGGCTGCCCAGGGAAGTGGTTGAGTCACCTCAATACCCTGGAGGTATTTAAAAGACGAGTAGACATAGAGCTTAGAGATACGGTTTAGTGATGGGTTTTGTCAGTATTAGGTTGATGGTTGGACTAGATGATCTGAAAGGTCCATTCCAACCTAGGCAAGTCCATGATTCTATATGATTCTCCAAAGTCAGATTACTATTCAAGTTTGCTCTGTGTGGATGCATCTTTTTTCAGTCATGAATATTAAACCCCTTGAAGTCGATGGAATTACGGGATTCTAGCTCTGTTGCAGGGTAGGCTTATAACAGAAAATAAATACGTAACAATTATTCACTCCCTTGGCCAGTATTTGAAGTATGAACCTTAGATGTGGGTTTGGTCTAGTTTGTATTACAGTTACTGATATATTATTTTTATTCAGTGAAACCGTACTTGATTAGTTTATGCCAGTAGGAAAAGACAGGGCTGGACAGCTGAACAATGACCTGTATTAGCCTGTTCACTATTCTTGGGTCCGCTAGCAGCGAATCTGTGAGTTAGTGTCAGGACCTTACGCTCTCTGCCCTTCTATCTGGCAGCGAAGTGGGGCTGTTGCTGGGATCTGTTAGTGATCTCATTCGTTCAAGGTGCCGAAGCAATTCTCTTATCAGTGCTGACACTCTGTAAAGTTAATTGCAGTAGGTTAAAACCCTTGCAATCCTGAATGCGAGATTGCAGTGCTGAGGTTTTTCCCTTGATCAAAGGCATTGATAGGTTTCCAAAGCTAGGGAACCAGGGATCGAGCATTCACGTGCAGCGTTGTTTCTTCTGGCTACCTTTGGATATATCTCATTCTGAGCATCGTGGTGGACTGGTAGAGCTAAGCTTATGCCTTTAGTAGTGGCAGCTCCTGATTTGGATTTAATTCTGTGAAAGTAAATTGGATGTGGGAGCACTACTTAGAAAGAAGTCAGGAGCTGGAACAATTGGTTGGAGTTCTTTTTTCCCCTCTAAGTTTGACATCAGCTGAGCATCAGCTAAGTCAGGCAGCTGGATTTGTGGAAATTTAGCCTTTCACAATAAATCTTTGTTTATCTTGCTCAGTTACTCTGTGGACCTGGTCAGACCTGGCACTGAGGTGTGCATGCTCAGCAAGGAGAATACTGCAGTGTTACGGATGTGAGCTTTTAAAAAAACAGTTCAGTGGGACAGTGCTGACTTAATTCACTTCCTACCCATATATTACTATGACCTAGAAAAGGTGAGCTTAGGAAAGATCCTAAATATTTCCATGTTTGTCCTCAGCCTGTATTTTAATAAGAACTGGATGCAATTCTTCAGAACTGTGAGAAAGTCACCAGTGGTAACTCCAGACAGGTTTCAATGTACGAAATTGAAAAAATTCTCCATGCAAAATTTTTCTCCTCATCTAAAACAATATGCTTCGCTTCTTATTAGTTTACAGCTTCAAGTATCAAAGGCATAATGTTTGAATTATGTAGCACGGCTACAGTTTTCAAAAAGAGTATAAGTGATTTTGGACTGTTTTCACATGTGATTTTCAAAAGCAACAACCTCTGGGAGGACAGGTCTCAGTGGGAGTCTGAGACACTTAAACCTGTACCTCTTCCAAAAGTGGGACTTGGGTTCTTAAGTTGAGAGGTGGCTTTTGGTGCCTTATCCACACCCTCCCTCCTCTCAGCCAGTCTCGCAAAGGAAGCCCCTGCGGGCACACTCTGGGGTGGAGATGATGTTTGATTTGAAGTCAACGACTGTCAGTCCTGCCAGACTGGTTGGCTTGTGCTAATCCTTTTTCAGAAACAGGGCCAAGCTTAGGCATGATACTCCAAATGGCGTGATGTTTGCTTAGCATCAGGAAAGATGTTTGAACGCAGTCGCTTGGGGACTACTGTTCTATTCCTTTTTGAAATGAGTAATTGCTTCAGAGTCGGGGGTATACAGGATAATGCTATATGCTGAAAAGAAAATTAGGCATGGGTGTGCCCAAGTGACAAGTGAGCAACAGACTTCTCAAACAGCATTGGAGAATGTCTTCTTGTAGGCTTGTATTTGTTTATGGATAGACTGCATTCAGATGTGAATGTATGACACTCATGAATGTCATGGAAACTTTAACGTTTGTACCCTGGGCTGGAATTTGACCCATATTACTCCTACTGAAACATGCAATGGATCGTTCAGCTGCGTTTCATACCCTTAAGGATTAAAAAAAAAATCCAACTGAAAAAACCCCAACAACAACAAAAAAAACCCCCACAGACAAAAATACCTTTTTGGCCAATGTTAATGTATTAAAAGTTCTTTATATTAGAATGCTGAATGTAGTTGGATCTTTTAGTTTTTGCACTTGTACATGTTTAGGCTCGATTTGCCAGTGAACATAATAATAGATTATTTAATTAAGAGTCATTTAAACTGAAGACTGATTACATGCTGCTTACAAACATTCCACACTGAAATTAACTTAATTTTTCTGCTTAGTAATTTGAATTTGTACTTGTCCTTCATTGACATACTTCTCATCTACTGATGTCTAAATGATAGTCATAATTTAAATATGGGATCAGGAAGAAAAATTAAATCAACCTTAGTCATCTTGTGTTTAACTGAGCAGCTTATGAACATGAGTTATGAATTTTTGCAAACGTTACGCTATTGAACAAATTTTTGGGGAATTGAGAGGTACAAAGTGGTACTTCTGAAGCCTCTTTCTTCAATTTGAAGTGTATGTCAATATGCAAAAAATTTCTTTATTCCTAGAGAGGTCTTGACTACCTGTCAGCTTTAAAGCAAAAGATAGAAATAAAGCCTTTTTTCATTATGTGATCTCATCTTCTCATGACTGAGCAAGATTTTAGCTATTTTGTTCTATCATTGACTGCATCATGATTAATATGTATAGTTATATTAATCATGTTCAGTTAATCAACATCTAAATACATTTATTGTACTTGCAGTGGTTTTTAAGAAAGATTTTGCATGGCTGATCTGGTTTAGCTAATGTCTCGGACTGCTATGAGGATGTGCAATCCAAAACACAAAGCAGCAGGAAAAGGCACATGTATGTCACATACTAAATATATATAAAGCCATATGAAATGCTGAAAGGAAGTTCCAGTTGCACCATTTTCTCATGACTCCCATTGCACAGCAGCCTGATCTAGTTGATCCCCTGTTCATTACTAGATGACCTTTAACGGTCCCTTCTGACACAAACTATTCTATGATCTATTTTTTTTTCCATCTAGGAAGTAGATATTCAGGGCCCATTCTTATTAAAGCTTATAATTCAATACCTAAAATACTTGCAGACTTCACCACTAGGTTTGGTGGTTTCCATTCTTGTCTTTGATATTATTTTTTTCATTAGAGATTTGAATAAAAATGGAAATTTCTCAGGTTAAGTATATACTGTGTACCATAGCTACCTTCCCACATACAGGCTTTTGGTGAGGGACCAAATCGTTTGGAACTTGTAGAGCACTAATCACAGTTGGCTCCTAGACAACAGAACCAGCCATAATGTTAATTTGTATTATGTAATAGCTAGGGCTTTCATCGAGACAGATCAAAAGATACATGATAAAATATTTGGAGTTGTTCCTTTTAGGCAGTAGTGAAAGACGCAATCTTTATAAGTATTGAATATTTGTCTAATAAAGCTTCTTGTGGCAATACAGATCTCCATAGCAGTGCCTTTCAGTAACTAAAAAACATAAATGGAGTACTTTAAAAGTAAAGCTGAGAACCTCAGGACTTAGCTTAGTTCAAACGGCTGTACTGGCAATAGTCTGTGTGAAGGAAATAATCTTCTTTTAGGTGTCATAGCCGCTGATGCTGATTCTGATACTCCTCCCCACCTGAAATTGCCAGCTGTAGGTGATGGAAAAGGAGAAGCATTTGTGTTGGCAGCCATGTCCCAGGCGGAACAGTAATAAGAGCTCACGTGGGAGGAGGCTGGGTAGGCTTTGGAGTGGTGCCCACCCACTGGGTGAACCACCTGTGACAGAGGCAGTCTTCACCTTACGAGGAATGACTGAGGGAACTGGGGTTGTTTAGCCTGGAGAAGAGGAGGCTGAGGGGAGACCTCATCACCCTCTACAACTACCTGAAAGGAGGGTGTAGAGAGATGGGGGCTGACCTCTTCTCCCTGGTGACAAGTGATAGGACAAGAGGAAATGGGTTCAAGTTATGTCAGGGCAGGTTTAGATTGGATATCAGGAAACATTTTTTCACTGAAAGGGTTATTAAACATTGGAATAGGCTGCCCAGGGAGGTGGTGGATTCCCCATCCCTGGAGGTGTTTAAGAAAAGGGTAGATGAGGTGCTTAGGGACATGGTTTAGAAGTGGTTTTTGTCAGGGCAGGTTAATGGTTGGACTTGATGATCTTAAAGGTCCCTTCCAACCTCACTGATTCTATGATTCTATGATTCACAGAGTGTTTTGCTTTTGCTAGATTGGCAAATTAAAGTACAACAGCCTTGTCTGAACTTTCCCAACCAACTCTCTTCTACACGTACCTCATGTAAAAATTATTTTGCTTTTCATAGAGGCATGTTTTAGTGCATTGATTTGGCTGTTTTTATGAACAATGTGAGTATCCCAGTGTCTGATATCCTGTGACAGGTATCTCAAGTGTTAGGCCAAAATTCTGTTTGTGTTTCCGTGGAGCTACTGAAAATTTGTTGGTGTCTCTTGAATCAAATCTGAGAACTCTCCAGACTCATGATTTCGAGTAGTGTATAACACAGATATGTAACAATGGTACACAGAGAAAAAGGTGAGTGATAGAGCTGAGGCCTTAAGTGAACACAAACACCATTTCATTGTTTTTTTTACGGAGTCCCAAAACTATATATTTTCTAAGTATATCCTGCTAACAATATTGGAAAAACTTAGTTGGAAAACTTACACATGGACAGATTTTTATAGTATTTGTGGTTCTCCTTGTTCTGGAAAGAAATAGAGATATTCAGGAGATGGAGAATAAACCACACTTATAGAAACAGCAGCTATTTATGCCACTAACATTTAAATGAATCAAAAATCTTCCCCAGACTGTAAATTCCTAAAGCACAAAATTACAGGCTTGTGACTATTAAGAAACGTGGTTGTGAAATGTAATAGTCTAGTACAATGCTATACTAACACTCGTTGACCTCCTGTGTTTCTTCAATAGCTTGAATAAGTCTCCACAAGTTACCTGGTATACGGCTCCTGTGGCCGTAAGGGGTGGAGATGAATTTATACCTCCTCTTTTGTCTGTACCACATCACAGGCTGGAAGCATGGGTCTAGCAGAGAGGAAAATGGATTGGGAATTGGGAGAGTTGGCTTCTGTTCCTGACAGTATTACTAACCTGCTGTGTACCCAATTCAAGTCCCTGCAGTTCCTGTGGCTGTTAACTCAGTGATGTCTGGCTTGTCTGTCTGTGCTGTGACCACAGCAGAGAAAAGCTGTCTTGTCCTGTGACTTCTAAAAATACATAATATAATAACTTTCTATCTTGTGTGGTCCTATTGCTATACAAATGCTAATAAGAATGATATTAATTAGCTCTAGCTGAAAATGTTATACAAATTAATCACTGGGTTAACTGGGTACATCTTCAGGGTTTCTAACTTGTCTCCTTTTACAAGCAGATTCTGATAACCTGGGCAAAACAGCAGAGCTTGTGCCCTTTTGCATAGGCTGGTTGTCTGGTTACCCATCTTTGAACTAGGAAAACGTCCATTCTTCGGTTTTATAAGTAAAAGAAATCCGAGAATACTGGTGTGAAAGCAACTCTACTGGAATGACTGTGACTTAGCAGTTATAAGCCTTGAGTTGAAAGTGTGTGGCAGATGAGTTCTGAACAGGCAGGTATCTCCCACCCATGTTATTTGCAAAGATGAAGCCCAATTGGTAATGACTGGAGGAAAACAAAAAGGCTTGGAAATTCTGTGGGGAAAAATATTGGAAGGACAGGCAACAAGAGAGACATTAATAATGAAATATATGTTCTATAAAGGTAAACTATTCCTTTAGGCATACTAAAGCCATAGGAGTTGATAATTATGGAGGTGGTTATGAAGGTGAAATGCAGAAAGGAGTGTAAGTAAAGGTCAAATTAATATTGTCAAAACATGGTAATTGTGTTCATTAACTAGATTAAGTGATCTACGTGTGAATCACTTCAGTGACACATGGCAAGAGACTTTAAACAACTGAAACTTGAATCTGGCTCACTTGGTAAAACATACTTGGAAATGCCATTGCACATGCTTTGCAAGCTGGCTTGTGTAAACTGGAGCGATAAGTCTGGATTTGCTTTTACCTTAAGTTTGCCTGTTAAATTAAGCTAAATACCCTGTTTACTTTTTGCCACTGTTTCTGGCAAATCATGTTGGTAAACACTTGGAGCAACATGACAAAATCCCAGATCGTAAAACCATATTGTAAGACCATATCGCAGAGAAACTCTGATGATGTGAACTACATATCACCTAGGGAAATACACATTCCTCCATATTTACTATTTATAAGCTAAAAGAGAAGGAAAAAAACAACTTGAGAGTGACATTTCATCCTCAAATTCTCAGCACACTTGCCTATTGCAAATTCTGCAGTCACTGGCCTTTACCGCTGAGCTAACAAAACCTCAAGAAAATCACAGGATTTTCCTTGATCTCTCTTTCCTCCTGCTCATCTCGCTACCATGTTGATCCCCTGTCAAGATCCTGTGGCATGGACTCCTGCCCCTCCCATGCCACTGATTGTTAGACAGTTGTAGTGAAACAGCTTGGAGCACAAGATGCGCAGGGGTTGTCACAGACTCTTGAGTTTTCCCCCTTGTTGACTCCTGCTGCCCGGTCCTTCCCTATTGTCCAGGCCTCTTGCTGGTTTTTTGTCTTTCCTTGCTTGTTCAGCTACCTCCTTTCCAGTTTGTGTTTCTTGGGCTCGGCTCTGTTCTCTCCTGACACGGTTTCATTCTCCACACTCCTATCCCTATCCATCCCCAGTTCATTTAGGCAGTGCAGAAGTAGGAAAGTTTTCCATCCCCACCAGACCAGAAAGCAGCAAGGTCTGTGCTTGTTACTACCCTGACTGGTTTATAAATCTCTCTAAGCCAGAAGGCCGTTTTCTTACCTAACTGTACACCTGACAGAGAGGGAACAGGGGATGCTCTTTTTAAAAACCCACACCCTGAAGTCAGTAAATATGTAAAAATTAATTCAAAATAATCAGATGATCAGGATATTCTGTTTCACATTGGAATCATCTCCTGAAGATCGTTAGTTACCTGTATCTGAGCTAAGAATAAGTAATTTACACTGTGCTGACTTCAAACCTGCCTCTTCCTGTAGTGGCCGAGGAAAACCACTTCTAATCCCCTCATTTCTGTGGATGGCGCACAGCTGGATGTACTGTTCTGTGTGTTACAGATACAGGACACCTGGAGCTGTGTGTGCTGTATCTTCATTTGAAGGATGGCAAAATTTGAGTGCCTGACCCTCTATTACCAGGTCAGAATAATACTGATTTTTTCTGAGCCAAAGCAAGAAAAGTAGGAGATAGAGACATACAAAATGTGCACAGGCAGGATTATAGAAAATGATGATAATCATGGCTTTAAGCTTTTAACCTACTGGTGATTCATGAGTCATACGGTCACTTCAGAAAGGAAACTTGTAGTAGAGTTATGGGAGAGTCCTTACTGTGAGAAAGTGAAGAGCAACTGTGAAAGAAAGGGAAACATAAAAAAGCTAGAAGTTTGCAGTTGAAAGCAAATCATTTGCTTCTGTGCTAGTGGTAGGAAAAACAGGCACCGCCGTTTTCAAAAGGTGATCCACGTCTCTCTCAATTTCCAAAATCACTTTTTGTCTGTTCTTAAGATACGTCTATCAAGTGGAGATTCAGTGGAAGGCAGGAAAAAAAACCCAACACCTAACTATTAGGCTACACTGATAATTAAACGCATAAACTAATAGCCTGATTACATGTTAAAAAAAAATACACTGTAAGAGATTAAAACAAGGGGATTACATTAAATTGAAACAGGGATTAAATATTTTTCCTAAAGGCTTTTAACACATTTTCTAAAGAGCTGCTTATGAGCACAATTTGACTGATGAAAAGTATTTCTTTTGGAGATAATAGACTAAATAATCACATAATTAAGCCATGCGAAGTGCAGTGCTTGTAAGCTGATGATAGTATGTTTCAGATATGTAAGAGCTCTTTCTATGAGTCACAGAGGGGTTTTTTGGTTGGGTTTTGGGGTTTTTTTTATGGTAAATTTAATAAAATCCCAAGACTGACCTAGCAGAATTGTGTTCTGAGATCACTCAAGTGGTTTTACTGGGTTTTAAATGGGAAAACTGATTTGAAACCATTCAGAAAAGGGAAGCGTACACATTTCAACATTAGGGGAACTGAGGCACAGATGAATTAAATTGTTAAATGCTTTCATTATAACAGTACCTAGAAGGCCTCAAGTAGATTAGGCCTCCTTCTGCCAGATGGTGTACAATCACACAGTAAATATCTTCATCAAAAGCTTAGGCTCCAAGGGAAATAAGACACCACTCATTACTCAAGTTATTCTTCAAACCATGAATAGAAACTGTATCTCCCTACCCCACTGCTCCACAGTAATGTTCTTCCCAGAATATCATCTGTGGAGATGTGCTCCCTCTTCCTGTGAGCAGTACTTGCCTCAAATTAGGAGAAGGAGAAAAATCAGGAGGTAACTTGGAAACATGTTTAAAGTTTAAAAAAAAAAAAAAAGAGGCGGGCAAGAAGGGAATTGAGCAATGGTGGCATAAAACAGCTGGTGAGAGTATGTCCTTAATCCATATGACATGTTATTACATAAAGAACTACAAAAGTACTGCTGAGATTGCTGTGTACTACACAAATAATGAGGTTTTGCCAAGGCGTAGAAAGAAACTTACTTTCTTCAGGTTTCTTACTAAGTAGGATCCTAAAACTGAATCCATGGAGTCTCACCAGTTTGAAGGAGACTATTCATGAGATTCAGAGTGGATGCTGATGAGTAGGGAAGGTTGGCAGGAAGGAGGAAAAAAGTTATTGGGAAGGAAACCGTTTTTTCATGGAACATCAGTGGGTTTCTGGATCACTTTCAAAACTGAGGGAAGGGGATTTTAATCAAACTTCCCAAATAAAGCTTCAAGTTTAAACAAACTAATATGTAGGTAGTGTGGAAAGCCTGCAGAAGTTATATTTTAAGGGGGTATTCTAATACCCTGCTAGAGTTAGTACTGTACATTCTAAGAAATCAATGGCCGACTCACTTGCATTATTCAGCATGTGCAAGGGTGTGACAATCCACCCTGCATGGAAGGTTCTGCTCTGATGCATTTACACAAGTAATGTATTAAATTATGCAAGCAGTATTTTTTAAATACTATTTGACAATTCTGCTTAAAGATATTTGGCAAATTTGCATACAGAGACAAATTTTGCTTTGAGTTTATTAAGCTTTCCCTTTCTGTTAAGCTTCCAAGTTCATTTAGCAATGTGAGTTTGTATAAAAGAAGTAACATCCGTGTAGACTCCCTGCACTTTGCGATGCTCAGTTCTTTAAACTCTGTATGCCAGCTCAGGAGCAATAATATCAAGTGACTTCAAAGGACAACTGCTTCCAACAATCCGCAATGGCTTGTATTTCAACTCAGTAACCAGCATAGCTCACCAGACCTGTTATTTTATTTCAAGGCCTCTGCTGCTCTTTTCATGTATTGAGCTACAGTCCCAGCTCACTGCAAATGAAAGGGGAAGGGGGAAGCCCAAAGTTGTGTAGAATTTGGGAGGAAGGGAGGACTGTGTGCATGTCTCTTCAGACATAGGCACAAAAATTATTTTTAAAGTAAACCTGGAAAACGTGTTTCACGCCAGCAGTCTGTAATAAAGCTTGGTGACATGTTTTCCTTCTCTCACACCCACTTACTTGCTTCCCTCCTTCAACTGTATCTTGTCTGAAACCAAGACCGTAGGTTCTTTGGAAAAGGATCTGTCACTGTAAATCAACCAGACTCCGATTTGGCTGGCTACATGCTGCTTTAGAATAAATGGCAATAATTAATAGGTCATTCATTTTGCGTGTCAGTGGTGTTCATTACAGTAAATGTATTTGCCTCCCCTCCTCCCTCCCTGTTTAAGGCATCAAATGATATCCCTACAAAGTGCTTATTCAAACTGGCAGATCTCTTACACATGTTAAGGACTAGAAATATATTGAATTTGACACAGAGTCTTCATTCTGATAATACTAATGGTAGAGATTGTAGGGGTTTTCTTTGTGTGTGTGTATGCTTGGACTTGATGATCTCAAAGGTCCTTTCCAACCATGAAGATTCTATGATATTGTTTGAATAGTGGGTTTCTGAAACAAGGTCAAGGCTAAAGGCTGGACTATGTGTCTCATTTTGGGTTTAATATAGGGGAGTGTAATTGATATCAATGAAGCTTCAGCTCTAGCCTTAGTCTTCCACCAGAAACCTTCTCTCTAGACTGTGAGGGGATGTTTACAGTCTGTACTAAGCTTTTGCCAACAAGCAAGTCAACAGTGCCTTCAATTTCTCATTTTTACCACTGTACCAGGTCATTGGCGTGTTTGTGTGACTGTCCATTGAGACACATCAGGGACTTGTCTAAATTGAAGCGCATCAGTTTTTTTCCTGATCTGGTTCACAATCTGGTCCCACAAACTCTTGTATAGGCACAAAAGAAAAGTGCCATGTAGGGTCAGAAAAAACATGGCCAAGGGCAGCAAATAGACAGGACTTGTGTAGTAGTGCTTGATAATGCTTGTTTAAAGGGCGCCTGAAACTAAGGCCTGATTCGACTCTGATTATGTCCCCTGGACAAAACTCCCTTTGATTTCTGTAGGTACTGTGTCTAAGAAAGCCCTGGCAGCCTTGGTTCTTGATGGTTCCTTTGAGAAGTAGATATGGTATTGAATTAATAGGGCAACATGGTACTATACATAGATTTATCTTAAATAGTTCATAATTCTGTTAGGTTTTTATTTAATTCATGGCTATCTATATCTGCCTGTCTGGTTTTAGGATGAGACAAAGATTAGATTGGATTTGACTCTGGAAGATAGAAGAGAAAGGTATTTTAAAAACCTAACAATAAAGCAGGTGTTGGTTAGAGCTTTTACCTCTCTCTTGGCAGTGCTGGAAGGTAGACTTCTGTCATGATCTTGGTCGGGTTTCTTCTGCTCTTTTTCTCTTCCATTCTCTCAGAACTGGAAAGGAGATGAAAATCTTGCCCTTCTGTCTGTGATTCTGAATCAGCTTTCCTAACCCTTGGCTATATGCCCAGCAAAACCCCAGAGCCAAATTCCCTGTCAAAGCCAAGCATCTTGTGGCTTGTCTCTATTATCTAAGTGAGGATATACAAGTCCAGAACATGGGAAGGGAGAAATACCTGGTCCAATGCAAACAGTGATTTCCTCTTGTATACTAATGTTTTAATAATGGTTTGAGAGAGACAGGGATTTGTGAAGATATTTGAATTCAGTCTGTGTACAGGAACAAAAACTGAGCCCATTGCAATTGCATTTGTAACTTTAAATATCAAATAAATATAGTCAGTTTCACATGCACAACATAGGAACACATTCAAATATGTGCTCATAGGAAGTCACTGCAGCTCCCACCAAAACCTGAAGACTACGGTGCCACCTGCAGTGTTCTCACCCCTGTCCTTATGGGACAGAGTCACGATCTACCACAGGACACGCATCCTATCTACGGTGCCAAGAGCAACACGGTGCCCTACAAGTGTGTCCTTCAGCAACCTAGAGCAAAAGTGGTTTTGTCCTGGTTTTAAGGCTTTTCCTGAGTAGACAGACTTTGCTTTGCAACTTTGAATTTCTTGGCTTCCTTCACCTCGCGCTTCACAAAATACCTGACGCCTATATCAATAGTATAATGATGTATGGCCTGTTCCAGCTTATTTCTATAATATGCTTGCTTTTTATTTGCTTGGTGTGGCTAATGGGTGAACTTACGTAAAGCAGTTTCAGGTTTATTGCTTACATCAGTCACCAGAGAAGCTATCAACAGGTACTTGCATCACCCACCCATTGCATCCGCACTGGCTAATACAATGCAGGGCAACAACATGACTCCCCCAGCCCCCAGCTTAATTCTTCAGCTCTGCTTCCATATAAATATTTTTAATTGCAGAATGGGGTGAAATTCTGGACACATGCCAACACTTCCAAATGACACTATACTGCCCCTGCAGTGACAGTATCTGGGCAACCCACACTCTGTAACTTGTACCTGAGGGAGCCCCTTGTGCCATCAGAAAGTGCCATCAGAGGGGACAGTGTTGTTATGAGACGGACTGGAGAGGTATGACTTGCTGCATCTTTCTACTCACTTTGCAAGAGGGTAAATGACACCACAAGAAAATACAACATCCCAGACATGAGAAATACATATATATATATATATGGGGTTTTTTAATCACACTCAATTGGGAACACTTATTTAGTTTTATTAAGAGTTTTATTAGCTCTAAAAAATAGGTTCTTAAATATTTTCCAAGGTTGACTAAAATATGAAAAACAATTATATAATCAATGTTTAAAATAAACCAGTTTGTTGTAACTGAGACTGATTCAGTGGCATAATATTTGTCAAGAATGATAGCATACAGGGAATTGTACAGCCTCAGCAAATCCACAGACAGTATTTCTCTGATTGCTTTCAAACTAACCGGTTGCAGAGTTTAGTTGTCTGTTGCCCAACGGAATTCCTACCACCAAGAACACTGCAAAAGAGTGGAACCCGGTCTTTGGGTGAGGAAGCTGCAAGGTTTTTATAGAAAATAAAGAACTGGTCTATTGGTGTACCCCTCTCTTATACTTTCTTATTGTTAAATGAAAACTTTCATAAATAGCCTTATATAAATAATAATCTCCTAAGTTTTAAAAAGTTCACAATGTCAGTTGGACCTGACTAAACATTCTCTGGTCTCTAACTGCTTAAACTGTTTCTGCAATTATTCTGGAATACAAGAATCCTTAATGTCTCTTATTGTAAGAGCAGATAATATCTTTTTGGTAAGAGTTAAGCTGCAGAGGAAGATTTGGCAGTCAAGTGAAATGCATGTTACAGCTGATGCTGGGTTGTTTTTTTTTTATTGGTATAACTGAAAAGATTAAGCTGTAGTGCAGGTAGGGCTTGAGTCATGTTTTTATCTTGTGTCTCTTGGCCTGATATGAACTATATTATTAAAAACAGTAGCTCAAGCTGATTCTGTACTTTGTTTATCTACAGCCAAGCTCAGCCAAATATCAGCTAGCCTAGTGAAAAAATGTAGTTGAAGGCTGTGTACATACGGGCACTGCTAATTACTGTCGATGACTGTCAAATTAACATTGATACTAATATATTTCTTTAGTATGCCTTTAAACAAAGCACTCTTATCTATGCATAAGAAAAAGCACTACGCAGAGCAGAGTGAATACAACGTGTTAATCTGTATTTTGATTTAGTCTGTTCTTAAAAAAAGTGATTTATCACCCCTTCTCATTGCCAAAAGGAACTGCAGTACCTTCCAAAAGCTTTTGCCCTGGGAGATCCCAGTGTCAGTTTCAGTAGTATTTACACCTCTTTTCCCTCCATAGCTTTTAAGCGAGCAGCAGCTTTAGTCTCAGTGACTTTTTGCATGTAAAGGCGCCGGGTGTGTTTGTAAATGACGGCCAGTATAAGTATAACCCACTATCCGCGTTCGTTACTCGGCTGTTACGGAGAGAACTGATTTACCCTCCGAGCCTGCGTGCGAAGTAGCCTGCGCTACGTGGGGATATCGTGGGGATATCGTGGGGAGCCGTAGGATTAAAAGGCCCGGCAAGAAAACCTGCGGAGGGAAGCAGGCGGCAGGATTTAAGGAGCGAGCAATCCCCGACGTGAACGAAACAAAACCACGCTGTGGGTTTCTCTTCCTTAGCTAAAAGTACCGGCGAGCCAGCCTAAACGCGGCCGCGGACGACTAGTTAGAACAAGTTTAAACTCCAGAGCTAAAATGAGCAGGTTTCCTCTGCGCGCCTGCCTCCTGCCCCGGGAGTCCTCCCGCTGCCCCGGCGGCGAGCTGGCGCCGCGCTGCCCGCCGGGCCTCGGCAGAGCGGCGGGCGCGGACCGCTTTCCCTGCGAGCCGGCCCGGAGCCCGCCCC
>VXBO01004585.1:29228-47482 GCA_013400135.1 Rhinoptilus africanus | reverse complement strand
AAAAAGAAGCCATTCAGTGGTAAAAGGAGTGCTACAGAAAACAGGAATTGAATTTCATTGAATACCTGGGTCTTGTTAGAGCTGCCTGTAGTATGGTTTTTCCTTCAATGCAATGTCTATGCACACACAAAAAATATGTTGCACGGCAGGAGGTCATTGCCACAAGTTAAATGATGTGATTCCAGCTAGTAAAATGTCTCATTCTGTTGTATACACTTTAAATACTTAGACATATATTGTACATTACACTCTATGCCATAGAGTTCTCATAAATGTGTTTTGTTCAGGTCAAATTTTAAAAGCCCCGATAACCTCTGGATCCATTCAGAGCATCTGTAAAACAGCACCTGGAAAGCTGAGTAAGGATAAAATCAAGGTAAGGATAAAATTTTCTGAAGTGGGTTGTACTGGTATGGGGTTGCATACGCTGATGTCACAGGTGATGCACAAATGCAACTCAAGGGTTAAAAAAACAAGATGAAGGAGGAACGCTTCCAACAAAGTCAGGCTTCATTAGTATTCAGTGCTAAATGAGAGAGATATTGGGAAGAGAGCTTGGTCAAGGGAACTTAAAAGTCATTAGAAACATGACTTCTCATAGGCTGGATGTTTAATAATTTCTGAAAGGGTGGAAGGGATTCAAACCACAGTTTGCTCATGTTTCTGCATATGATATTTTCTGCAGGGGAGGACAAAAGAAGAAGGAAAATGCATCTTTGCCTCAAAGAAGATGAATGAGATGGGGAATCTGTGTGTAGAAGAAAGGGTAAGAAATGTCCTGAAGGGGGGCATTTTTTCAAGGTAGCTGCAGAGCTTACATATGCTTTATGTAAGGCATGATTATTACTTTTCCTTTGGTGTAAAGCCTCAGTGTTGGCAGTTTTTCATCCCAGATGATCTAATCTCTTTCCAGTCCAGGTTTTTCCCCCCTTAGCTCATTTGTCATACACTGTAAATATGACAAATAATGATACAGCCGAAACACTGAGAGCCCACAGAGGGCCCACCTCATTCCTTATAATGGGTTCATCACACTCCTCCGCAGAAAATTGTTCAAGATCTTGTTAACTTGTGTTCAGTAGGTCGTCTGTGTCTGACATTTTGCTCTGTCTGTCCTGTTACCTGGGAGAAGAAACTATTGCACTTTATAAAGTATATGAATCGCTTCATTCTCCCTCAGGCAAAATGCATCCACGCCTGTAAGCCCCCAGACTGCAAATCCTCTATAAGAGCTGCCCTTGCATTAGGATGCTGCCTATGGGGCCTGGTTTGGGCAGGAGAGGTTTGGAAGATGGTCTGTGCTCTTTGTGCTACAAATATGGGTCAAAATATTTAGTATATATTTAGAATATTTGGTAGAGATTAGATCTACGTATTCACCAGGAGTGAGTAAGATCTAGGATTTGAACTCTTGTTTCAACATACTGATTTGGTTTGAGAAAATTCTTCTCCATTTTCCAGCAAGAAGCCCTATGGGTTTGGTTCTCAGGCTGAAATAACACCGAATTCCTCAAAGTGGTTCCTTCCTCCAGTCCACATACTCTTCATCCCTATCAGATTCCAACAGAACCACATGATTTTCATCCAGTTACCAAATCTCTAGCAGCAAAGGAGAGCACTTAGCTCTTGGAAATATACTGTTGCTTTAGGGAGGCAGAAGTAAATAACAACTCTGTACTCAGTCTCAGAGAAGTAACTGAAGCAACATCCAGGCACTTCCATCAGGAAACATGAGAGGTTTCTGTGATCGGTCACGTCAAATGCTGCACACAGGTCCAACAATTTCAAGGGGAATAAAGGGACCTTGTGAAGACCCCCTTCAAAAAGAAAGACCAGACGATCTCAGTGACATCATTTTCATATGAATCTGGACTAAAATGGTCACTCCAAATCCTGGCGTTAGTTTGGATGTCCACTCTGTAACGCTGCAGCATGAGCTGCTCCGCATTGTGCACCCACCTCTACCCTTTTGAAGTCCTAGAATATGATTTCTTATTTTTCTGCCAACTACATGTTAAACTCTTAAAGCGGTTTAAATTCTTACACCGTTTAAAGAGTTTAATGCCACACAATATTTCAAATTACTTTAAGGATTCAAAGCAGCTTTCAGTGTTAAAGTAGCTTAGAATCACATCTTAAAAATGTTCAAATCCTTGAACAGCTGCCTGTCTCCCATGCAGGGCAGCAAGGGAACCCCAAATATCACCCAGATTTACATGGATGTAGAGTTCTGTGCCTGTCAGTCTCACAGCCCTGGTCACAGTCATAATTTTAAATGTCTTCCAGGATAGAGCAGAAGACAGTGGCAGCAGTGTAAGTTTTCTAAAGCTGCCACATTGCTAATCCTCTCTACTTGGACTGTGAGTTTGACATCAAATATATCTATTTCTTTTCCATTTTACTAAAGCTTGAATACAGTTTTCATTTGGACAACACTTTTTTGTCTCAGTAGAGAAGTGGCTTTTTCATGGGCAAGAATTAAGGACCAAAAACTTGAAAAAAAACTTTTCAGTTTTTGATTAAGAGGAATCCAAATGTTAAGGGGTAGATCTGTGCATGCGCATGAGTGTCTGGTTAGTGAAATATTAATAACGACTGCCAAACACATTCTTGCTAACACTTTCTGGTTGGTGAATGAAATATCACAAAAATATTTCCTGATCCTCCTCTTTTCAGTGACATAGACAATTCCCCTTCCCACTGAATTTTTAAGGGTTTTTTTTTGTGCCAATTTTGATAATATTTAGAAAAATACTTTTGCATTCTCACTGTTTGTATTAAGTATAATAAAACTGCACAAATATAATATGTAGTTATAAAATTTCCACGAAGTCTGGGTTTTTTTAAAGATAAGGAGTACTTAACTAATTTCAGCCCATTCACTCATAACTGCTTGACTTTGATGCCTATGAATGGTTGAGATCCATCTGAAAGTTTGACAAGCTGACTATTTATAGCATTTCTTTCATGAACAGATTGTCTGGTATCAAACAAGTTGCAAGTTCATGTTATAACCCATTCTTCAGGTGAAAAGGTTACTGCATCTCTTTCCTTTATCTGCCCACCTGTTTTCATAAAGAATTATGTGAGGACTGAATAGTGTTTGAGATCTCAACTCTTTTGTCAAATACAGAAACTGGGTGAGAGATTCACAATTTATTGAGAGACTGCAAATGAGGAAGCACGTGCAAGCAGGCTGGCACACGGAGTGTGAGCTTACAAGCTGTCTTTGCATAGGGAATGAATTTAAATGTAAGAGGAGGAAGATCATATGGATGGAAGTGAGTTTACACTCCACCATATCATTACTAAGACTTCCTCTTGACTACCACTGTCCAGCTCTTGATCTGGATTTGACCTTTTTACCTATAATCATTGTTCTGATCTCATAGTACTTAAATCTTGTGAATATATAAACATAGGTGGCCACATGCAAAGAATGTCCACCGCTCCTTTGACACTGAGGTGTATGAGGTTTTTTGTTTTCATAGCTTAGATGCCTCACTCAAGCATCTAAAATTAGGTGGAATAAGTCCATGCTAGTGTCCACATGCTAAGAATATGGACATTTCGGGTAGCATTTCACTGGACAGCCAGATGTAAGGCTTATGGGACCCAGGGGCTCAGCTAACCAAAGAGAAGCTGAGATATTGATTGGAGGAAAACACATCTGAGAATTTCAGGGAGGGATCATTCAGTCTTTCTCACGATGGTGTAATGTTGACTAAGGACTGCATCTTGAGTAAGAGATGTTTGGATTGAGATGGATGATCAGGGTCTGCTTCACCATCCAACAGCATGTACATATTCCTCGCCATCCTTTTTTCCTTGGCCTGGGAGGGAACGGGTTTACTAACATTGTACCTGGCATTGACAGCATGTGCAAATTTCATCTTTCAAGCCTCAGAGTCACCTTACACTGCTAGAAATCTTTTTTTTTCTGTGAACGTATCATTGTCTGTTGTCCAGCTTGCATTCAAGGGACTGTGGGTTTTCATCCTTTCTCTAAGAAATCTTTACAGTTTTCAGGCACCATGATGATTTCTTGATTTTGGATAGGGAAGGAATCTTTTCAAAACCCAAGGTTTTCAAAAGCAGTGCAAGTTGCTTTTCCCTGCACTTGTAGTGTGATCTGCACGTTGGGACCCACATGTCTGTTTTACATATTCATTTTCCTGCATAATTAATAGTTCAGAAGTGAGTAGCATCATGGTTTATCCTCTTTTGTGTCTGTAACACACAATTTATTTTTCCTGGCACATAAGTCCTTCAGCTTATGTAAAACCTATGAGTTTAGAATAAGTAAAATTCAGTGCCATACAAGAAGATCAGATGGTCACTAGTCCTCTTAAATTAATATCATGACAGTATAGAGACATTTTTTAATAAGGATCCTCTAGCAACAAGATTAGGAGAACTGCTGAAAGTTACAAGCTAAATTTGAGACTGTGGAAATATAAACTGTACCTCATAACTGCGCCAAAATATTTCATCAGGGATCCCAACACAAAAATTCCAGACAAAAATCCTACTCTTACATTACGCTGAGTATTATGGCAAGTGTTTCAGGTAATTATTCTTTTGTGGATGGTTTTACGCTTTTTTGAATAACCCGTATGGATTTGGATCTTTCTGACTAGCTCCTGTCACCTTTGACTTTAAGTGAGTGTTCAGTCTAGAGTCCATAAAGTGGAGTGCCTGTACATATGGATTGAGTTGACATGAAGGAGACTGGTGAAAGGAAGTTTCTAGATGCTAACGCACACTTTGAAAATTGGAATTTCAGTCTTCCAGAATCTTGAAAATCCTTCTCTAACCTGACTATGCAGTCTACTTCTTAATAGCTCTGTAAGTCAAAAGAGAAAACTACTAATCCACAGCTCATTGTTTTACAATAGACTTGCGTTCTCCTTTTCCCTTGTGGAACATCCTTTTTTATTCCAAAACAAGCTCCCCTGACAAATCCAGATACCAAGTCCTTCTGGATTCTTTATAATCAGCCTCCAAATCCTGTTTTCCTGAAGTCAGGTCCTTTCTAGACCTCCTGAGCCTATTGATCCTCACCTACGTACAGTGGCTCTGATACACCCCTGATACTGCAGCTGACGGGAGTTAAACTTTCTGGGGTGAATTAGCTTCTGCTTTGGGTCGGCAGGTAGTAGATAGAAAATAAATGGGTTTGGGAGCTCTGGGGACATAAGTGCTGCTGCTTTAAAGGAGCCAATAGAAAATAAATATAGCTAAATGAAAGAAAAGATATTTACTTTAGTTCCTCTAAGCTTTGCTTTCAGGCAGAAAAAGAAGTTGGATTGGAGAAGGAGAGGAATCCAGGTCAGCAAATGATGCCCCCAGAGTCACACAAGATATGAAGTTGAGCCTGAGTATAATTTGGCTCCTGCATTTAACTACATTAGGCCAATAAAGCATTTTTATTACTACACACAAAGCAGAGTTGCCAACCATCTCTACATTTACTGAAGGTCATTAATTTCTTTTTAAAATATAATGCATTCCACCCTGAAAAAAAAACCCTTACGAAACATAAATTTTAAGTTTAGAGAGATGTAGTTACAGAGGAATATTTAAAAATAATATCCACTATTATTCACTTTTTTGGCACCATTTCACGCAGCATTTCAACATATATTTTTAAATGTTTAAATAAAGCCAAGGAATTAGTTTAGAAAAACACTTTTTTAAGCAGATGACTTTCCCTAAAGATTTCTAAAAGCCAGCAGTTGGAAAAATGTGGGGTCATGTCAGCAAAATGTGTGCTTTGTTTCAATAAATTCATTAGCAGGTGGGTTGTTTATTCTGATGCAAAATGCCAAGTTATAGAGGTCAATGGATTTATAAGGTTCAAAGAGTAGAATTTATAACCCCAAAGAGGGGTGGCTGGCATGAGGAATTGCTCGTACAGTTGTGAGCTGTTAAGTCAGAGAGGGAGTCCTGACCAACAACAACTTGTCTGGCACCAAGAAACTTTGTTCATAGCTACAGCACACATAAATTGTGCGAGAAGCTATTATTATTATTGCCATTTATTTACATTGCAGATGTCCCCAGAGGCCCCACACAGGATCATGGTCCAGCTGTGTTTTGGACTACACAAACACAATGACATAGTCTACCTTGAAGGCACTTTTAGTCACCAGAAGAAGTGATATTTCAAGAGATAAAGGATGACTTTTTTTTAAAAAAAGCAACTTTATAGTGAGATTTACACCCATTAGACATTTAAAAAATTGTCCTCACAGTTCGTTCTTTTTTATGGAAACTATTCCAGGGAAATCTAAGGGTGAAGGAGGTAGTTTTCTACCAGCTGCAGGAAGGCTTTTTCTCACTTCAGAAGCAGCACAGGAGGTATGCAGAGAAAAGCAAAGAATTGCCTTGAACACAACTGCAGGGCAATGAGAACTCTGTAAAACCTTTGCAAGGAAAAGAAAATCAATTTCTAAGGTTTGAGGTTTGGTTACAAGCCAAGAAACTGGATTCTTCTCAAGGTTTGCTGAGCTTTCCAAATCCTCTCACAATGCTATGAGAGGTTTGCAGGGAAAGTAGGCTGACATATAGTTTACAATAGATTATGCATAGTCTTGATCCAGTTCTTAAGATTTGAGATGAAATTCCCATTGGGCTTTGAGGTTTATTCAAATCAAAATGATGGGCTTTAAACCCACTCAAGCCTGTTAAAATGATTCACATGAACCTCTGCAGGCTGAAATCAGATAGTTGCACAATAAAGCTCTAAGACATTTTTGAATCACTGAACACAATAGGAGTTTTGATAGTGATTCGAACTAGAGCAGTAGTAGATGTAAATTTGTGCTTTTAAAATTTATGACAAATAGAAAATGCAAGAATTGCCCAAAGAACAAGGATTATGCAAAGGCCAGGAAAGCTTCTATTGGCAGCTGTTGTCAGTGCTGGAGTTTCCACCAGCAGCGCAGCCACTTTCACTACAGTGTCAAAAGATTAAGATGCTTTTCTGTTCTCTTCAGACTCTTTTACTCCATTCACCACCATGATGTTTATACATCTCAAAGCAACACTCTGCAAAGTGAAATATCTTACGCTCACAAGAGGTTTGTTTAGTTTTGGTTTTTTTTTTAATTCATAGAATTTAAATTAAACATCCTTTATAAATCCTTTCCAGGTGAAAAAATACATTTTATATATTCTGTCACATATTTGATATGTCTATTGCACTTTTGTAAAATAACATGAGCGTATCTGTCACAGGTTTCTGAAATGCACAAAAATGAGTAGGTTTCTGATTGCAAACAATATATGGGATGAAACCAAAAAAATTAAAGTAGTTTATAGGGCAAGGAGGCATTTTTGCCATTTCAGTTTCTCCATGATTTATATAGATATTATGTCACAATACAACTAAAAACTGCCCTTAGAGTCTGTTTTTTCTTAATAATAATTACTATTACTATGAGGTAGGAGATTCTTATTGGCTGAATGTTGGAATAGTCCCGTCTCCCACTCTGTCCATTAAGAAAGCTCACACCTCATAAATAAATGCAGCCAATAATAAAAAGCTTCTCTTTTTTTTGACTTAGCAAAAAAAAATACAGAGAAGTTACATTTGCTATTAACACATGGATCGTGATGAAGTGTTTGACAAAAGCAATGCTACAGCAGAAGAGAGATAAAATTTGAGGGTAAAACTTTGATTGTACTGTATAGTTTCTGCTGGATCCTCCTCTCCCTGTGCCAGCTAGCTACCTGCTGCCTCTCCCCTCAAGATACTCACTCTGGCCACAGCCACATCTGGCTCCCTGACTCTGATCCTGCTCTGCTGGCTCTGCTTCCCTTCTTCCAGTGACTCTTCCTATTTGTTTAATTGTTTCCTACCCAGCTGACCTCCTTTCTCCAACGGCAACACAAATGTAATATATGTCAGACTAAAATGAATTTCAGAATGCTTTTAAACTATTTAAAATTTTAACTTATATTGTTTCATGTACTTTTATGTATCCTTAGGTTTATTTTCTGTATATACTTGTCGATTGTTTCAAATCATAGGGTACAGTGATTTTTTCCAAGTCAGCTGTTTTTTCACTCTCTTACTGGAGTTTCTTGGTATATTAATGGTGCCCTCTACAGAATCATTAACAAAAGTAATGTAGACTGAAAAGCCTCTCTTCAATGATGATGCCATTTCTGTGTTACGGTTTTATCACAGGAGAATACTGATTTCCTTTTGAAATACTGAAATAAAAACTTGGAGGTTTTATTTTGGTTTTGTTTTGAAATTGGGAATTGTACACCATTTTTAAAATGTTTCAACATCAGAAACAATAGCAGTGATGAAAAAACACATGAAATAAGATGGGGAAAAGTTACTTCTAATGGAGATGGGATGTGCCCTTCCAGTTTTTGACATCAAATACAAAACTTCAAGGCAAAATGTGCCTCTGGAATGTGTCTACTAAGAAATGACGCAGAAGCAGGAACAGTGCAAATAAGCAATATTTAATTAAGTTCTATTTAAAAGTCAGCAGTTCTCATTTCCAGGCAGAATAAGGGGTGACAGCCTGTTAGTCCATACCATAGGCCACTGGGAGTGTCTTAATGGGTTTGCAAAGCCTTAATCCACAAGTGTGGATTGCCACATGCCTTTTTTACAGCCCAGATCCAACACGGAGTAAAAGCTGTGTGTGTAGCCAGAGCCGATGCTTTCACACAGAGAGCACAGGCGGTTGCCTATGACAATGTAATATTAGGGGCAATAAGGTGTTTAGTAACTGTTTATGATACAGATGTGAGAATGTAGTAGCATTTGAGGCTTTCCAAATGTCCCAGACTGTTTCAGAGTGTGCGTGGGGAATATATAACCTCCATTTCTGTACATATTTCCCCTGTAACCTAAAGCCATGTTCCTCCCCCATCTCACTCCTCTTTTTTCTTACATCCTCTGAGTATAATTCAATTAAAAATAAAGACATGTTTTCCTACTTGCTAAAGGGAAGCATGTGTTATTCGTTAAAAAATTGGCTGGCACAAATGGGTGGCCTGTAGATAACATACCAGTTTATATTGCATTCCTTTTTCTTTTTAATTAGACTTCCCCTCTTCTCCAAGTCTCTTTTATCAATTTCTCCTTTCGAGCTGTCTTTTCACATTTACATGGAAGTGGGGCGTGAACCCAGAGCGATAAGTATCCCACGTGGTCCAAGTTAGGTTCAGAAATGGATGACTGTTTTGCCCATACATTTCTGTTTTATTTGTTAAGAATGACTTTCACTGTAGGACAGACCCAAAGCAACATGGAAGAAGTCCAGGAAACATGTCTACTTCCTCGGGGGGCAGATGGCCTCCTCCCCCTTCTCCAGAAGCTCCTAGGAGACCTTAATTGGGATTCTCATCACCTGCTTTGCTCTGTTTTCCACCAGTATCACGTGTGATGTCTTCTGTGTGGCATAAGTACACAGCACTGAAAATGGGGCCCCTGGTTGGTCTTCATGTTTTGCTGGAAATGAACACCCAAATTTCTTCATTTAGCTTTTTTATCATATTAAAAAATGCTTTATGACAAACAAGTACCCTTTGATGTCCCATAGGAAATCCCTTGACTTGTACACACAGCTTCCCACAGCCTCACATTTCCAACTGTGGTATAAAGACAAGAAACACCACTGTTACCATTATGCTGGTAAAACTCTCTCTTCACGTAGGCAGAAATGCTAAATCTTATGTTTAGTAAGCAAAGTACATAAACACAATTCAGACTTTAAGAATTTTAGTCTCTGAAAGTTGAAAATTTCCTTATGGAAAGTGGGGTTAAAAGGGAGCAGTAAAAATCATAGACTGTTTTAAATGGAGTAGGTCAGGGCCTTATTAAAAGAATGGCTCTCCCCAGCATCCCAGGTAAAATAAACAGAAGTTTTCCTAACAGAGCCATGGTGCTGTAAGCCAGCAGCAGAGCACTGCCTCCTCTGATCCTCCTCTGAGTTTTTAAGGCCAGGCTGGATGGGGCTCTGAACAACCTGATCGAGTGAGAGGTGTCCCTGCCCATGGCAGGGGGATTGGAACTAGATGATCTTTAAAGTCCCTTCCAACCTTGACAATTCTATGATTTTATGATCCCCAGGGCCTGGCAACGGTGCACTCCCCAAACTTGCCTCCTCTCCTTCACATCAGAGTAAGCCTTCCCCTATAGAAGACTATAGTTTTCCATTGCCAGTCAAAAAACATGAGGTAAGACAAAAGATCAAAGCTTTGGTAAAGAAAAACGGACAGAAACAATGCTGTTTTCAACTTTGTCTATTTAAGACATTTGAAATTTGGTTTTTTTTACTCAATGTATTGATTTTTAACATACAAATGTTAAGCTGGACAACTTTTCCAAGCTCATCAGCGTTGTTAACCATAGATGGAGAAAAATTATAAATGCTCATCTTATAGAATATTTTTCCACTTCAATTTTTATTTTTAGAATTGTTTTATTTTATCAGAATAGAATATTTTCTTTTCTAATGAATTGCAAGTTTTAAATTATTTCAGTATGTGCTTAGTAGAAAAAGAAGATTTGGTATTTCATGACAGATAGTAGCACTTACTATGACATCATATGAAAGTATTACATTGTCTCCAATCTGCAGAGTAAGTTCAACTATGTCTGTAACATTTTTTATGAAAAACAGAAAGGAAAGATTTTAGCTACTGCACTGTTAAATAACATGGTATGTACAAGTGGCAAGGTAATGAAATGTTGTAAAAATAACTTATTAAATGAAAAATACTACTTCAAATACACGATTTTAAAACTTTTTTTTTAAATCAGTTGTCATAAGAAATACTGGAAAACATAAATAATTATACATGAGATGCCAACAAAATTCTTATTGCTGGGGATAAAATAAATTGATTTCCTCAAATAGTAATTTCCCAAGGACACCTGTTTCACTGAAGAAATTCCAGTTAGGCGTATATTGATTCATTTACCAGAGACATTTTTTTCCCCCTCAATAATCATAAACCCATCCAGCCTACCTTTTAGACAACGAAATGACCAACTGCTTATGAAGAAATTCAGACCAATTCCTTCAGCAAAGCATGAAGCAGTGATGAAGTGATGAAGTGGAGCATCTTTCTTAAAACAGGTACATGTTTCAAGTGCACAAGCAGGAGAGGGTCATCTGTCAGAAAAGTGAGCATCTTACAAATAACTATATAAACATATACATATACACATATAAATACAAACACCTATCGTATTGGCCTGAAGAAGGAATTTTGTGCCTGAAAGCATGTCTATTTTTTTGCAAGTAGATGAGGTGATCTATTAAAATATATTGCTTCTTCCTACAATCCTTGACCATCTGGAAAAAGCAGGCTTTTTACCATTAGGAAGTATGGGAAGTAAATAAACATACTATTAAATCACAGAAAACTCTTAGAATACAGAAAGTCTCATGTCAGAAGTTTACTCCTAACCAATGCAAAAATTTTGAACATTCATGCAGTGCACTCACTTCATATTCAAACCTACGAATTGCCAAAGGAACAGCAAGTATATTTCAACTGCATAGATATCTAGCAGCCGAGCCCAGCAGGTTATTGGATTCCATGCAGGACATGACTGACGGATAGACCCTTGTGCTGCGTGTCAGTGCCAGCAGCGCAGCTCTCATCCCCTGCCTGCTCCACCGGGAAGTTTCCCGTGCTCTCATTGCTGTGCTTTGGCCTCTATCTTTTTGCTTTCAAGGAATTCCAGACTGCAACAACAAAGCACGAGAGCTGAAACTTGCCTTCTGAGAAACTTGAAAATCTCCATCCCAGTGAATTTTCCCTCATTTTCTAACAGTGAGATTTCATTAATGATACAAGCCAGAGAGGCTCTTGCAGGTGACTAAGATCACTTAAGGTAGGAGAGATGATTGCTCCCACCAGTTCTTTCCACAGTGATCAAAGTGAAGTATTTAGAGCAGGAGGAGTGGCATTACATCACTGGTGCACCGACAGAGAGAAAAGATAAAGAATTATCCAAGCAGGATCTAAACAAGTTTGCAGCATCGCATAAATGATTCTTGTTACTTTTCTTTACTATCTGCAATGTTTCCTTGCAGCACATGAGAAAGGAGATTGAAAATGGGATGCGATACAGCTCATTGCTTTCTAAATATCCTGCTCCCACTCATCTGCAACAAAAGTTATTATGTGATCAGGTTAGAAGGGATTCACCTCTTTTCTCAAACTTAAAATGTCTTGTTACATGAAAATCCGATGTTGTTTTTCAATCTCACGTAATCCTGTAACAGAAAAAGGAGTGCATCTGAAATGAGCTAGAAACTGTATGTGCAATGTTAAACACCCACCTAACGTTCTTTCACATCGTCTTCCACCCCCAAGAAACAACTGTTGATGTACTTATACAATCTAATAACATCTAAAGAAATGCAACTCATAATATTACTCCCTCTAGAGAAATTTCAGGATCTCTTGGAATAAGAAGCTGGTGAGCAGAGAGAAATATATCCTCTGCATAAGTCATCTGATTTGTACACAATCTTTTCTCAGTCTTGTTTCTCTGAATAAAATGAAAATAAATAGCAGCCAGCAGTTTCCTTGCTCAGAAATCTCCACTGTAACCCCCGCAGCTTACTTGAGGCCCAGAGAAGCTCTTGCTTCTCCTTTCTCTGTAGGTTAGGCTCGTATTCCTTCAGAGTACCTGCTTCCAAAACAGACAGCTTGCTGCTAAATTCCTAACCCTTCTGCATGTCTCCCCTACAGCTGGGGAATTCCTGGTTAGATCCACTTAAGTCAACCTTTGCATGCCAAGTAGCTGGTTGTTTTCCAAAGTTAACTCCCTAGGAAAATCAAATTATTTATACTATAACACTTTAAGCTCCTCAGAGCCCCAGCAACTCCAGACAGGAGCCCTTTGAGGAGGCACGTATCTGGGGAACAAGAGATTTTCACGGCAGAGGCTAAGCCTCATTTACCTATCAGTTGTGACTCAATATGGGACATTTTATGAAAACAATAAACTAAACCTTCCTTTTTCTAAGGCTGAGTGAATAAGGCTTTTGTATTTGCATGCTCGAAGATAAAGACAAGATGAAAAGGTCCACAGTGCATGTGGTCAGTGCTTCACTCCGCCTTGGGAAGGTGAAGGAGGGTGAGGCACACTGAGGCAGTGGGCAGAGGTTCAGAGAGGGCTCCAGAGGAGCCAAAGCACTACACCAGCCATCACAACAGCCGAGGGGTGGTCACCAGTACCAATCTGGGACGGAGTTTCTCAGTTCAAGGTCCAGCTGGTGCTTTTCCTGAGAGGCAGACACATTTTGCAAGGCATACCCCTGCAAGGATGCTGCAGAGATCCCACCTGTGCTGTTACGGGGAACCTCAGAAATGATGCTATTGTGGTCTGGGCTGCAGATGGGGGGAGGTCTGCCATTCAGTAACCCTGAAATGGATGAGCGCCTTTGATGTCAGGAACCTGGAGTCAAAACCACTTTATTTCTCATTCAGAAATGAAGCAGAAGTGTGACAGGCATCAGAGACTTCCCAAACCTTAGGAATGAGAGAGCAGTCTGCTCAGCCCACCACCTTCACACTGCATGGACAATTAACTCATGTTGTAATTATCTAGCAGAACCTAGGTACCTCTGCTGACGATCCAGCACTACTGACAGTGCATTCTAATTGGCCATGTCTCTTTGTCTCAAGTTTCTAAAGATAATATTTTACTGTTTTCCTTTTCTGCACAATAAAACCTATCCTTGATTTAATCCCACTGTTCAAAATCTTTGCTTATAATTGCAAATGTACTGTTAACACACCGTGATTCAGGCAGTGTAATAGAGTTGGCCAAGGCTGGAGGTGGATGCTAAAACTGGTGTCAATTAAAACTTTAGAGTGGATGTTTTTCTGTTGGACTTTTTGCAGGCATCCCCAGAAATTGAACCCAGCTGCCTTTATTGCCTGACAGTGTCTGACAGAAGAGTTATGTAGATGACAGAGATACGAGGGTTAAATAAGAACACAGTTATAGTTGTTTAGTGCATTTGAGCAGCCCACGGTAAAAGTAAACCACTATATTAATGCTTTGCGGTGGAACAATTACTTCAGCCTTGATATATTTAATTGTGTTCCAGGCCAGGCTCTCGACTGATTTAACATTAGCATAGCTCAATTATATTTATATTCAGTGAGTAATAACAGTATATAACAGCTGAGGATCTGGTACAGTCTCTGTGTCTCGCAAATACAGTCACTGAAGGCTGCTGTTAGCCCTTTTCCAATTCCTGCTTCCCTTACGAGCAATGGCAGAATTTTTGTCAATCACTTCAGAGACATTGCTTTTCAATGTGCCAATTTAATTCGGTGGGACAGACAGATCTATAGCAGCTGGCAGCAGACAAAGAATAGGCTGAAGGAGGGGTTTTTTTAAAGTTAATACTATTCTTGGTGGAGATAATTACAGACTTTTAAAAGTCAGCCAATGAGCTCACAGAGCAGCAGTAAACTCTGTGTACATGCAAGGGAGCAGGGAAGAGGCAGCATTGTCTTCCATGAGAGCTCTGCATTTGGAGGTATGTGACTCATGTAAGAGACTGGTTAGAGAAGTTTCAATGGAGACATCAATTCCCTGTCAGAACTGAAAAGCTCTGCAGAATCCAACCATTCCTGCTAGTGTTTCACTTCTGAAGAAAACCAGTGTAAAATTCTGAATTAAAACTTCTCACCCAGCACCAATACGAGGTTGTACATGACACAAGTTTGGATGGGTTGTGAACACTCTGGAGAAGAGAGTTATAATTATTTTTAGACAAATGAGAAATGCTTGAAAAGCATTCAATAAAATAAAATTAAATTAAGTGCAAAATGTTTTTTTAGGAGAGAGAAATGCCCAAACAGTAAGTGAAAAATGGAAGAGTGGGCAGGGGACTGCGGACAAGAACCTACATGTTACAAACTTAGTACTAAGCCAAGCAGCTGGTGCTGTTACAATAATTAAGTTATTCTTGGATGTATTGACTGGCATGTGATACTTCAGAAACAGGATCTAAACTGTTCTATGCATCATTTGTGGAGCCACGTCTCGAGGACTGTGTCATCATTTGAGCTTCCCACATTATGAGAGCTATAAAAAGTTCTACCCAGAGAAAAGATAGAGGAAAGCCTGAAAAATCCGATCAGTTCAGAAAATACAATAGGTACACTTCTTCTACATGCCTCTTCTTGGCAGAATTGCTGGCTTTCCGAAGTCTAATCCTTTGTTTCCACTCACCTGTACCTTCCCTAGTGATTTAATTCTTTGTGAGAGCTCTTGGTTGGGTATATTTTCTGGGGTTTTTTTCAGTTCTATCAGCTCCCAATCTGGCTCGCAGTGCAACCCTATAAACAGTATGTCAGCACTGAATACACAGGTAGGAATGACTAGTCACAGGTAAGAATATCTGAAGCAGGGATTTTTTCCTGAAATTAAATAGTACTCTGAGTCTGCACGGGGTGTAAGTCTTCCAATATGCATAAAGTTGTTTTAAAGATTACTGACTGCCCACATCCCCAGCAGAACTGGCTGTGATCCAAATGGGTTAATCTTTAATAAATGAGATATGGAATGTTAGATAAACTTCTGACCATAATGACAGATTATCACTGGAACAAGTTATACAGAATGGATATGAAATCTTTATTCTCTAGAGGCTGGTTAGACTTTGTGGATTTGTAGTACATGTACGTGTAGTTTAATTACACGTAGGCTATACACTTGACTGACATACGTATGAGTCAGCCTCAGGGCAGAATGTGATGTAGGTGACATGTAAAGGCAATTTAACTAACCCATGTCATAACATGGTCCAAAGCCAGGCATCACAATGCAACACAGTATAAACGAAAATATCTGAACGTCATTATGTACTATGCAATGCTCATCTCCTCTCATCTCAGAGTAGACTGTTGTTTTTTTTTTTTTTTTGTGGAATAAAACCACTATTAGCAGTGTCAACCAGTTCCAGTACCAACGGTGGCAGCAGCGCTCTCTGACAACCTGGGCCAACCTAACTTGAAATGGCTCATAAATCACTAATGGATCATACACCATAATGTGCCGTTATCTGGTCAGACAGAGCTGAGGTAGCTCTGTTTGAGCCTGGAAAGATGGCCAGGAACATTTAGAAGCAATAGGAACTGCTGCCAGTGATTAAGTGTAGGGCATTCTTTCTTCGGGCAATACACAGTCAATCTCTCTTGCAAGATAGTCCGAGCTTTGTGCTGCTGACGATACCGTCTTTTGGGTAAAGCACAAAATTGTACTGCAGTCCTGTCCATTTGTCATTTTAAACTCCACAGCCCTTTCCTAGAGGAGCTATGAAGATGGTGCAAAAAAAGGGGAAAAATAGCAGCTCATCTTCATGACTTCTTGTGGTTAGTGTTTTTGTTTCAATCCAGCTGTTGAAAAGACTATCAAACCACATATGTTATTTCTGTTAATTTTGATCTACACACTCTGCTCTCACTTTAGTGAAACGAATCTAGAATCCAGCCAATAACCCTGGCTTAAAATACTGGCAATGTAATTAAAATACTCTGCAGAAAAGAAAATCAAACCATTATTAGAAGGTACAGAATTATTGTGAATGAGACTGTTAAGTCCCTCAACTACAGCCTTGGAAGCTAAAAAGATCCATATAGCTGTAATATTAGCACTTGGAAAAGGAGATTCAGATACCAGTTCTGAATTGTTCTGGTACTGAGAGGACCCCTAATTAACAATATGTATATATTTCCTAATTAACAATATGTATATATTTCCTATTAATTGGCAACCTTCATAAAAAATAGCCCCGCTATTTAAGTTACCAATCTAGCATTCTTTTTACATAGAATCATACAATAGTTTAGGCTGAAAAGGACCTTTAAAGGTCATCTAGTCCAACGCCCCTGCAATGAGCCCCTCCAACCTGACCTTGAATGTTTCCAGGGATGGGACATCTACTACATCTCCGGGAAACCCATTCCAGTGGTTCACCACCCTTATTGTAAAAAATGTCTTCCTTATATCTAGTCTAAATCTTCCATCTTTTACTTTAAAGCCATTACCCCTTGTCTTATCACAACAGATCCTGCTAAAATGTTTGTCACCGTCTTTCCTACAGCCCCTGTAGGCTGCAATAAGGTCTCCCTGGAGTATTCTCTTCTCCAGGCTGAAGAGCCCCAACTCTCTCAGCCTGTCCTCACAGGAGAGGTGCTCCAGCCCTCGGATCATTTTTGTGGCCCTCCGCTGGACCTGCTCTAACAGGTCCAGGTCCTGTGCTGGTGACCCCAGAGTTGGATGCAGTACTGCAGGTGTGGTCTCATGAAAACAGAGCAAAGGGGCAGAATTACCTCCCTCAACCCACTGGCCACGTTTCTTTTGATGCAGCCAGGATATGGTTGGTTTTCTGGGCTAAAAGTGCACGTTGTCAGCTCATGTCCAGCTTTTCATACACCAGTATCCCCAAGTCCTCAGCAGAGCTGCTCTCAACCTCTTCATCCCCCAGCCTGTATTGATACTGGGGTTTGCCCCAACCCAGGTGCAGGACCCTGCACTTGGCCTTGTGGAACCTCATTAGGTTCACATGACCCACTTCTTGAGCCTGTCCAGGTGCCTCTGGATAGCATCCTGTGCCTCAGGCACATCAACTGCACCACTCAGCTTGGTGTCATCTGCAAACATGCTGAAGGTGCACTCAATCCCACTGTCTATGTCACTGATGAAGATATTAAATGGCACTGGTCCTAGTACTGTCCCTGAGGGACACCACTTGTCACTCATTTCTACCTGGAGCCATTGGCAACTACCCACTGGATGCACCCATTGAACTAATTCCTCATCCACTGAACAGTCCCCCCGTCAAATCCATTCCCTCTAATTTAGAGAGAGGAATGTTGTGGGGCACTGTGTCAAAGGCCTTACAGAAGTCCAGATAGAAGACATCTGTAGCTCTTCCCTTGTCCACTGATGTAGTCACTTCATCACAGATGGACACTAGGCCGGTCAGCAGGAATAGCTCTTGGTGAAGCCAAGCTGGCTGTCTCTAATTACCTCCCTGTCCTCCATGTGCCTTAGCATAGCTTCTAGGAGGATCTGTTCCATGAGCTCCCCAGAGGTGAGGCTAACAGTCTCGTCATTCTCAGGGTTCTTGTTTCTACCTTTTTTAAAAATGGGTGCAATGTTTTCCTTTTTCCAGTCACCAGGGTCTTCACCTGACTGCCATGACTTTTCAGCATGGAGAGTCCTTGGTAAC
>VXBO01004585.1:3896-28992 GCA_013400135.1 Rhinoptilus africanus | reverse complement strand
AGATGTAGGAAGAGAGATTGCCAGTGAAGACTGAGGCAAAAAAGTTGTTGAGTATCTCAGCCTTCTCCCCATCTGTTGTTACCAGTTTGCCAATCTTGATCATCAGGAGAGGTACGCTTTCTCTGGCCTTCCTTTTCTGGCTGACATACCTGTAGAAGCCCTTATTATTATTCTTTGTGTTCTTGGCAAGGTCAGCTCCAGCTGCGCCTTGCCTTCCTGACCTCATCCCTACACAACCAGCCAGCATGCCTATACTCTTCCCATGACACCTGTCCCTGCTTCCACTGCCTTTCCTTCTTGCTCTTTAGTTTGACCAGCAGATCCCAACTCAGACATGCTGGTCTTTTGCCTTCCTTTCCTGATTTCTTACATCTGGGGATCGAGAATTCTTGTGCTTACAGAAACCATCCTTAAGATCTGTTCTGTTCCCTTGTCCCCAAGGGCAGTTTCCCAGGGATCCTATTGACTAACTCCTTTAAGAGCTGGAAGTTTGCTTTCCTAAAATTCAGGGTCCTGACTTTACTCTTCATCTGACCGATATCCCTCAGAACTGCCAACTCCACCAGTGCATGATCACTGCAGCCCAGGCTGCCTCCAATCTTGACATCACAGATTAGCTCATTTGCATTAGTGACCATCAAGTCTGCTATTACATTCTGGTAATAGACAGGTTATCTCCAGTGCCCTCCAGGAGTCTCCTGGATTGCCCAAAGCTCCCTGTGCTACTTTTCCAGCAAATGCCAGGGTAGTTGAAATCCCTCAGCAGGATGAGAGCCTGCGAGCGTGATGCTTCCTGCAGCTGGAGTAAGAAGGCTTTGCCAATAGGATCCCCTTGATCAGGCAGCCTGTAGGAGACACCAACCACAAGGTTCCCCTTGTTACCTCAGTCTCTTATTTTTACCCAAAAGCTTTCAACCTGATCGTGGCTATTCTTCAGAGACGGCTAATCACACTCTATTTCTTGATGTAGAGGGCAACACCTCTACCCCTCCTTCCTGCCTGCCCCTTCTGAACAGCCTGTAGCCATCAAGAACCATGCTCCAGTCATGGGATTCATCCACCAGGTTTCAGTACAGGCAATTAGGTAATTTTTCTTATTTTCAAACGGGAAATAGTTCAACAGACAGATAAACTTGTGAGCTAGACTTTTCTTGAGGTACTGATGGAGTTTGCAATATTACTATCACTATATCATTGTCACTAAAAATCAGCTATCCTCCCTAGTCTCTGAGAATCCAGCAGTCCTATCAGTAAGAAAGTCCTAAAAGACAAGTAGGAAATATCTAGATGTCTTTATGCTATCTCCCCAAATGGGAGATTGAGTACAGCAAATACTGTTTCAGGATAGGACTCCTCGTTCTTCTTCAGTCTTATGCATCTGCATGGTAAAGCCAAAAGTAACCAGCTGACTCAGCTAAAGGAACTATAATTCTTCCCTATGTAGAATGAACAAAAATCAAGCAGCCTAGATAACCTGGGTCATCAGCACTAACACTTTCAGGAATATTATTTACCATTAAGTCAACATGATAGTAACTTTCTGAAGTAATCTTCTGTTGGAATTTTCAGTAGCTGCTTTGTTGGAAGACTGACAACAATAAACCCAGAGTTGTTACGAAGTTAGTATTTTATTTCAAGAGAGCAAAAAATTATGGCAATTGTGACACATTTATTGGCACAGGATCCTATATTATTGCATCCAACTTGTCTGTAGTGAAATAAGTACCTTCTGCATCTATACAGGAACTTAAATAGATTACATGGCTGAACAAAAAAGTTTTATTTAGACCTCAGGCCATACTTTGGCAATCATTCTAATAAAACCTCCGTATGCTGGAAGTGCTCTTGGTCAGTTTTCCAACTGATTAAAGTGCCAGCTGGGGTGACAAATGACTTTTCTATACTCTGTGATTTGACTCATTAATCTCAGATATATAGTGATGGCATAAACCATATCGTATCAGAGTTAGAGGAGGTGATGTACCTACTTGGTGAATTAATTGTGAACAAATATGAATTTGAATTTTCAGCTGACATAATCTGCTGATAAATCTCTGTTTTACATTAAGATTGCAAACAGACCTGGTACAAGTATGACCACAGCTAAATATGGGTCACTGCTTGAATAACCAGAAATGAATACATATACAAAAAGGTTCATTTACTTGCTGCAGTCTTTCAGATGCAGCAGTTATCTAAGACACAGAAAAAATTGGACCACAGGGACTCCTTACTGCCATGGCCAGACTTCTTCCTGTGTCTGAGCCGGCTGGTTTAAAACAAGCTCAGCTATTCCCACATTTTACTTTTCAGTCTGAATTGTTAACTAGAGGGAGCTGTCTCAAGGCATAGGCAAATTAGAGAGAGAGCTAAGTAGAAGCTGTCCAACAGAAGAGATGAAAACAGGATGTTCTAGCCTTCTTCCTCCTTGATGCTCTCCATTCTTGCTGTCACTGCAAAAGGATGTGTTGGAGTATCCAGGGGATGACAGTTGTGAACTGCTATAGGGAGCATCAGCAACCATCACCCCATACCCCACACTTTGTCAGTCCAGGAGACACAGAGGTTGAGTAAGAACGCCTCCAGAAAGAAGACAGAGAGGAGAAAATGATTGCTGCTTCCAAGGTGAGTATAGTGAAGCTGGACGACTCATAGGAGAAGGGGAATACTGTGAGATCTGCAGCTTATATTTTCCTTTAGAAGTCCTTTGCAACCTCACTCCAGCTGGGGCTCTAGGCTTTGCTTGTCTCCTAACCCTAAACCTAAACTGTGGGCTGCATCTTTGCCACAGGTCCCCATCTGTGGCCCCGGTGATGGACTTCTCCAGGGAGAATTCTTTTTTGCAACCTAGTGCTTCCTTTAAGGCTCCTTCTCACTCCCACCCAGCAGGAGCTTTGTCTCTGTCTTAACCATAACCCAAATTCTAACACTAACCTTAACCCTACAACTGGGCAATCCTTAGCCAGGTGAAGCCAAATGTCTCCATCCAACACCTTCCTATACACTTCCTCCAATATTCCACCAACTCCCCCATGACTTTATTCCTTCCTAGGAATCTTTTTTATCAGGCTTGACATCAGAGGTGAATCTTGCCTAAACAGATGAGAAACTTTGAGCCATGCCATGATGGACTTGTTACCTGTGATCTATCCCTGAGAAATGCACCTATCAGGATGTAAATGTGAACCTAGATATTTTGGAAGTTTGTTGTCAACTGTGTTGCAGCTAACAAATGGACACCATCACGAATCATACTCATTGGCTCAGCTGCAGGTGAGTGTCCGAGCTCAAAAGCACAGTCCTCTGCTTTGCAACACGCCCCCTCCTACTTTACATAAAGCTATCAAATGCTGGAGAAAAAGCGTAGAGGCTTCTCTGCCACACGACAAACTTCACCAAGTGCATGTACGTTTGTCTAACATGCTAAGTACTGGTACTAGTACTTAATCTGAGGTTTCTCCTAGCAAGTTTCTCCCTGCGACCCATTCTTCTTGACAAAACAAACCCTCTTTCCTCTCTCCATCCTCTTTACAAAGCACCATGACCACAGATAACAAAAAAGAACAAGACTTTTTATGCAGCACTGCTTATTCTCCAGAAGGTCACTTGTTAACTATTCTATATAATAAACTCATAATACAATTGCTTTAATAATTGATATGACCCTCCCGGTCACAGGTATTCTGTGAAACACTCTGCCTTGCTCAAAGCTTCACAGAATCTATGAGCTGTCTGTCTGCAGGAAAAGAGTTGTATATTTAAAATACATTGTTATTTCTATTGAAGATAAATTTAATTTCAGCAAGAAACTTACCTAAACTGAAATGTGGGGCAGGATTCTCCCCACACTAACACAGCACGCTCAGTCTACAACCTGCTATACAGCACCATTTTTGTTTTCCTAAAATTGTTCCAAAAATTAAACTGTTTTATAGACCCTTAAGCTTACAACTTATCACAACATACTGCCAGAATCCCCATGGCCACATTTTCTAATAACCCGTTCCTAAATGGTCTCTCTTGAAACAGAAGGATCGTTAGTTTTCAGGTACTTATCATAAGGTTTCAAAGGGTACCTAAAAATAGGTCATACTGATAAGAGTTTCATTTGACAAATGTCAGGCTCTTCTAATACTTCCCTTTGTAAGACAAAGGGCAAGCCAACATTTTCACAGCTGTCAAGGAACACTCTGCACTGAAACACAGTAGAACAAAACCTGACATCTCAGTTGCATCTCAGTTCTGGTTACATAAGGTAGTATAGGAAAATGAGTGTTTTTCAGATTAACTTTAATGTCAAGGCTGGTAGCATGAATGTAATTATGGCTGATATTTTTATGCTGCAGTCTGACAGATAGTTAGCAATAAATACATCATCTCATGCAGAAAGTGAGCAGACTTTCAATAACGGAAAAAGGAGGGTGTCAAGTATTTGCACAACTTTTGTGTATTTGCTTTCCCTTGGATTTTATTATGCCCTTGGAAATGCTCCAGATCACTGTTTAGGTTCTCAGCCTTTTCACCACACCTTTCAGAAGGAATTTTGAGAGCAGATCTGCTTTCCATCACGTGGCAATGCTTGTGGCATCCATCTCAGCTGAGAAAGTGAGAGACCCATGATCTTCAGGACAAAAAGCATTAATGAATCGTGAACAAGGAGGTGAGCTTAAAGTGGTGTGACAACTACACACACTGCTAAACAGTGAAGTCATCAGGGTCATCACAAAGAATTGGCAGAAAAAATAAATCTCCTGTGGCAAACTACAGGCTGTGGGTACTGCCTGCACAGCCTGGAGGATGGCACAGGAGGGCACGTCAGGGAGAAACAGCACATGCAAGTGCTGTGGCTCAGGCCACAGGAGAAGCATCCTCCCTTTGAGGGGCAAAGATGCGTTCTCTACTCAGCCAAAGGAGCACAGGTCATACTGACAGAGGGGAAGGGTACAAGGGGCTGTTTCCACTAACCAATTCTTGTCATTTTTACAATGCTCTGTATCATGCCATTTACAAGTGTCACGGTTTGGGCTGTGGTGGCCAATGACAAGACGACAGATGGTCTCCCCCCATCTCTTGCTCCAAGGAGAGGAAGAAGAGAGATGAAAAGATTTATGAGCTTAGAAAAAACTAAAGCACTTTAATGAAATATTAACATAAAAAGGGAAAAAATGAAATAGATACAATAAATACAAATATACTCAAAACTGTATGAAGCTCCCAGGGAAATGCCACCAGCAGGTACTGGGAAAGTTGCAGACTGGACTCAGTGACAAATGAGAACTAGAACACACTGACGAGGATCAAAAGACAGATGAGCTGACGGGGTCCTCCTCAGACGTCAGTCATCGAGGAAGGAGAGCCACTGAAGAAGCAGTCCGTCAGAAAAGGGCCAACAAAGAGCCAACCTGACCTTCCTTGGTTCCCTCAGCCCTGACACTGAGCATGGCGGCCGGGCTGGCACACCCCATTGGTCAGTTTGGGTCACCTGACCTTCCACAGGGTGACCGCCCGGCTCAGCTGACCCTGGTTGCCACGGCAACAGGCGGGAGCCAGGGCCTCTCCCCCAACAGGAACATGGCTCCGCTCCACCCCAAACCAGGACAGTAAGGGATTGGAATCTACTAAAAAATAGGGAACGACTCTTTTCCCTGCAATTCTCCCTCTTTGTTTTTCCACCATGGGTTTGGCAAAACTTTTCAGCTTCACTCTGGTAAGCTGGGAGTTTAACGGTTTTTTAAACAGGAGGAAACCAGTTCAGGGCAAAAAAAAACCAAGAGGATCCAATACACTCCACAACCTTGCCTGTCTTCACCCTGTACACATTCACACACTCACCTCTCATACAGTGTGGATTTGTATATTTAAAAGTGCTACCTATCACCATCAGTATTGAATCCAAGGACTCTTTTAGTCAAGTAGCCAGCAGAAAAGACAGGATTTAAGTCTTATATTCATTGAACTTCAGCGGTTGTTTTAATCAAGCCGTTTCACATGAATGCACCACATCTATCATTATAGGGCTTGCTTCCATATGGTGATTTTATAATTTCGTCACTTGGTGATTGTGTAAACTTCTTCATCCATACTCTCAGGAAATTAACTTTTAATATCATAGTAAAGAATCTACTTTCATTGTCTCGTTCAATAGAAACCTATTCTAGATTAATATTTATCAATAATATTGCTGAAGCAGATGGTAATTCCCAAAGAAGCCGTTGGTCATTATTCTGTAGAGAAAATCATGCAGCTAAAATAAACTGTAGTCATTTTCAGATTGACCTGGACAGTCAAAAACATTATTAGTGTGCATCATAAGAATATTTATATAAAATTTATTTATTTAAATGAACTAATACCTCATAAGTATTTATAACTGTTCAGTTTCAAAAAGCAGTAACAACCATCATGCCAGATCTTCACCAGCTTTCAGAATTGCTGACACTGCTTTTCAGGACTGCATATTTAAAAAGTACGGAATAGTGGTATTCACTTTTGTGTGAATAGAGGCATAGAAATGAGAAATAATAGGATATTCTTGTGGTTTTATAACACTGGTGATTATTATAAGGTAGGAGAAATAGGACATTTTAAGGATCTAGTCTGCAGTGCCATCTTCTGTGCTTTAATGCAACACAACCATTGATTTCCATTTCCCCTTTTTAATAAATTATTACTATCTGTGGTAAATCACATTCTCTCAGTGTTAACACTGGTTTAGGGGTCTTCATTTCAGATAATATCTTTAGATCTCTGCATTGCAGCTAGCAACAAGCATGTTGCAAGTAGATTATTTCTGTGAAATTCAATGGAGTTATATTCTTCCAAGAAATTCATGCTGATAATTTTCTTTGATCTCTGACTAAGAAAATTCCATCCAATTCAACAAGTTCCTCCTAAACCCAACAAAAACATTTCACTAATTTCAGTGGGATGCAGTAGTTAACAGAGTACCATCATCCCACTCCACATTTGCAGTTCATCCTATCAGAAGTCCCATATGAAGACCTATCTGTTAAAGCCTTAGCGCCTTAATTCCAGCTGTGAAATGGAGAACTATAGATGCACAATGCTTCACAGTGGTATTCAGCAAGAAGCAGAGTCAGATGCTATATATAGACTAGAATGATAATAGTGCCTTCTAAGTCTATTTGCACAGGCATAAATTCATTTCTTAACAGTTACTTCAATAACAGTGAAAGCGCAGTGACGAGAAGTATGGATGCTCAGCCATTAAAAAAAGAAATCTGATTTGAAATAGCATGAGTGAAGCACTCAGAAAGGAAACAGGGGAAATCCAGGCATGTGCAATGGATGCTGGTTTTGAAGGCAAAGTCCTGAGCTCGGCAGCAGGAGAAATAAGGGAATTTCATCTTTAGAATTGGCTATAAACATGATTTAAGATGCAGATGATGAGGAAACTTCTTTCCATGATCTGTTTTAACATGTTTTCAGCACTGAGGCAAGCAGGATGGGCACAATGGAGAGCAGAGTACGTGACCCAGACGCCTAGTTTTCAGCACTGTGCATCATGTATGGAAACAAGTATGTAATTGGCAGCTGAGTTTGGAAGTCGTTATTACAGACACAATGTAAGAAATGGGTACGCAGTAGGAGAACTCAAGGCAATAGATACAGAAGTGATAGATCTCTAGCTTTTTGATGAAGTGGTGAAAGAGAATCAAATGTCATCTTTTCTTCAGAAAGTTTGGACCCATTATTTGATTCCTGGTAAATCAGTTGCAAATAATACCTCTATGGAAGAAAGGAACAAAAAGCAATAGGGCATATCTGTGGTGACTATTTTGGAATGTGGTGAAGGACTCAAGACAAAAAGGATCTTTTGCCAAATGAGAAGACAGTTTCCTTATCAATGAACCACAGGAAGAAAAGTGAAAAAAAAAATCTGAAAGAATACACAGATAGGATGGAGTGTTTTCTGCAGTCAGTGAAAACATATAAAAAGACCCACCCTGAAAAATGTCAGAAAGTGTTGAATATTGATTACTGTTCATGACTTGAAAATAACAATGTATAGCCAACTTTAGAACTGTAAGACCAGGTGATATGTCCAGAGATCCACACACCTGAAAGAACATGTTGAAGATCAGACAGTGGGTGCTCTATTGGCATTGTGTAGTGTTCAGCCAAGTCTAGTGGAAGAGAGAATTATATCAACTAGAAGTATATGTGTGGAAAAGGGCAGAGAGAGAGAAAAGCTGCGGGTATTGGCTTTCCTATTGGGAAACTGACAACATAAATCATTAATTCTGAAATAGAACAGAATATGCAAGGATTGGTCACCATAATAAAGAACAGATAAGCATTGATGACTGTAAATAAAATATTTTAAATCTTTACATACCGGATTGGCATTGGCATTCAAGAATTAGAAACACTTGATAGTGAAGAAATTTAATATAACTGTCATCATCACAACTTGTTGAGATGCATCACATAGTTGGCACATGAAAACTGTTACAATTTGGTTTATAATAGTAGAATGAATAAAAAGGACAGAATCTGAATTCTCCATTACCGGTACTCTTAACAGTTTAAGTTTTATTGGTGATTCAAAACCTAAGGATCATGAAGGCACATAGATCAATGTGCAAGTTAGCATAGCTCAGCAGAGAGAACTAGTGACTGCCTGTAACTTTCCCGTAAATTATGAGTTTCTTCTTAAGTATCTGTTGATTATGTGCAAGAAGAGAAATCATGCTGTTACAGGGACTTGCATTTGAGAAATGCAAACTGGTGATGCAAACTGTAGCTGGTAGACAAACCTCTTCAGAATCCCTAGAATTATGCATGATGATTTTATAATGCACAAAGAAATACAGCAAGAAAAGGTAACTCAATTTTGGACTTCATTGTGCCAGATAAAGCTGAATAACCATAGGACTGAGAGTTAGTGGTTGCCTAGAGACTGGGGATCATGACCTCATATTCAATAAGAACAAACACTGCCCCAAACACTGGTATATAAAGAACATGCATAATGCTCCAAACTAGTTTATATTCAAAATCTGAAGAAAATAAGAAAAAAAAAAAAACTGCTTAGAAGATAAAATGCTGACAGGAAAAAAAAATGTATAAAAAACTCCATAAAATGAATTTGACTGTCCAGAGTTTCCCAGTGCTGCCATTAAGAATGGAAACAACCTTAGCTAAAAGTTTGTCTTGGTTCACTGGCAAGGACAATAGAAAATTTTAAGGAAAGTATAACTTGTGGAGAAAAAGTGAAATAGTTAACAACATAAGAGCTATGAATTGCCAAAAGTAGCTTGGGGCAACAGTGGAATATACAGACTAACAGAGCTAAAGACATCTTAAAAAATTTTTGAAAGTGGCTTGGGAACAAAATAAATTATATAAAGGCCCATTACCAAATGAAGATTGTAAAATTATCATTGATGATATGGGAAGAACAGAAGTTTTTAATAAATACTGTGTCTCTATATTTGGAAAGAAGCAGAGTGTTGCGTTCATACCATATGAGGACAGGGAAGCAATTCCTATACTATTAATAAGCCTTAGGAAGAAGTTAGACAACATCTACTTAGGATAAGCATTTCTGAACCAGGAGGCCCAGAAAACTTGCATCAGAGGGTCATGCAAATGCTAGCTAAGGAAAACTGTCGCTCACTGACATTAATTTATATTACAGGCTGTATACACTTATATTCATACATACATTCAGAAAATGCCAGGGGGCCTCAAAATAGCTAAGATTATGTCAATACATCAAATGGTCAGGCAGAATGATACAGCTGCAAACAGATTAGTCAGTCGGTCTTAAGTCTCAGCAGAAATCCTAGAAAATCTGGCTCAGGATTTAATCAAAGTGGCTGTGTGAAAAAAATAAATAATATATTTCCAAATTATCTAACTTTGATAGTATTACAATTTTTGTTGATAAAGATCATGTGCAGATATTACATTCTTTCAGATCCCTAATTCCAGATGAGCTGATCCGAAGGCATTTTTCCATCATCTGAAGGCACTCCACTAGCAGAGTTGCATAGACAAATCTGTACAACTCTGCATCCACAAGGATTGGCTCCTTTTTCAAAAGAACTAACTAGCCACAGTACAGTACCATACTGCTTCTGCTTCTGAAGCCAGGTTGTTCAGTGCTGGTTTAAGGAGGTCCTCACTCCATGACACTGGATTAACGCTCCCTTAAACTTTTGTAATAATTTTGGTCTGCATGTCATTCTGTCAAAACATTAGCTTCATGCATCATACACCACCAGTAACACCTGCTAAATGAATTAACATTTATTTCATTTAACGTGAACGATTGACAAGCCTCAGCACACAGATGTCAGTAAGCAGTGAGCAGTAGCCACCAAAGGGATTTGTTTCTAGTGAGGTTCCCCTGGATGCAGAGTATGGAGGACACTAATCATCCTCTTCAGTAAGGGTCTCAAAGCCACTGTGAAGTAATTGTTTATAAAAATACCTTGAAAATTTCCATATGTTTTTTGGAATGGAAGTAAAGGAGATGGACAGGATGCTGAAGTCAGAGCTAGCTGAATTGTTTAGGCAACTGCCTTCCTAATTTTTTTTTTTTTTCGTAAAGTTCAATGTCACCAGGGAACAAGGAAAAGAGCTTTGCCCTTGAGGGGCTCTAGCATGGCAAGCAGTGACTCAGAAAATAATCGGTATAGACAATCCAACATAAGATTCCATTAAAATGTTATCATAAATGGATGACGTGATTCTTGGTTGGGAAAAAAAAAGGAAATGCCAAACATTTTACTCCTGTGAGGGAATTATTTTAGTTCTGCAAATGCACAACAGTGTTTGGAACAAAACTGGTAGTGGGATACAACTACTAGATGATATGATCCCATATTCATAATCAAAGAATTTTAAGGTTGAAGAATGTTCAAAAAAGAGCTATGAAATTGTTTGAGAACTGTAGAAATAGTCATCTATTGAAAGAATTAAAGAAGATTGAGAAAAGTCTTGAGGAATTATCTTCAGAAGACGACAATTATAAGTGTTCTTGGGCTCTTTAATATAAGAAAGAAAGGCTTGAAAGAATAAGTGTCATAAAGCTAAGGCTAGGCAAATTGAAATTTGAAGTGTAGATGATAAAAACAAAGATGGTTAACTACAGGAACAAACTGACCACTGTGATGGGTTTTCTAAAATTTTTCCTAATATTTTCAAATTAGTATCAGATGCCATTCTAAAAAAGCATAATATGTGAGGAGAACTGTCAATAGTAGTTCAAAATACTTGATCTAATGGCTCACTCTGGCCTTAAATCTATGAATGTACATCAAATTATTCACTAATGCTCAGTGCTTACATAACAGTATCCACCAGTAAAGCCTTCTTTCCAGCTGGCTTAAAGAGTATTTCCTGGAAGGCAATGACCTGGCCTCAGTTATTCATGATTTTGTCATTTCTCATTTAGACTGCAGTGATTCACTGTTCAATGTAAATGCTTATAGTGTTTCAGTGCTTGCAGAAATTCAGCTACCAAAGAATGCGACATCTCATTTCAACAGTGCAGGCCACCAGAAACATATCAGATAAGTCCTCCAGGCTTTTCCTTACCTTTCTATAGACTACCTAAAGAACTTCAAAGTCTTGATTCCTTTCTTTAGGATACACCGTAGCTGGAGATCAGGAATGAAAAAGTCTACATAACGTTTCATGATGAAAACCAAATTAGATAACTTGGTAATAGTTTGCTCTAATATAACGGATTCCCTATTCCTTGCTCGTAACTGTATCTAAATGACATTTTATGGGCCAGACCAAGCTGGTTCTGCACATGCTTCAACCTTGTAAAGACTTCAGCTAGTTGTATTTCAAAATTCTTATGACTATATTTGGACACTGTTGTATTTAGAATCAGAGAATGATATAAGCTGGAAGAGACCTTAGGAGGTTATCTAGTACAACTTCACATCAAAACTCATCCAGCTCCAAAGTTAGATCAGTTGCTCAGCCCTTGTCCAGTCAAATTTTGTGTATCTTCAAGGACAGAGATTTCAAAACTCTTCTGAGCTACTTAGTTGAATCTTTAACCACTCTCATGGTGAATTTTTTTTCTTGTCACTAGATAGTATTTCCCATTTTGCAATTTTTAATTATTGAGTCTCATCCTCATTGTAAGAACCTTTCTGAGAAATTTGACTTTACCTTCTCTGTAACCTTGACCCACTTAGTTTAGCTAAGCACAGCAGTTAGGTTCTCCTCATAGTCTTCCCTTCTCTAGGTGGGTTAAACCCAGCTTCATCAGCTTCTTGCTCCTTCAATATCTTTCTTGTAATAGGCAGCCCCAAACTGGAAATAGTACTCCAGGTGCAACCTCGTAAATGCTAGACAGACAACAGGGAATAATCACCTCCCTGGACCGTCTGGCTGTGCTCTTTCTAGTGCAGCCCCACACACTGCCAGCCTTCAGATCCACAAGGCCCACCTCTTACCTACGTTCAACTTCTTATTCACAGGTCTTTTACTGCAAAGTTGCTTTGATCATATGTCCCATCTGATCTAGTGTATCCCGCTCATACCTGGTCTCACTTAGTTGTGCAGGCAATACTGTGGCAGAGCCGGGCTTTCTTGGGAAGGGAGTAACCCAAGATGTTGGAATTTAAGCCCAAAAACTAGGCTTTTATAAACCCACTTTCCTCATCATGTGCAACATGAGTCTCAAGCTATTCCTAACACCAGCATTAAGTAACATGAATGCTAAAAGAGAATCAAAAAGCCCTGAAAACAACTCCTCTCTAAGAAATCTCCTATTTCCCCCCTTTCCACTAAACAAACCCACAAACAAACAATAAAAAAGAAAAAAAGAATAAAAAATTACTTAACAAAACAAGACGCTGAACACGCTTCTCTTGGTGGGGAGAGAATATAAAAATAAACTGCTCCAAACAGATGTTCAAAGGCTGACAACCATGTTTTTCACTGCACGGGAAAACACACAAATGCTTCAGTGCTGAGCCCAGCATAACAAAGAAAATAAGAAGAAGGGAAGAGACTTCTTTCTGTTAACCTTTTTTCTGTTTGGAAACTGGAACTATGTCACTATGAAGCTATAAGTGCATGACAATCATTATGACAAATTATCTAAATATGACTAATGTTATCATCCAGATTACAAAGAAAGCTTATTCTCAGAGTATTAGTGTTAAGGGCAAAAAGCACAACAGGATCTGCCATTCTGTGTAAAACAACCCATAAAACCTCATTCAGTAATTTCCATGTTCACTGCCAGCTATGTGCAACTTGAATTAGCATGCATGGTTGGACTTGTGCCATCTTACTTGACAGCATGAAGAAAGAAAAAAAATCAACATGTCCATTGGCAATCTGCCCTGATAGCTAACCACATTCTTGATTTAAAAATGCACACATTATTTTCAGCCTAAACTGCTCTACCTTTGTTTTTCGTCTGTTGAGGGTACATTTTACTGCCTGTATCTGCAGGGTCAAAGAGTCTTCTACTGACAGATATCCTATCCTTGTACAGGCACTTTGTATTTGTAATTAGGTTGCCTCTTAAGTACCTCTTGAGCAAGCAAAATACATGGAGAGGTTTTACTCTGAAATATTTTCTATTACTCAAACCGTTTTTCTAGGTCTTTTCTTGAAACCACAGATTGTTTCTTTTTCATCTTATTTTCTTTCCAGCAGCAAAATGAAAGCAGGATTTAACAGCAAGGTATTACACTCATCAATACGTTGCTTAGCTCCTAGCACTTTACCACCTCCTGACACTTACTTACTTAAAACTTTTCTCATTATGCATCCAAGGATGATATTAGCTCTTGCAATGAAAAAAAAAAAAAAAAAAAGACCATCCAGTCTCACTGTCCTGCTAGAGTTGTCATGTTCTCCAGGCACACAGAAAAGCGTGCATGTGCACCACGCCTTTGGGGACTACAGAGCGCTTTCACTCACGTGCTCCAGCTGCTCTTCATTGTAATGTAGAAGTCACCAAGACTGAGGTGCTTAGGAAATTGAGATATTCTCCAGATCCTAGTTACATTGCCCATAGCATGTGAACTGAGAGTCTTCTGATAGTGACCAAAAATTTCAACATGTTCCTCGGTGATCAAGCTTTGGTAGCCATGGATGAGGTAGGCCTAGGGATGCTGCCATAGACCATGTCTCGTATAAGCTACTAAAGACATCGTGGAGTTAAACAGTAACTCAGCAGGCATAAAAACAACAATGGAGCCACATTCAGATGGATCAGATAGATCTAGTATTTCTTGACATTAGTGGGAACATTTCCATTGGCTTCAGTGAGTGCAGAATTGCCCGAAAACAATAGATTTTTTGTGGTTGTTTTTACATTTCAACAAGCTGGATTTAAGTTCATTAACATTCCAAATGAGATCAATAATGAATAGTTCAGTAATAATTACCAGGACTCTACAAAAAACTCTATAAATTATGTCATGAGCTATACACTGCATGTGCCAATTTTCCATAAACAAGGGATTCATTCACTCTCTGTTTTCTAACAATAAGCACGTTTTGTAATTGTGACTAGAACTATATGTTGCTCATCCGAACTTAAAACTGTGCTCATTTATTCCCTTGCTAAAATTGTCCTTCCATTCCAATATCAGGTCTGTAAGAAACAGATTCAGCTGAAGTTTCCTCCATGGCAAAGAGGTTCTCTTGAACCTCATGACCTAGATCTGAGTTTGAGCTGTGAATTCATCTGTTCTAATAAATTTGCTAAGGGTAAATGTGATCTTCCAGTAATAATAACCATAATAATTTTGCTGCACATCTCATACAGCTGTGGTGTTTATCCTAAGGTTCAAGAGTAAAGTGACTATCTGAAAATCTTTATTTATTTAAAAATGAATAAATTATTGGACTTCCTGGTCATAGACAGTGTTTGAAAACCTGAGGGTAGAGAAGGTCATGGGAAAGACTACTATTTTAAAAATTACTTTTAATCCCATTTCATTAATGCATAATTCCTTATCACAGTATTTGACCACACTGTAGATCAAAATCAATTGTAGGTCAAAAATCAGCACTGAAAGCAAAGAGTATTTTAGAAAGATACTTTTTTATTGTGTAGAGGAACTACCAGTTGTGAACTTATTGGTGCATTTTACTGGTTGAATGCTAAACTCTCAGCAGTTGGTAAAATAAGGAAAGAACTTATCCTGAAGCAGAATTTAAAAATTATATTTACAGAAGTTTCAACTGCATTTCCAAAATGAATAAAGGAATTATGGATTTTACAGTAGTCAAAATTCAAACTGACAGTTGTGATTCTAAATGTGGAAGAAGATTATTTGACATTTTGCCTCAAAAATTAGCCTTAAAAATTCATATGCTCACCAATTCTTTTAATATCCAACTAAAACAGAGTTGAGGACTGGAAGGAATCACTTAATTAACTTAATCCAGACACTTATTGCAAGTACCAATCAAACTGTATAATCTCATACCATTTTGAACCTGAAGATTACCTTCTGTCCTCTACTCCGAATCAAAATCTGTTTCAAATGAGCTTTTACTCCTGCAAAGGGCTGAAAAAGCCTTCCTAAAATTTTCATATTGTGTGAAAAGTGTATTAATGTCTACTATCACTTATTTGTTCTTATGACAATATTATTCTTCACTGAATATATATATTTTACTTCTCTGATGTATAGTGCTTTTAGGCAAACTTCTTGTGAAGTTAAGCAAGCCAAGCTCCTCTAATCTCTTTTGTAAACTAAATTCTCAAATTCCTTGGACACCCCAGTATCTTTTCTCTGTCTGAATGCATTTTTCCTGACTGTGGATGATCAGAAGCATCTCATTATAATTAATGAACTAATTTCACTGAGATGGCCACACCTGTATCAGTAAATACACCATCTGTAGAGGAGCGTTAGTTGATATGGCATGGCTTACTTCTACACAGGTAAATGCACTTACTCCCCTGGTTTTCAGCCCTGTCCTGAGAATGGTTCCCAGCCCACATTAGACCCCGAGCTGTGCTCAGGGGCTACCTGGGAAAGTGATAATTGGCCTAAACTAAAAACATGCAAGGGTTATACTAGCAATTTAAAGTAGGGATGATCATACATCACAGATTGGCCCCTGTCTTGGTCTTATTTGCATAGTTGTAGCCCATGATGAACACTACAGTGGTACTAGTTAGTAATTCTCAAGGTCTCCTGGAAATACTTTTCTCAGCATGTGTGAGATCTGAGCTTGCCTTCCTGATGACTGTGTCACATTCATAGCTCACAGCCACCCTGGGGTCAGCTGCTGTACTTGCATCTTTCTCCATCCAGCTGATGAAATCTTCCAGGCTTTTACCAAGTCAAGTCATTTGGTGTTGTCTAACTGTGACATTTACAATTTTGTTCATTTCTCCAGCTGGTCTTTAAGATTTTCAAGACTGAAACAACTGCAGCTCTACTTTGTAAGCTAGTAAATCAGACTTGTAATTGATTGATTCTCTGTACAGAGCAAGTAAGAAAATGGCCAAATAATACAGTGAAAAGGGGGTTTTATGTATACAAAAATGATCATGTAGCTTACCATATTTACTTGCTAAGAGAGTGCACGTGAGTTACCAAAATTCACATGAATATTGTGGTTTTTTGAGCTTCTGTGATTCACCAATAGTCACATGGTGATAATTTCCTACATTTCGTCAATTTCATTCCAAGGTTGAATCTGTTAATAGAACATCCTGAGACATTTCATGTGAATCTGTTAAAACAATACAAAAAGAAATTTTGTGTGCATTATATGACACTAAAACCTCAGTCTATGCATGTTTATCAAGCTTTCACTCACAGACCACATGTGAACATTCATATTCTTCATCCCCAGGAAGTATACAGCCAAATCAGCTTTAGTACTCCATTCGCTTGAATCTTTCATTAAAAAAACCCAAGGCATTTTAGTCAAATTCAAATCCAATACAAATATAAGCAACACTGACTTTGACTCTGTATTTCTTAAATGTCTTATCTCTTAGCCACCAGAGGAAGCTTATTGAGGCTGTGAATAGTTGAAATAAGTGATTGATAATGAAGAGGGGGAAAAGTTAATTAAAGATTTCAAATAAGGATTTTGATACCCTATGTGTTCAAACAAAGTGCCTTTCTTAGATCGTACAAAGCCTTACCCATATGCTAATTTCATGGAAATGAGGTTTATTATACTCTGTGGATTTTTCATTAAACAAGCAGAGACATAACCACATATACTCTTCTCTCCCTAACCCAAGCTCTCACACATCCTGTGAAAGGTGTGATAGCTACTTGCTTTTTATCCATTTTTGTCCCTTGTCAACTTGTCTTTGTTGAATGAATATAAAAGAGACGGTAGACTGTACAAGATGGATCCCCAGTCCGACTGCACTCAGCATTTCTTATGATCTACCCCAGCACTGTTCATTTTCTGCTGGTCTCTAAAATGCGAACTCCACGTACAAAATTATTGGGAATGGTCTCGGGCTCATCCCAACTAACAAACCATGCCAGAGACTGGGATAACATCTTAACATTGCATTCAAAACTGAATCCATTTCCCAAGAATTGTCACAATGCTTTAAAATTTACTATTTTGGACATATCTTCAGACTATATCCACGCTTTAGATACAGAAGATTCTGTCAGATCTTTCTTTTGGCTCTTTTCCTGAAGCAATTACCTCCTGCTCCCACCTTCAGAGGGCTCCACCAGGCGCAGAGTGCAGCCACCAGGACAGGAATATGCAGACTTTTTTATTTTGCTCCTAATCACAACTCTTTTAGCAGAGTATATCGCATGCTGTATTTATGCATGTAGTCCTTTTGGTAAGGAGGAAAAAGAGCTAGCTCAGGTTTTAGTTATCAGCAATAAACACTCTCAAGCTCATCTAGAGACCTCAGAAATTTAAACTGAACTGCCTGGAAACTTCTTCCAGACTCAGTGGTGATGCAAGTGCTTGGGAGCATATACAACAGCATTCTGGCCTATATCAGGAACAGTGTGGTGAGCATGACTTGAGAAGTGATGATCCCCCTGTACTCAGCACTGATGAGGCCCCACCTTGAGGGCGGTGTCCAGTTTTGGGCCCCTCACCACAAAAAAAGACATTGAGGCGCTGGAGTGGGTCCAGAGAAGGGCAACAAACCTGCTGAAGGGTCTGGAGAACAAGTCTTATGAGGAGCGGCTGAAGGAGCTGGCGTTGTTCAGCCTGGAGAAAAGGAGGGTGAAGGGAGACCTTATCTCTCTCTACAACTACCTGAAAGGAGGGTGTAGAGAGGTGGGAGTCAGTCTCTTCTCCCAAGTAACACATGATAGGACAAGAGGAAAGAGTCTCAAGTTGCACCAGGGGAGGTTTAGACTGGATATTAGGAAAAAATTTTACACTGAAAGGGTTATTAAGCATTGGAACAGGCTGCCCAGGGAAGTGGTTGAGGCACCATCCCTAAAGGTATTTAAAAGACAGATAGACATAGTGCCTAGAGATATGGTTTAGGGATAATTTTTGTCAGAGCTAGACAGATGATTGGACTAGATGATCTGAAAGGTCCCTTCCAACCTAGGCGATTCTATGATTCTATAATAGCATGTCTCTGAACACACTTTACATCTAAGAGCAAGCAAAAGCCGCTCAAATTCTCTAATCTTCTCTGCCGCATTTTCTCTCTCCGCTCTTTCCCTAAAAGATTAAGAGCTCAATTAAGTTTTCTGCACTTGCTTGGTCATCCAGCACAGAGTGCTCACCAACACCACAGAACAGGCTGAATTCTGCATATCAAGCATCAGTGTCACGTAACAAAATAACAAAGCTAAAAGCATATTTAATTGGCTAAATAAAAGCATGGTACAAATTTTTGTTCTTAGAGAGAAGTGTGGAAAACCAGCTCTGATCTGGACATTGTGCATGGCTCTAGAAGGCTAGTGAATCACTTATTATTTATTCAACTATGTTAGAGCCTGGCTTAGTTCCTTTTGAAATACGAGGAAGCTATTTAACTTGTTCCAACAGCAGGTCTGTAAGGATATATATTTTTTTAATATTCTGTATATTTTTTTGTTTCCCTTAATGTACCACCAGGTAGAGCTGGACATAAAAGAACTCAACTACATTTTTCGGTTATACATAGTATCCTATACATATATATAGGGTATATATATACTACATGCAACTTAATATCTTTGAATGTCATTTGAGGTGTCCTACGTATCCCCCAGCTGCTAGTTCAGAAGGGCTTCTGGTTTCTTATAGTTTTATGCCATATTTGCAATGCCCATAGATATCTTCTATATCCTGAGGCTTCTTAAGAAGCCTAGCCATTTATGTTTAGACACCTTAATCAAGCCCAAAGTGTTTTAATATGGGAATATAACTCTCCTGGAGAATGCTTTGGCTAAAAATACTCATTAAACAACAGCAAGACTATTTTTCAAGCTGCTTCTTTCCACCAACCTCTGACTCACCAAAAATTATATATAGAATGTAAATTCCAGGAATTAAATAATTTTAACAACTTATTTTAGATATTTTCCTCCTATCCTTTGTGCTCTTTCTTGGATACTTTAGAGTTACGGGTTTTGGTCTTTCCATTTAGGTAATGTGTTGAGTTTGAGAGGAGTTTTGTAGTCTTGACATCTGCTAAACATCCTATAGTGATGTCCTAGTAGATGTCTTGTAGATTTTTCTAACCTAGACATTTAGTATGCTGCTATATGTAAACCGGAGAAGTATATGGTTCTTCACAGGACTGTTCTTGTACAGATTTTCTCTTTCACTAAAAATCTCCTGTGGTTTTTATGTCTTCATAATAATCAAAGATTTTAAAACAAATGTTCTTCAGATTTGCTTGCTTTGAAATTTAAAAGGTTCTCCCTGCATTCATCTTGAGGTATGGAAGTAGCAAGCTGTAGCGCTGCAAGCAAAGATAAATCATCAACAGTAAGAATTAAACGTGGGACCTCTAGATCCAAACACACATATTTCTACTGACAGTGCAAAGGGGCCCTATTCCACAGCAAGGGGATGTGGCAAGGTCATCAACTTCTCTCTGCACAACAGAGGGATACAATACTGCCTTCAAATGATAAAAAAAAAAAAAAGCTTCACTGTTTTCTGCTGAAGTGCACTTATTTTGATCTCCTTTTATAGAATTGAACAAAATATGTCACTACTTTAAGAGTATTACACTGAATGCTTTATATGACCAGCTAGTGAAGTTGTTCTGAGTTCAGGAATTTTCTTTTTAAGTATATTGATTTAAATTACAGTGAGATGCACAGAAAACTAATTAGGAAGCAACACTTGGCTTCCTAGAACAAACACTTAGGCAGCTCTTCAAAGATAATGGGCAAAATTATTAACCTCAAGGACAGGGCATCCTCTCTGCTAATAAGGTGTATGTTTATTTTTCCAAGCTCAGAACTTGAAAATGTAAAGGCTAATGAGTAGTTAAAAGTCTCCTGAGAAGAAAGGATAGGATGCTTCTCAGAATATGGCTAGGGAAACAGACTGAAGGGTTAAGCAGAGGGAGAGGCAGAAAGTAACAGATTCTATAGAAAGAGCCTAAGGTATTGGTGCCTTTTCAGAACAAGGGCGTAGCAAGCTGTAGGGAAAAGCTTCATATGAGTGTACGCTGCATTTAGTGGCTTAAAGCATGTTTTCCTCGATGCTTTACTTTAAATAAATTACACTTCTAGAAGGTTATTGGTCATATATTACCTTGGCAAGGCCACAGGGAAATGGGAACTACAGGGTCCAACCCTATTTCAGACCCAGCTTTTGATCAGGAGACCTGCAAGCCAGGGGATAGCCAAAAATCTGAAAAGGAATACATTCATTCAGACTACAGGAGCCATAGGATACTGGGATACTGCTACTTTGTCAAAATAAGGATAAAAAACAAACTGCCAGTTTCATTACAGTTGATATTTTACATTCTAACAGCCCATACCGTTATTTTTCCTTATATAACTCTCGTAGGTATAATTCTCAAGAGAGGACTTTTTTTTTCCCTGAATAAGGGGAGTCTTTCTCATCCATGCACCATCCAGTTCTTCCTCTGTTATGGATCACCTTTAGGCTGCATTTTGACCCATTTTGGTCTGAGCAGAAATTGTGTTATTGGTTTAAGATACAATGCATGGTGAGTAAGGGTGTGACAGCTTTATAACCTGGGTGATAGCACAGTGAACGGGCACATTACAAAAAGGGCAATTACTATAGGTTTTGTGATATTATTTACAGTACTTACTTTGCTAACATGAGCAGCATTGTAAAAATGCTAGTTGTTAACACTGCTAAAATGTAATGCCAGGATTTTCTGCAGCACAAGTGGCTGGTGTGCTGATAAATGACACTGCATGAAAAGGTGGCCATGAAAAACAAATTCACAGTGAATCAACCTCAACACCAGATTGGAGTAAGAGCACTGCAAACCTGATTTGTGAGCTGATGTTGCTATTTAATGTGGTTTCCCTCAAACTGTTCATAAAATTCATAGCTGCAGCTAACCTCCATTACTGTGTCCTTGTACATTCTTCTTGAAAATAGCATGTTTATGAAGCTTCAGCAGCGCAGAAGGATACTGTATGATCTGAAGGAAATGGAGGAGCTTCATGTCAACATCGCTGCAAAGCAGTGTCCAAAAGGAACATTCCCTGTGTGGGCTTCAACTTTTTACTTGCCTGTTATGGTTATGTACAACAGTCTTTGTGATCATCTCTGCCATACATGTTGAGACCAGCTTACAGGCAGATATCGGTCCACAGCCCATAGATATCTATGCAGATACCTAATTTATGAATCTTAATCTGAAGATGAACTCCACCCTTTATCACTCTGGTAAATCCTCAGTGTCCTTGCAGACCAAGGTATGATCCTCAAGAAAACATAAGCACTATTCAGGATCCATGGAGGTGTCCGGCATGCTATTGCCTTCAGCTCCTTGGAAAATCCCTGATTTAGACACCAGTACCAAATAATTTTTGTAATAGCTTCAAAACCATTTTGATGAAACAGTCTATTTTTATTTGCAAGTTGATGATTTCATGTTATGTTTTCCCCGGTGTTGATACATCTCACCAGTCTCATGGCCGGCTTTGTGTGATCAAATGTTCCACATCTCCAGCCCTTCTACATAACTTAGATTCTACGTAACTTAGATGATGAGAAAATATAAGTTGTATCTATAGGAAGTATAACAATAAGATAGAAAAGCAGTCTGTCTGCTGAAGTTCTGAGAGGGAATTTTTGTTTTCCTTGCTTACAGTAATCCCTTTCTTCTTTGCTAAAAGGTTTTTTTGGATTTCTTTTGTTTGTGTTTATTTTTTTTTTTACTTTGGAGTATACATAATTTATACAGAAAATATTGGGGGTTTGTTCTGGGGAAAAATGAAGATGCAAATTTATTTTTAAAATCTCACTGTAGCAAAGGCATATATTCTTAGATACCAGCATTGGGGAAATGTTTATAAAAGAAGCATATATTGCTGAGGTGGACACTTCATCCAGTTTTTGACTCAAGTTTGAAGTACAGATTTACAATAAATTCGGTTTGTGGAGAAGAGGTTTTGACAGTGCAGGAGTAACTTAATTCTTTCTCTGTTTTTTCATAGAAAGGGACTTCAAGTCCTTTTCTGATCATAGTGTATGACTTGTCTAAAGGAAAATCAAACTGGAAAGTGCAGTTGCCTTAAAGATGAATATGATTTTAACAAAGCAAGAAGCCCTGGAAAGACCTTGTGTCCTCTATGATACCTTTGACTATAGATCATGAAGTCAACAGTATCTTCCTAGAAACTTGCATTGGAGAATGAAGCAAGTATCTCTCTGAGCTCCATAAAACATGAACTGTGAAAACCTCAGCACTTTTCCCATGTTGGGTAAAAGCAAAAATTAAACAGTATTACTTGGAAACCTATTATCCAATACTGAGAATTGATTATAATGCTGAAATTACCAGATATGTTTATAAATATTCTAGGCTCAGTCAGACAGGAAAGTAATTGAAATATTCAACAAGATCCAAGCTTGCATTTCCCTGGATAAACTGCTCAGCCTACTATCTTGGGTAGGGAAAATACAAAGGGAAAGATTTTCATGACTGATTATGGAACTGAGAGAGTCACTTTGCATTTCCTTAAAAGGGGCCTGACTTTCATGAAATACGGAGAAGTTTGAACCATCTCAAGCTGAGCACCCCAAGCTAAAGCAACTAAATTTACAAGTCATTTCTGCCAGTCTCTAGCAAGTGTTATATTTAAATTCAGTTTCATGAAAAAAAAATATCAAAGAGATAAATCCAATTTGATCATGAGAATCAAGTCCTACTAACTTTAATTATTGATAAAATAGATCAAACCCGGGAAGGATGCAGATGCTGCTGACATCTTTTGCTTTCATTCCTTGTTTGGGCTACCAGGGAAACATTCTAAGCTAGCTTGCAACATCCTGTTGCATTCTGAAATGGAAAACAAACAACAGCCTCTGCTCAGTAAAGTCCTCACCCACAGTCAGAACGACAACAGCTAATTGGATTAAGAAATGGATTATGACACCCAGCATAGTTTGAATCGGTTAATTGGATTAAAATAGATTGAACTGGCCATTTGGATTAAGGCATAATCAAACTTCTCCTCAGACAAAAGATCTGAGTAGCAAGTTAAGGACAAAAANAAAAAGAAAAAAAAAAAAAAAAAAAAAAAAAAAAAAAAAAAGAAAAACAAAGAGAGAAAAAAGATAAGGGAGAAGAAATGCTTGTTAAAGGCGGGGAGGGGGGTACGCTACTCTCCTCTTCCTAGCTATTTTTAATGAAGGGCACATTATCTCCTTGCCTAGCAGCTGAAATAACATTGTGTAATGGAAATGAGCTCAGCAAAAAGGCTGGAGTCATTATAAAAGATAAAAATCCCTTGAAATCTGTTTAAATGTTAATAAATAAAAAAAAAAGGATAAAAGAAAAAACTAAACATCACAATACAATGTTACCCGCTATGCAAAACTTCCCAGTCTGCATTCCCTCCCCTCCACATTATTGATTTTTAAATTACATTGTCTTTTTATTACTTTTCTCTAAATCTGTCACTGTAAGAACTGACACAAAATCTAATCAAACCGTAAGGAAACCATCAATTTTATCTAGTTATTCAGATGGTTGGTGAATAACATCACAGCCCCTGGTCCTGTTCACAGTAATGAAATCAAGCCCTGGCCTATGCTTTCTGATTTTAAAGGTTTTGTTTTGGAAGAATTGCACAGACAAAGAGAACACCTGTTTTGAAGCTTTGAGGAACAGGATAAGAATATAGAGTGTCATAATCGATAGATCAGAACTCTTTTATATTTCTAACTGAAAGATCTACGTAGAGATTTATATGCTTTTTAATATTTTCTTATGTATGTGTCTTTTCCACCGGCGAGTCTCAAAATAATAGTTATTTTTGGAGATTTATAGAGCAACAGACACCATTCCTATCAGTGTCATTTCACTGAACGTCAGAGGGGAATGGACAAAAATGTCAGCCTGGGCAAAGTGCCTTAAGCCCTTGCTGTTATTAATGGGCATGAAGCCAAATGCTGCCATCCGTCCCCATCCAGGGGCTGCAGAAAGCCATACAGCACACAGAACATCTGCTGAACTTCTGTGCCCTCCAGGAGAGCCACGGGCTTGCAGTGGCTCCAGCAGTGATTGAGGGTCTGCTTTATCATCCAGCCCCCTGTTGCAGAGGGGGTGGTAGCCTGGGCTGGCAGGAGGAAGGGCTAGGGAGAGATGTGAGGGAAAGGAGTGAGGAAGGCAATCAGGTTGGCCACAGCGATGGGTGGGCTCCTGGGTGTTTGGTGTCCCACTGTAGTTCCCATGGCCCATGCAAGTAGCAGGGATGTGAGTTATAGCACTTGCAGCCCGTGCTTAGCTGCCAGGCTAGAGAGGATGGTTGTTTCCTTCAAGGTCTTCTTGCCCAGAGCTCAATGAATGCCCTCAAGAGCCCTCAAGAGCCCCAGGCCTTGGAGAAAGTAACAGGGAAAGAGGAAGACTTCCCCTGGGTGGAGGAGGATCAAGTGAGGGATCAGTTAGGTCAATTAGACAGTCACAAGTCCATGGACCCTGATGGGATACACCCGAGGG
>VXBO01004583.1:442105-455303 GCA_013400135.1 Rhinoptilus africanus | reverse complement strand
GGGGGGGGGGGAAGGTTTTCCTCACTATTTGTTTTACAAATTCCAGTCTTTCATGTATGTTGCAATCAGTGAGTCAAACATATACTGCTAGATATGGCCTATGAAATGTGATAGTTACATTTATTAAATGATGTATTACTTTACCAAAAAGATAAACTACTTAATGATACAGATAAATTACCAAAGGATAAATTACTTATGGTTGAAATCTCATGAAGATCAGACTCCAGAAACAAAATGTAAACACTATGTATTCTTCCAATGGTTTGTGTTCACTGAGGGATCTTAAACTTCTTCCAAAAATTAAGTATTGGAGAAAAAAATAATGCACGTACCTTGTAAGTTTGTTACATCTTGCCTTCAAGTTAAAAAGGAATTAATTAAATATTTTTAAAAACCAGGCAACTTGAAATCTGTTTATAACTGTCCCACAAATCCCAACTACTTTGTTGTATTTAAATGGAAGCAATTTTAAACTTATGCATTACAAATTAGAAAACTATTGAAGAATTATTCCAGTGAATACCACTGGAATAAATAATACTACAAAAGCGTGTTAGACTTACTATAAAAAGGCAAAGTCAAATAACCCATTATTCACATCAAAACTCAGAACTTGCATCTTACTTAGGCCGTGATTAGCTTTACTGAGCTGTTTATAAAAAAAGGAGAAAATTAAGGGCGCTAGCCCTATACCCCAAAATTTTAATTTTGTATAACAGGCTTCTCACACCAGCGGCAGAAAATTAGGTACTGTTGAAACTCAGTTGTGCTGGCATGGCTAATATATAGAGAGCGCCTTGAAAATCTCTGCTCTCTTGTGTTCACTTTCTGCAACTTTCCAATCATGGAAGGTATTAATTTTTTTAACATGTACTGTAAATTAAAACCTTATATGAATTATATTGTTATTTATAATATATACCGTATTATAATTCAAACACCTTATTATAAATTACAAAGTATAAACAATTAAGATGTTTTCATTTGTCTAAGTTCATTAGACAACTTTGTTTATTAGAAAGTGCACTCTTTTTTTCTTTACTTAATCCTTAGAACTCTCAGACATTTGTGGAGCGGTCACTGCAAGCATTTTGGTGACACCACACAACATTTATTTCTCCGACAGGTGATTTTCAACACTTGTAAACCAACGACTGTCAGTAAATATAACAGCACTGAAACAGTTTTTATTGAACAATTTATAGTTACATTTACTTTCTTAAGTTATTTTTTAAGATGCCAACCATTGTATCTTCTTTTTTAATTTTGGCACTTTGATGGAATCTTCTTCAACTCTCTTTGAAATATCAATTCCAAGGGGAGCTCTAGAAAATAACAGAATTATGTATTTGTTAAAAATAAATAACATTATTGATGAATCACACGGATGTGCAGATTCACAGGCCTTTTTTTACAATGCGCACGGGAGTCACAGTGCTTTTGCAGATTCCCTGCACTGTAAGACTCTGTGACCGTTAAAATGGTCCATCTAAAGTGATACCTAGAATAGATACCTCTTTACACTGAGGAAAGAATTTGCATTTGTAGGCATTCCAAATTTGGGAAACACCGTTGTGATTTCAAAGCCATCTTTTGGGGACTTTTTTTAGTTAAACTGTGATTTTAGTTGATAATTCATTTTACATCTCACTGATGAATGCAAGACATACTTGAGATTCGCAGGTATCTCTGTGGTATCTTAATGAATAGTAGTCTATAAGTCTATTATAAGTCTATAATATTATAATAATAATAGTCTATAATAAGTCTATATAGTCTACAGCAAATAAACCTTAGTATTTTATTCAATGAGATATATAAACCAAGTTATTTTTGAAGAAGAGTATTTTATCATTTTTTGTGTGAAAATTATAAAACATTTTTTTTTTGTCCTTCCAAGAGTGTTTTCCTGGAAATGGAAAGGGGAAAAACCTGAAAAAAATTTAAAGTTTAAGACCAGCTGGTGCTTTTGAAGTATTAGAATTTTGTTTGGCCTTAAGCCTAGAGCAACTTAAACCCACAGAACAAGTCATTAACAAAATCAGTATTATCAGTAAAAAAACCCAGTATTATCCAACCTTATATGTCAAATTCTTTTTTTAAATTGATGGCTCACAGTTTGACCCGGAGCATTCTGATTTATGTCTACAGTGACTGAGTAGCTGGGGGGAGTGTGTTACAGCTTAACTTGCTCCAGTCTTCCCATACCACAATGGTAACAGAAAAATACACAGAACTGTTATGATGTATGGTAATTTAAGTTTCTGAGATAAAACCAATGTAAATGCCAGAGACGATCATTTGTATTTCCCAACTACACTGAGAAGGACGTGACGGTAACTTTTAAAGTTTATATACACTGCAAAGACACTCCTCATATCAGCTTCTGCTCCTCTTTTTAGTCTACGCGCTCTCCCACTTTCATTGCCCGTCGTGAATAAGTGCAGAAACAGACTGTGGATTAATTGAGGCACTTACTTTGGTTCGTAGCGGATGCCAGCAGTGCTATGTAAAACACCAAGTCCTGCACGTAACCTTTCAATGCCATTCCTAAGCAAGAAAGCAATTATGTAAAAATGTACGTCGTGGTGTGCGTGTGCTTCAGTCACCATGAACAGTTGTTCTTGACTCTGGTGTCAACTTTTAAAGAACATTACAGAAACACACGCAAAGAGAAACAACTCTTACCATGCAATCATAACACCATTGTCAGTGCACAGTCTTGGAGGAGGACACAGTAAAGCAAAATCATTTGCATCTGCCAGAGTCTGTAGACCTTTCCGGATGTACTGATTACTTGCAACTCCTCCTGACGCCACCTGACAGCAGTTTCACAAAGAAAAAAGGCATTAACCTAAAGGTACGGATGGGTCGCACTCAGCTAACATCCTATTTAAAGAAAGGTTATCAGATGAAGTTTTGAAGACAGCAGTAAAAGCATTAAAAGGTATCTTTGAAGATAAAAACATATTGGAAAACAGTATGGTAAGTGAGCTTATTATGCTAAAAGAGATTCCTGAACAAAAGCATGTTATAACCAGAACAGCTGTCAAGTACTGGGGAGCACTAGATCATATTATATGGCCTAAACTGTCACAGAAGGTCAGATTACATGGCAAGAAAATATCTTTCTAGCTTAAAGCCAAACCATGAAAGACTTTATTGTAAATATTTATATAACTATTACTTTAGTCCTGGTATTTTCACAATGTAATACGTACTGACGTCTTCCTCAGCTGTCAGGGAGAAAGTATATCAAGGCATCTGCATCTTCAAATGATGTTACACAGTCAAATATAAAAAGGAAAAAAAGAACGTATACCCACCAAAGTTGCATTTCTTGATGATAATATGCTATTTTTTATGCAGAACAGCATGGCTCGATATGTCCGCTGGATAATATGAACAGCCACTGCATGCTGTGCAGCAGCTGCAATGTCCTTAACACAGGACAGGATCTCACCTTCTTGAATACCTGTAAAAACGTATGATCAAATGGGTTTTCCTGGGTACAGGTCATGAAAAACATGGTCTGTATCTGACCTTGTTTAAAAATACCTTCTTCTTTTTCTTTTTGTATAATGACTTTATTGACAAGGTTCTGAAGTCCCGAAAAAGAAAAGTCGCAGTTACGGTACTGCTGCATGGGAAGTCTGAACGTGTGCTGCCGCCGGTCTCCCGTCTGGGCCAAGTGCTCTATGGCCTTCCCCCCTGCCATGCCGTGGCACTCCGGGTGCTTTCTTAAGGAGAGTCTGCGTGCTACCTAAGGAGATAACAAACAGCAGACTCAGCACAGAGAGCTGAATTCATTCCTCCTGTAACTCATCACTGTACTGCAGTTCGTGCAGTAAAATGAGACGCCACAAAATCCAACCCAACGTGAAATTACAAAGGGGGCACAATACGAACAAGACATTGGCCTTACTGGATTTCCCTCCCCCACCCCCCCGGAGTAATTAGAAATGTGATTCTAGGACAATTTGGGCAAACATGAGGATCAACAAATTTTGCAGGAAACACTAATTACCCAATTTATATGCTATAGGAAACACACGCACAGCCATACTGTTACTGCCAGATAAACAGGAACAAAGTTGGTTTCAACAATTCCCTTTCTGACTCCACTCGCTCTTCAAATTTTTTAATTAATACACACAAATACCATTCAAAAACTTGGCGTTTGAGAATCAACTGCAAGTTCTGTAAAAACTTCTTTTTGGTAAAAACTGATTCTACAGATTTTACTCAGTGACCCACAAACTTAAAGATTCTGAAAGCCAAACCAGGCTTTTCAAACTGTATGAAATAATGGTAAGAAATATTAGAAATATTAAGAAATAATAATAGAAATATTAAGAAGTGTTCCTAATATGTATTGTTTTAAACATTTAAAATATCACTATCAGTCTGCTCAAACTTTTTGTATAATGGGTGTCAATGAAACTTCCAACACCAGTTTTGGTTACATTGTCGTTTGCTAAAAATATAAGTAATTTACATATGTTACAACTGATGCTACGCATAGATTTTTAACAGCCTCTCGTGTCTTGTGTCTGTGGTATTTCAAAATAGAAAAAAAACGTTGAGTAAAGCTCATATTGCACTGTATTACTGTCCTCAGGCTGATGATAGTACTACCACTGTGTAGTATAACTGCACTAAAAAGAAAGAACCCACAAGATTCACTTATGTAAGGAAATATTACCTTATCCAGCATGTCACCCGGTGCTATATCTATGGACTGTCCAAGCAGAAGGAAATCTGAAACCCCCTGCGCTACTGCCAAGATGCAGTGGCCTCCAGAGAGCAAAAGGACTAAGAAGGGGAATTCCACGCGATGGGTCAGCCTGACGGTGAGCGCGTGAGCCTCCATGTGATGGATGGGTATGAAGGGCTTCTGGTACCTGCTCACCAGGTTCAGGCTGTGCTGCAGCCCCACTTCAAGGCTCAGGGCCAGTCCTGGTTTTACTGTCGTCGCGATAGCCGCAAGTTCGCGCACAGAAACTCCGCTGACGCTAAGCGCTTCTTTTACCACTCGCTCGATGTTTTCTCTGTGAAGTTGCTGTGCCACCACGGGAATTATTCCACCTGCTCTAAAACAAATTACAATACACCTGTATTTCACAAGGGATAGAATGGTATAGATTCCAAACACCTCTTAACCTTGCCACATCCCGTCTGTTTTTTTAGTGCGTTCTCAAATGCCTTGTTTAGAGTAAAGAGCATCAACAATTCACTGCAGAGAGCACAATTATTGCTGGGAGGTCAGAAAAGGACCTAATGTGCCCTTTTTTTGGTACACATAACTCTTCAATGTATCTCAATGCTGTTCCAAAGCAATGTCTGTAACAATATTCACAACCCCTCACTCATCAGTTTGTTCACTTAGCCACCAATGCCTATGTTTGATTAATTTTCCCATAAAAAATTTGAGACATTCAGTGGTTTTAAGAATAATTAATTAATCTTTAATTCAAGCTAGATAAGTAATCTGTCTCATTTTGAAAGAAAACACTGGAGGTAACTTGTCAAATGCACATCTTTTCTTTCCTTGCCCTTACTAATCCTACAGCAGAATGTGGTGTGGAGCAAGAGCCAGGTCCATACGCCTGCCCGCTTCTCACTGGGCTTTCTGGAGGCGAGAAGACTTTTATATGGATGATATTACAAGAACGACAGTAAGACTATTATTAAGGCAAAAGCCCCGAGAAAAGGATATCCTTACCGTAGATGGACTTCCTTCTGGGAGTGCAGCGCTTCTCCCAGCACGCTGCCGGCGTCGTCCACCACAGCCGCGCCGGTGTCGTCGCAGCTGGTCTCTATGCCCAGAACCAGCCTGGGGAGAGGCCGCTTCCCGGCGCGCCCGGCGCTGCCCCGCAGCCAGGCGGCCCGCCCGCGCCCGGCCCGCGGCAGGAGGCCGCTGCCCGCCCTGTTCATAGCCCGCAGCGCCCGCGTACGGCCGCTGTGCCCGGAAAGGAGTGCGCGGTTTATTGCTGCTGCAGGGGCTTTACGCACCTGCTCCGGCCCGAGCCTCCGAAGAGGTGGCATTCCCTTTAGAGCGACGCATGACCACACGGGAGCTTTAGGACCGTAANCCGCGGCGCCGCCGCCGCCGCCCGCCCCGCCCCCCGCCTGTCAGCCCTGCGCGGGAGAGCGGCTCCTGCTGGGCCGCCACAGCCGCGCGACGCTCATCACTTTAATGAGCCCCTTACACCGCCCGTACAAACAAGGAATTCATTCTAACTGCTAAGAACAACATTCATAACCCATTACCTTGTTTTTTTTCTTTTAAACAGCACCTTTATCGGTAAAGTCAATAGCCACAGAATTTGCTTAACACGAAAATAAATATGCCACTGTAGGGTGGTGGGGTTTTTTTGTCCTTTATTTTTTTTCCCAGCTCGCTGGCTGGCACTGCAACAAAAATGGCAATCAAGTCTTAAACGGAGTCCTCGGTGAAATCTGAGCCGACCTACAGCAGGCGTCACAATTCATCCTTTTTCCAAGGCAGGGAAGCTCTAGGTGTACCTTCCCTCTAGTTCCAGAGACAATTATGTACAAGATGACTCCATGCTACATGGTACCCTTCAAACACAGCATTCCTCCACATTCCCAAGACATGCAAATTATCTACACCTTTTTCTGCATACAATTAGTCCACATGATTTGACTATTCACCTATTACAGTTCAGCTTCTAACTTACGACCTAAATAGAGTTTCTCCTACGTGTTCTGACATTGTTGCTCTCTAATGGAGCTGCTTCTCCGGCAACAGCAGGTCCTTTCCCCCACCATTACAGGCCTCTCAACTCCTGAAAAACAGCCCCCCAGTCAACTGTCAGAGAAAACAGTCAGAAATCCACATTTAAAAGAAATTTCACTTTTTCAGGATGTCCCATTTACACCTAGAAAAGTCAGTATCCTGGTTAGCAAAATGAAAGAAACACCACGGCAGCAACTTGTAAAAGCACACATAAATTGAGCTATGAAGTTGATATAGAAATCCCCTGAGCTGACAGTTAAGGACTTTCTTAAGTTTTTGTGACAAAAAAAAAAATAAATCACAAGAACAGATAAGGCATGAGTTACACCGCTGTCACAGCACTCACCGCGTGACGAACTCCTACACTGCACTAACAAGCACAACCACCTACAACCCGCAACAGCAGAAACTAGCTACTGCCACTTAACCTCAGAACGGGACCTCGCCAGTCCTCGGCACTGAGGACCCTGGGTGCACACGGAAAGTTACCATTTGCATTATGGCTGGCTGGGTATTTGTGGAACCTCTCTCTCCATTTCAGCTGTCACTCACACCTTCCTCACAAGCCACTCGCATATATACAGTCTTGGCGGGGATTAGGCTTTAGAGCTGGGCCTGCCCAGCTCCTCATGGAAATCTTTCTTCTAGAGGTTTCCAATTCACATTTAAATATTAGAAGGCATCTTTGATTAAACTCAACTTCCATCCCAGACAATGCTGCAGCGGGAAGTAGGAATTGTATCTCAGATGTAGATGCATCTCTCACTGAGTATGATCAGATACACGGCACAGCAGGCGACTCGTTTTCGTCACCGGGGGAGCACCAGTAGCCACGGCAGGGGCAGTCAGCGTCAGGCCTTCTGCTTAATATTTATTGATGCCAAAGATTCGAACCCCATGCAACTGCGGCAGCTTGGGGATCAGCACAGTCAGGAGAGAGGCTGTGTTGAGGATGAAGTGTGTTGTATCGTACTTTGTGTAGAAACTCGCCAGGAAGTACCTGCGGGAGAAAAGAGAGCAAGCTTAGCTGATAACACTCTTGTCTAAAAAATAAACAAACAAAGCACTGCTGGAAAAAGGTGCTTTAGTAACCAGTCACCCGATTATGCCTGTATTAAATATCTCACCTAAGGTTCTAGAATATCTACAGCAAAATTATGGACTGTCTCTTCTTCCTGTACTTCTCAAGGTGCTAAAAAGCAACTCTCGGCTAGTATTTTCCTCAAGAACTTCTCCCTGCCCCTCAAGCTGGAGTCTCCGACTTCTGCAACTACAAACCTCATTTCTGATACAGGTTTTAAACAGTGTAAGATCTGGTACTAAAATACTCGCGGTTCTGCTACCCTAGCAAGCTCAGTGACAAAGCATTTGACATTTTTCAGTGCAAAAATAATTTACGCTAAGCACATCTGTGATTGGCGTGATTTTAAAATGCTTCCCATCTGGCAGATGTTTCCGGCACGTTTTTCTTTTAAGCTAGTCCACAACCTGTTCAACTGGAAGAAGGAGGAACTGTGCCTCAGAAAATCCAATTTACTACCAGGTTCTTTACACTCTGAGACAATAATTTCATCTCATTCTTTGCAAAGACTTGTCGCAGAAACAAGGCTATCAGATTGGGGGTTGGTGGGTCTTTTTCCCAGCAAAAGGGAGACGTTTATTCAGCTGCTGGTGCATTATTAGTGCACGAAGAGAAATACACAAGTGTTACACAAAATTTCCCCTGGAACGTGGGAAGCTATCCTTGAATGAAGAGAGGATTTTTTTTGAGAAGTACTATATATATTTTATGTCTATCCTTTGCGAACAATTTTGTAAACACAATGCATTTTCTTCCCTTCCCCCCACTCCCGCCTTGCCAGTGGACAACTTCCTTGAGTGGAATACAGAAAGACTTTTTAGAATTGGATATTAAATACGTATCTGATTTTCTTTAGTTATGCAACCATACTTTTGTCAACAGAGGCAAGGGGTGTAGAATTCCTAACCTATTTACATAACTAGTGTAAACAGAAGATAATCACTATAAAGCAAAACCGATATGCAAAATCCTGGACCCTATTCAGTGAGGACTGCTACCCTCCCTGAAACTCAGAAATTGCGATATGATTAATAAATGCCGTCACATGCATGCGCTAAAGGCAATCAGTTTGAAGTTTCACTACTTATGACTTCACAATCCCTTAAAGAACTTCAAGAGTTAACAGTAAGTTTTCCTCATAACGTTTCTGGTTTTTAAAACCTGCCCTATTAATAACTGTTTACAAACTTCGACTTCAGTATGTGAAGGGCAGTGTCGAAAGCTGCAGGAAGAAAGGCTGTTGATTATATGGCCTGTAAGTACGTACTCCTTATCTCTCTGATGTAGAAACAAATAAACAAGGAAAAAAAAAACCAAAAAAAACCAAAAAAAGAGAGAGAAAATGCTTTTAGAATGTAAATTGCAACTCATTTTGTTGCTGCTTTTGACATCATAAATTTATGTTCAGTTAATCCATACTACAGTTTTGAACTCACAGAATTATAGGAGAGATTGTGAAGAATTTTCTTGAAGAGGTAAATTGGACTCCATAATCCAGTTGTTCCCAGTGTGTTAGTAGCCTAGCTTTCCCCTGGTCAGGTGTTTCAAAAGGAGTTCCCTTTACTGCATGCAAAAACACATACATTCCCTGGGGAAAATAAAAAGTAAACACAGTGGCACTTTTAGCTGTATTTTTTTTTTTATAATTGTTACATGTAAAAAAAAAAAAAAAAAAGAGAGAGAGACTAAATGAATTCTCACCGAAAGAGCTGCTACCATGTAACAATAAATTACAGAAAAGGCAGGAAGAGGCAAAAAGTGATTTGCCCGAGGTTGCACAGTCAGTGGCAGAGTCAGAATTAAAGACAAAACCTATGCAGCATCCGATCCACTGCCTTGTCTTCTATATTAGATGGCAAAAATTACATGATGTCAACAGAATTTCAACAAGGACTGTAACAAGTTTAGGGATGCCAATTTTTATTACTGCTTTCCAAAGACGGTGTTAAATGAGTTCAGAGGTAGAGTCTGCACAAAGCAAAAACCTATCTATAAACACTGGCAATATTACAAGAATTTCTGAAAGCTTTCTCAACCCCCCCCAACAGCTTCAAATGCTTGGAAGCTGACTACCAGCAATCTGTTGAGTGCCATCTGTCCCTCTCTCTGCTGCTTCTCCTTAACCAGACTGGACTGTTCTTTGAGGCTCTCTGTTCAACAGGAGCATGCCATGCCCAGTCTGTTTGGAAAGATCAATTTGGGCCCAAAGGTCAGACAGGGGAGTCCACCCTCTTCCAGTTTTAACGAACATTTGTTTTCTATCGAAGGTAGCATACCAATTCCAAGCATGAGTCTCTATTTCAGAAAATATCAAAGACTTCCATTTTCTTTCTTCCAGGTACGTTCATTTCTTATGCACATACAGAATTTTTTATAGAATGCTTTATATAGAAAAATCACATTTCTTAGGAATTCTTATAAGGGAGGTGAAGGTTGAGCAAATCACATAATCTTCCACTTTTTTTTTCGGAACTGCCCCCTGACTGGAGGCCTATTAACCTAAGAGAATTCATCTGCTTAATTACTTCTTCAACTCATGATGTTTGCAGCACCTCAGTTTGAATGACAACCAAAAAGCCCTTTTAGGACAGATACAAATGCCTAATACACATTTTATTTTGCACTGGTACTTGAAGAAAGGACCACCAAAAATGTTTTCAAGGTCAGCTAAGAGTTTCCCATTACTGAAAATCCACGATTTTTTTGTTTGTCAAACTCTTCAAGGATATGTTTCCAAAAAAGGTGCCATTTAAATGCCAAAATATCTAAAAGTGCAGTTTACACTCATCTTCTAGTGATCCACTAGGAAACTACTTGCCAGTGCATGCTCTCATCCCAGCTGTCATTATAGCTACTTGCAATGAATTTGGTAGATAAGGCATTTGTGAAATATTTATATACTATTCTCTGCCAACATCTTCCAAAGTCAGGCACGTCTGACGCTGTCAAAGGTAACGTACAAAATTCTTTAATGATGCTTACAATCCCACTATTCATTTTAAACCTATCTTTTTTGTTTACAGGATTCAAGAGGGTATCATCCAACCTCATCCTTTAAAGTGAACTATCATTTTCCTAAATAAGGAATAAGCTATCTTTTTGTCAAGACTACTTTGCTGTTAATCTTAGAAAGCTGAGTTAGCAAACTTCCAGTATGATGGAAATTGCTGATTAGGGCTGTATTTTCTCTAAGCTTGGCAGGGCCAATATCCAAACTTGCTTTACTTTAAATGATTCCAACACAATTATAGTACCCTGGGGAGAGGAGGCAAAAAGATCGTTAAAGTCTTCAGCTTCCAAATCCTTTTGCATACAAAAGTTCATGCAGATCACAGCCCACTGAATAACAAATGATTCCAGGGCTTGGGTCGAGATAGTCCATTTTTTTTCTCCCTGTTTTCAAGGAAGATTTTTCCTATGGCATGTGTAGTGACAGAGTTGTATGCTGAAGTCATTCTGAGCTAAAATTTATCTAGCTTGACCAGAAATCAAAGCAAGACTAAAAAGAACACAAAAGTTTCTGACCAAGGAATAGGTAAGTGCTGAAATTAAACATTTTGGGATACTAACAAATTTGTATAGAAACATTAGTAGATAATATGCAAGAACTAAAAACGTAATATATTTTATGGATTCAGCACAGCTCTCTAATAATATGCAGAACACTGTAAAAGTTGGTTGGCACGATGATTTTCTGTTTGCAAGGTTCTAGCTTAATTAAATGCCTTTAAAAAGAATACATAAAATATATAAGGAATATTTCACGTCTTTTGTGCTTAAACCTAAAGTCACTCACTCCTCCTCCCCAAAAAGCCAACTTCTTTAATAGCGGACAAGCCAAGTAGAGGTAGTGTTTTGGCCAGCCGTTTTTCTCCTCTCCTGATACTAAAAATAAATACATATGAACCGCTTTTCAAACTTTGTTACAAGAGAGGGTACTTACCAGGTTGTGAATCACATTTGTTAAAGTCCAGGCGACAGGGACACTAAAGAAAGGAATGCTGAGCAAGACAATGTGCAGCATGCCAACTCCGAGTGCATACGTCAGCCACATTCCACGACTGTTCATCACCCGTGTGTTTGGATTTACCTCGCTGTGGGCAACTCCTACGTTCATTTTTACCCTACAAAACACAACTGTTTGAAGATTGAGACTACTGTTATAGAGAGGCACCTAACATACGCCATTTTCAAATTTGGGAAAAGGCTGTTTTAAAAGTCTGGAAGGAACACGTAAGTGCATAAGCCAAGATGTACCTCAAGATCTTTAAAGTACGGTTTATAGAGAAGTCAGTACAAAGGCGCTGGTAGTAACTGTTTGCTTAAAAACGCCCAAACAAATAAAACCCACAAGCCTGCTAGAAAAGGGACATTCTTAAAAAAATTGTAAGCTGTGCTGTTAGAAGCTAAAGTTGCAAACCTGTAAGAAACCAAGCTTTGTAATTTTTGTCCTCTAAATTCCTTTCTCCATCCACAATATCCACAGGTCTTTCTCCACTTCCCGTATCAGACTGTTTTCCCCTTTTCTTGTTCATATAACGGCTAATGAAGAATTCTACATATAGCAATTGCCCAGTCACCTACCGCCAGAAAAAACAAATAGGGACTAATTTATGCCTGCCTCTTGCAGCAGGGCCCAGATTTCAGATTTTCCTCCTCTCCCCACCTGTTAGTTTTCAGACAGACATTTCTGTCTTTCAAGTCTGTCTGAAATTAGCCAATGGGTTCAAAAGTTTTTGACAGCCATACGCAGAGATAGACAGAAGTTTCATAATGCTGATTTTTGCAAGAGATTGACAGAACTTACTTCAAGCGACTCACTTGGCCTGTTGTATTAAAATTCATAATGATAATTAAAAAAACCTCATTGCATGCTGCATATTCACGTGATCTGGAAGACTATTTATATTCATTTACGAGGCTGGGATGGAGGTTTTTTTACTTCCTTCTAAGTCAGTCAACAACGGTGTTGTTTAACCAGAATAAATAGTTTGTGTCTGGTAGGAAGTTTGTCTCTGATACCTGCCGAGTGCTGTAAAGCACCGTAACACCTAAATATTTTGTCATATTAAGTAAGAGTAGGCTGCAGAATAAAAACAGATGCGATGAATCTGACGCCGAACCGGGGGAAATGCTGGTTTTAACCAAATTTCAAAAGGTGCATGAGGAGGGCGCACGGTCCCCGGGATGTGCGAAGCCAGGTCCTCTCTCCCTCCCTCCCTGCCGCCCCGGGAGGCGGCACGGCAGCTGAGCGAGTACCCAGACCCACACCTCGGCACAGCCTGCCATCTCCTCCCCTCCTCTCCTCGCGTTTCTTACTCAAGCCGATTTCTCTCCCTCCCCCTGCGCTG
>VXBO01004583.1:413754-441845 GCA_013400135.1 Rhinoptilus africanus | reverse complement strand
GCTCTTTCGGCGCGGCGCTGCCCGTGTTTTCCCTGACGAAAAGCAGAAGCGGGAACTGCGGGCCGTTCGTGTGGTTTTAGGTGAACTCAAGGGTCCGCAGGTTTTATCTGCGGCTCTTCTCCCTCTTTTATCCTCGTAAAGAGTTCCCTGAGTTTGTGTTCTGGTGGACTCTTCATAACGGTGGCTGTGGGAGTGGGGTGTGGGTGCTGCTCCAGAAATCCCTGGGGCTGCAACTATGAAGCTGTAGGAGTTTTTGTTGGTGCTTTAGCCGACGGCCTGCGGTGTTCCAGCTGTTTGGAGCCCCCCTCGCTGGGGTGGCTGCCTGCGGTCAGAGGGGCGAAAGGGCAGCGCCGGTGATGCTGCTCTCAGCAAATCCTTCCCACTGAGCACAGATTATAATACATCCACCCATCAAGAGCTGGGTGAGCGACAGTACTAATGTGGCTTGAGCTGAAATACGGATCTCTTAGCTAAAAGTAGTCGGGTGCTGGAAGCGTGTCCATAGGTAGCAGGTATCAGAGATTGCTCCCTCCCAGCAGGAGCCCCCGACCGAGTTGTGGCTGTGTGGCCCTGCGTGTGCCCCTCTGCCATCCGTGGAGCAGCCGGCAGCCCTGTGCGGGGTGGTCTGGGCCAGCGGGAGGGGTGAGCGCAGCGCCTGCATCAGTCATACCTCACAGAAAATTTGTCTTTAGGATCTGCAACGTTTTTGTTTTAAGACCATCCCATGTCTCAGTCAGTGTCTGATTTGGCACTTGTCATTAGTTAATCATGCAGCACTTGACACGGGAGCCCTGTATAACACATGAATGTGTGAGGAAATAGAATCACAGAATGGTGAAACCTGCCTCTCTGCATGTATGTGATTAATATTGGTCTGTCTAGAACAACGCACGTCTTCGTGCACCTCTTCTTTTCTAGTTTGTTTAGTGGAAAACTGATTTGTCAGATCTTTTTACCACATCTGAAAGGCGAACTCCCTTTGGGGTGTAAATAACGAGTATAAAGAGAAAACCTCTCTGTAGCTGTTCTTAGGAAAGCTTTATTTCTGCTTCCCTTCAAAACACTGTACCTTTTTTTTTTTTCCCAAGTAAGCATGTGTTTTCTTTGTCTTTTATGTGTAAGTGGACGTCAAGGCAGAGAAGTGTCCTGTAATTGTTTTATCAGCTGCATATACCCTGCAGGATAGTGGCACTCTGGGGTGTTGTCTGCAGCCCCTCACTGTGTCCTGACACCGTCAGGAGGAGATCTGGGTTTGCTCCATTCCTCCACGTGTGCTCATATCCTTGGGATGGGTGCTGAGCGTGCAGTCTGTGTTCTCCAGTAGATATCTTGGACTGAATCGATGGGGGAGCCATGACTGCCAGGGTTGTTTGCCTTTCAATGTAAATATCATTACATAACAAAACCCAGTAAAGGGTGCTGCTGTGGAGAGAAGAAACCCAAGTCTGAACCATTCTTGAGGTGCAAAGAGGTGTCTAGCAATGCTCTTTCTCCCCTCCTTCTCATATGCATGAAAAACTGCGGTTGAGTTCTTTGTGTCAGGCTACAGGGATTGACAAAGATTTTTCCCTGAGCTTGGTTAATTGTGTCTACTTGGGTACTTAAACAGAAATGCATGCAATAATTTGCAGATCCACTTACAGTCTCTCCATGGTAGAGTGTCTCTATAATGCAGCAGGAATTTTATAACCCTTTGTGTTTTCAGTGATTAAAAAAAAAATCCATTGGCTTTTAATGGTGTCTCCATTTTTAAGTGGAATAGACAGAGGCATAGAAATTAACTGACCTGCCTGAGGGCACACAGTAAGTCAGATCAGAAAGACAAGATTATAATTCTGAAGTTGTTTTGTTTTGGTTTTCATTATTGCCTGTAGGTCACATCACCATTGAATAGGACTTTTGCCTCAGCACCACTATGCTTCCTCCCCACTTCTTTACCAACTCCAAACCAGTTACCTTCAGGTCATTGTTCTTCCATGAATTTTTAGGTTCTGGCAATCATACACACAACATAGCAGTGCTGAAATCATAAATGTAGTGGGGAGGGGAGAAATGATGTAAGTAGTTTGTAAAAACAAACAAACAAAACCAAAAAAATCCCAAAGATTCAAAAGTTCTATTTTTTTGCATCAGTGCTGAAATTAGACCTGATGCTGGGTAAATACCCTATCTGAAGACATTTCGGACTAGCACTCTGGATTACCATGTGGTCTGTCTACTCTTGGAATTGCAAGATGACAAGCACGTGTTACAGTAATTTAGAGGAGATGACTATACACATGTGAGATAATACATTTCTTTGCTCAGTATATCTCAGGATTCTTAAGGTTTTTCATTAGAAGTTTAATCTACTTAAAATAATGTTTTATAGCATAGACCCATGTTCTGTTTCTTCCACAAGTCAAACTCCCATTGGCTGCAGAGGAAGCTGGGTCTTACTGTATCTTGAAAATTTTGCTCTTTAGCTTTTTAAAAAGTTTATGTAAAATTTAAAAGTTGATGTAAAATAATTACTTAGAAATGTGTATTTGTAATGTGCCTTTTACATTCTTTTTCTATTATCTTTCTGTGCAGCTTCTTTGAATCTTACTCCACAATGAAACAGCTGCCGGCAGAAACTATTCGTCTCCTTTCAAGTTCTCAGGTGATTACATCAGTTGTCAGCGTGGTGAAGGAGCTTATAGAAAATTCCTTGGATGCCACTGCCACAAATATTGATATTAAACTGGTGAGTCCTAGTTCTTTCTTTTACAAAGAACTGGATGTAAAATAAGATGCAAGAAAAGTTGTTTCACTGCGAATGTTTTTGGGGTTTTTTTTAGGTTATCATGGTTTTGTGAATGGAAGGGTATTGATAATGTTTATACATATATATTTTAACCTCAAGTAAAAATGGTCCAAAATCAGTTTCCCTTAACGTTTTTGAGGCCCCACTGAAACAGTAAGTCATATTTGTGCTCCTGAGTGTATCTTGAGGGAAAAACTGTCCACTTCTTTAATACTTCTTTTCCTACTTTACCTTTTCTGGCTAATAACTTGTTTTAAAAGATGTTGAACTTCCCATTTCACTGGTAGACTGGAATGTTTAAGTCTTATTGCAAAATACTGCCAGGAAGGTGAAAATGGAAACAATGGAAGAGGTCACTGATGGCCATGTTAGATGTTTTGGTAAAGCAAATTATCGCATGATCCCTAATCAGCATGATGAGTTCTGGCTACTTCTAAAATTTTTTTTTATAAGGTGTTAGAAAAAGTTGGTATATTACTCAAGGATAGTTTCTGAAAAAATAAAATATTGTTTATAATAAGAAACTCGTGCTTTTTCACTCTAATGGTGTAAAATGGCTAACTGATCAGCTCCACTTGCTTCTGTGAGTATTTCTGGTTTTGCAGTATTTTGTCAACAGCTGCATAGTAGCGGTATCTCCTACTTAGTAGGAGTTACAATCTGTATAAATGGATTTGTCCAGAATTGCATCCAGATTCCTTTCCTGCAAATAACAGTGAATGTATAAGCTATTCTTGAATTAAGCATTAGACAAACGCTCTTAACTTGGAGGGCGATTCAATTTCTGATTGTTTCTTTGTCCATGTTGCTGCTGTCTTTTCTGAATGACTCTCAGGTGTTCTCCATCTGAGTATGGTTTCCTGCAGATGCCAAGGAACGTGCTTACTTGTTATTTGCCTTAAGTGAGCTAAAGATACTCAGTCTTCACTATGGTCTGTGATGACCTCTATCATCTCAATATTTAGACTGTATAGTATCTCGCTTCATGAGTAACTCCAAAGTGAGCAGTGTGTGTACACTTCAGGGGGTAGGGGTGTCAGAATTGGATCCTGTGAGAGGATCAGTAACTGCAAGAAGTCAACAGAAGGTTTTGGAGCCTTCAAAAATTGTTAGAACAAACCTCGTCTGTTTTACTGAGTGCTGATATGAGAGCCATGCAGCTAGGTGGAGGAGAAAGCCCTCTAATCAGTGTGGGTTTCACAGTGCAAGAACCAGCTGTTTCCGTAGTGAGAGGTCCCAAATCAATTACGATGAGCATTTTCAGACATTTCCAGTGCACGAGTCATCAGCACTACATTTTTCGTCAGCTCAGCCCATATTGCTGTCTTCCTAAAACAAACCAACCAACCTGGCTTTGCACAAGTTGCCAGTGAGTAAATGAGATTTGCTGATTGTTAGTTCGTGAATACTAGGGGAGAAGAGAAAACTTGCACTTTGCACAGCTGTACATAATACTGTAAAGAACAGATTCTTTTTCTGAGACTTTTTTGTGATAAGAATGTTTTTATATCACGTTATTTTTATTGCATGACACTTAAATAAGGTTGACCACATAATAGACCTGAACGATCACATTAACCGTGGATTGGTTCAAAAGTGTAACAGAGAATGGAAACTCTGAAATTTCATTTTACAGCTTGATGGTTTTTTGCTGAAACTTGGAGTGTTTTCATTGTTTTAACCTTTTCCCTGTGGATTAGGAAGGCTAGCTGATTCGTTCAGACTTGTTACCCAATTTGCCTGAACAAAGACCAGAATGGCGCTTTTGGAGGCAGACAAGCAGGAGTTAACCTGCATTTGGAATGGTTCTCAGGTAGAAACTGTGGCAGTGGTCAGTTGTAGCGGGAAGCTTTAGCTTGTGTTTTATTCTTGTTAACTTCTTGGTTGACCAAACTCCAATAAGTGATGTTGCTGAACATCTTTGCACTGTGCATCAACTAGCTTTTACACAACACTGGGAAGAACATCAGCTTATATTGTAGTTTTAGATAATGTGATATTACTTCAGTTACAATTAAAAGCCAGTTGTTTGATTAGAAACTGAACCATGGCCTTTCTATAAGGTGTTGAGTGGTATCTGTTAATTCATTTGAGCCGCAGCTTTGTTCCTTATAGAAATTTGGACATGGTGGAGCCTGCCTTATTGTTAGCAGCGGGATCAACTGCCTCTGTAGCATGGCTGTGCATTAAGCATATGTAGAACGATGGTTCTGTTCTTGACATGATGTCGTGGCTTCAGGTTAAAGTATGCGAAAAACCATTGATGCAGCAATGTAATTGCTTGTGTATCGATAAAGAGACTCTATGGGCATCAGTCTCAGTTTCCCTACTGACCTCTAACAACAGGAATTTATGAGAATAATCTTCGCAGGCTGACTGAGACTTGGATATTTTAATTAATAGACAAGATGAGCAACAGCCTGTGTTGGTAGTTGGAGCAGAGTTGGGATTCTGGAAGGACAAATCTTAGCTACAGGTTTGCTACTGTTATACGAAATGGCTGTTATAAAAGGCAGACGCTCATTTCTGCACCTTTTTTGCCAATGCATGAAGTGGGAGCTTTAATCCTTAGAACTTTCTCAGAGGAAGTTTATCTCGCGGTGACGTTGCAGTCTACAGCTCATCCATCTTACCGCCTGAAAAAGCGAAGTCCTACATCCATCTGCATGGCATTGCTAGACGTTTCTGCCTCTCATGATCCATTCATCTTGCTAACACAAAAGGAAAGTAACCCAGCAAGAAGAGTGGGTTGCTTGTGCTGGTTTAATAAGCTGAATTGACCTTAGAGTTCTCCTAAGTTACAGAGCTGTAGCTGAAACAAAGATGGGACCATGGAGTTGTGAGTAAAAGAGGAGTTGAACCATATGGTTTGGCATGAGTGATCTGGTAGAGCAACTTAAAGATCTCTCAGTAGTATTTAGGTCATGTAGCATGGTGGAAGCTGTTACAGAATACAGTATTTGAGCAGAGCACTATAATATTTTAAGTAAAATGTGTGCAGGTAAAAATGAGTAATATTAGGAAAGAAATAGAGAATCATTCATGTGACGTTTTGATTCAAGTTGGAGAAGATAAATCTCACTTTTCCTACTCAGTTAAGTGGTCTGGAAGTAAAAATTAGAATAGAAAATGGGTTAATTGTAAAATGCTCAAACCCTTCATTAGTGAATACAGCAGCAGGGTAGAAAGGTTTCCTGTTTATACCTCCTTATGTGTTTATGTTCAGTTGAGGTGTATTGCTTGGGTTCTGTTTTGCTTCCCAGTAGGAGGTTGACTCAAATATTAGCAAAAGCATTGTCATTCCCCTGAAGATAGCTTTAGCACCGTTCATCAATAGGGAAAGTGAAATGTACTCCCATTTCTATTGTGTATCAGTTAATTAAATATATATGGTTCTATGCCTACCTCAGAGGCTTTTGGTGTTTCCTAATGTAGATTATATGTGAACACAAATAATATCTTTAGATATCTTCCTTTGTTTTTAATTACATTATTTTTTTTACTTTGAGAAACAGCCCTGTGAGTACACTGTATTTTTTCATAACTGTCTTCAGTATATGCCCAGATGGGACAACAGTTAGTTCTGTTTAATCAGCTGGCTTTCTGTGAGCAGCCATCATGTGGTCTGTGCAGCATCAGTGGCGGTAACCACTCATTCAAGAAATTCTTTCTAAGCAAAACCACTTCTGAGGTCTCCTAAATGTATTGCACACTACAGCACATTTTTCTGTATGTTACATCATAATCTCTTCCAAGAGTCAGGTGTGCTTCTGTAAAAGAAGTTTAGTTAGTGATCCTGCAGCTTTAATTACTTTTTCCTCTTGGCTTGAGACTCTTTTTGGGTGCGATTTACATGTGCAGATTATAACGTAGCTGTAGATGGAAGCATTTGTTTGCTGCACCTGTTTGAGATGGTATAGAACCTGAATTCCATATTTCATCTAGCTGTCCTAATTATGTGGGTTTTCAGAGTTTTACCTCATTTATGCTGGTGTTTATTGAAATAACATATTTAAATCAGAATTCAGTAAAATATGTATTGCATATATGTAAAGGTAAATCACAAAGATTGAACTTTGCTTCCTTGAAAGCTGTTTTCAGAAAAGCCTCTAAGAACCTTTACTTCTTTCTGTAAAGTATTGTACCTCTTTACAAGCCTTCTTATTTCTCTCTTCTCCCCATTCGTGCCCTGCCCCCATTAGAATTGCAGTTCTTACAATTCTTAGTGAGTGCTCACTGACTTCAGTGGATGCAGGGCTGCGTTTGTGGTGATTGGAAAAAATTGGTAACAAACAGGTAAGAGAGGTGAGAAGTCTTTAGTTTTCCAGCTATGGATATTTTCCTAAGCTTAGGTTTTTCAATTTTCATCATAGTTTAAAAAAAATAATACTTAATTCCTGTTTCAGTTTACTTATATTTATGTGCTATGTCCAAACCCCAGGGTATGAATTACATTATTTAATTAGAGAAACCATCACTACTATACTAACATGTTGTATTTTTTTCTGCTCTGTCATTTTCTGTTCTTTGGTTTTTTGTTTGTTTTTTTAAACAGGCATTTAATGGTTGCAGTTTCTCCAAATAAGCCAAACTCTCACTTCTTTCTAGACAGCTAGCAGCTGTAACCTTAGCTGCTTCAGTCTCAATCATTCAGCTGGTTTAGTGCTCACTTATGTTTTCTTCTTTTTTAGGAGAATTATGGGTTTAACAAAATAGAAGTAAGAGACAATGGCAATGGAATCAAGGTTGCTGATGTGCCAGTTATGGCAATTAAACACTACACCTCAAAAATAAGCTCTTCTGAGGACCTTGAGAGGTTGACAACATATGGTTTCCGTGGGGAGGCTTTGGGATCAATTTGCTGCGTATCAGAGGTGAGCAGTTGTTATAGATGTGTCTAGTCTTTTGTCTTGTGTTATTTTTGTGTGTGTGTTTGTGAAAGTTTTAATAAAATATCAGTGCAAAGACTTTAAATTGTTCCAGCAGGCTAGCAGGGTTATGTTTTTTGAACAGTTTTGCTTGTATTGACTGCCTTTCCACCCCTCCCCAGAAGGTATGCCACGTGGTTAGGAAGCAGGATGGATTTCTCGTTAGTATCAGTCCTGCCTTTCTGTCATACTGGTCACGGCAGTGCTCTGTTTATTTTCCTCCATCAGAACAGGTCAGAGGCAGATTGCTTGTTGTTTCCTTTTTTTGTATCAGGCTATAGATAAATGATTCCTTATACTTACACTTATAGATACATGATTCCTTAGAACACTGGCTTATCCTCTTTAGTGTTACCATCAATGTCATAGAGTATGGCTGAGTTTGCTACTTCAGTTAGGGTAAATCAAAATAAGGAACAGCAGATGGGGACCAGGGGAAATCATTTCAGGGAACTGAGAGCCCACATAGCTACCGTTCCAGTAACAATTTCTGCCTTGATGTTATCTAGGTGATCAGCAGTCATGGGACCTTGTTGGGCTCTGTATTGCTCCTTGACATGTGTATGACTGCAATTGCACAAACTTCATTGTCCGTATGAGTAAACAGGAACCTGTTTCTGACCTGTCTGAGTCTGATCCATATGTTTGGATTAAGAAGACTGACAGCGTATTTATATTTAGGATTTAGCTTTTTGACTGAAAGTAAGCAAGCTGATTCAAAACCATCTGAAAAGTGTTTGGACTGTTAAGGGCACAGCATCTACCAGTCCATTGTGCTCTGCCTTCCTGTATTGATGCTGCACCAAGGTCAAGTTTTGGATTCTTCTTTCTAAGTCAGCCAAGGGTTAGATCCTGCAAAAAGACACTGATATCTGTGTCTGACTGGAACCATCAACTTTCGAGGTCAGGAGAGATGTTAGAGCTTGACTCCTTGCTACCTTGGGCTACATTCACATTGCACTAAGCAGGAGTGGGTTGTGTGTTTGGATGGAGATTTCCAAAGATGCTTTCAAAAGTCTTGGTGTTTTGACAGATGATGACAGACCTCAATCATTGGTTCCTTCAAATGAGTTGTCAGAGCAGGATGCCATCTGTTCTGAGCTTTTAATCAGCTCTGTGGTACGTTTCATAAGACATGGGAGGTGGCCTGAATGTATTAAGTACTTTAATAGGTATTACTTTAGTCCTTGGATCAGTAATTATGTTAATTAAACACTCCTGGCATTAATTGCATTCTGCCTACCCAAACTGCCCCCTGAAGTTTCAGTTAAGAGGTACTTTACTATTGGCCCTTAAGTAGGTCTGTACACTTCCAATTAATCAATTAATGTTTTTTCTCTCCAGAGGCACAGCTGAACTCTGAATGATTATATGAGGCACCAAAATAAACCAGAATATCCTGAAGCTCTCTATGTGTGATAATCTTTGTTGTTCAGGTGGTTAAAGGGCGGTGGTTCTGCTGTTCAAAACGTTGCTACCTGAACTCAGGGAATTGTAGTTTTTTGAGCTTCTGGTTTATGACTGTTCTTGATAAAGCTGATCTGTGTCAATAGCTTACAAAACATGCTACTGCTCATTGCTAGATACGTTTGGGTGTGGAAAGATAATACACTGTTTGTTTGACAGTAGTCCTTGTGTTTGTGGAATCTTGCATGAATTTAAGAAGTTGTCATAGTATGCCTTCTCTCATGGAGGATGAAAATGCAAAATTATCAATTAATTTAGTTGTTTGTTTAATCTGTGTTAGAATAGAAAGTATAGGAGTGTGTGTTGTAGGTAGTAGGGGTTGCTATGCTTTGTGAATTAGTGTGATAAAAATGTGTGGCTTTTAGTTAAATGAGAAATAATGCAGAATGGTTTTGTGACTGTAAGAAACACCTCTAGAAGAAAAATTCTATAAACTAATTAAATATAATTGTGGTGACTAAAATAACAATGGTAAGAGTGGTAGCAAAGCTTTAAGCTCATCCTGATCTTTGTGGATCCTTAATTAACAGACTTTTTTTTTTAAATTGCTCTTTTCAGGTTTTCATCACAACAAAGACAGCTGCTGATGATTTCAGCACTCAGTATGCTTTGGATAGCAATGGCCACGTAACTTCTAAAAAGCCTTCCCATCTTGGGCAAGGTATGATAGCATTGTTCTGGTGTTGTGATGCAAGTATTTTATGTTTCTCCGAGGCTCTTTTTAATGTTGAAATACTTGTTCTGTACTTGAAGGTTGAGTATGAAATCTTCGCAGCTATAAACATTTCTTGCTTTATGTCTGTCAACTGAGGCCATGTTGTTATTGTAAGAAATAATATGTCTTGGAAGTTGCTTTGGATAGTAATTACGAAGTAGTTTCTCCTTCTCTGACTTCTTCAAGCTGACAGCAGAAATAAAAGCTATAAAAGTTCAATGCCCCGGATCCAGACAGACTTGCTGTATTAGTATATGAAAGACTTGTTCAGGGCCAAAACAACATTTCTGTACGTAGCAAAATCCTTGAAGGTGCTGCTGGAAGCAGCATGGCTATAGGACCAGGCAAAATCACTGTTCTTTCTAACTTGTGGGAAGGGTGTGTCGCTAGAAATCCTTCTGTGTGTTTGTGTGAAAGATAAAAGGTTGCCCTCACCTCAGAGGTGGGCCTTGGTGGTTCAGACGTGGTGTATGTTTGGGGCAGCATCTGCCCTACTTTGTGTGCTGCTTGGTGAGGACCGTTAAGACCACACTGTGTCCTCACATTCACACTCCAGCCAGTGTGTGTTCCCAGAAGAGAAGTGATGTTGCTCCTTTCTTGTGATGAGGATGTGCTCCTGAGGAACCAGGTGCAGCTCTTACATAAAGTTCAACGTTTCCCAGCTGAGCTGTAGCAGCTGCTTGTCAATATTGTGCCCGCAGTTTGTCCCCCATCTGGCTGCAGTGCTGGTACACCGACAGGGAGCTCCCTTCCTCCTCCTCGGCGCTAACGGGCTGCAGGGAGCCACTAAGCCAGACACTGCTGAGGGCTAGTCAAAGGGCAGATACTGAAGAAAGAGCTGAAGCTGAGAACTCTCATTTTAGCTAATTTTAACCGGGTACTCTTTAAAAATTATTTAGATTGTAGTATTTTCCACGTCCAGAAAGCCTGTGGATTGTGTCGCCTTGTCTTTTGTCAAAATTGTTGAATGATTGACTGAATTCTGTGACACATATTTAATACTTTGCAGTATCTTTACAGGCTAGGAATTTACATGAGTGAGTTCATAGATGAATATTCCTCCACTTCCTATGTAGTGTGCCTTGAACAGAGGTATCTGGCTGTTCAGGTACAAGCTGATGCTTGTGAAGAGCCTTAATGGAGCTCAGTGTTTCTTTGCCCCCAGATATGTCTCGTTAGATTCTAGTCTGATAATCATTTTAGTAATAGAACATAACTTAATATGCACTGAAAGAGTCTCCAGCATTATTTAGTGTTAATTCTCACTATGGTCAATGCATACGAAAGAAAGCTTAATGCTGTAATCATAACTCTTAATAAAAGAGGTGAATCACAGCTCTTGAAGTTTATAGGTACATTTTGGGGAGGATGACTGCTGATTTGGTATATTTCTTTTCATGTTAATAGAATATTATTTACTGTTCCTTGGGTTTATTTTGTATGCAGCAGTATACGGACAGGTGTCTTCAAGTAAAATTGAGTTTTCCTTAATATCCAGTCAGTGGCATGCTTTCAGTGTAACTTCTGCTTGTTTTTTGTCACCTGCTTGAAGGTACTACAGTAACAGTCCTGAAGTTGTTTAAGAATCTTCCTGTAAGAAAGCAGTTTTACTCAACAACCAGAAAATGTAAGGAAGAACTGAAAAAAGTCCAAGATCTACTGATAGCATATGGTATCATAAAACCAGACCTGAGGATAACCTTAACGCATAATAAGGTAATAATGAGTTTTACTCTGTCAGCTATCTTAAGGATCAGTTTCTGATAAATTTCTGCTGTTCATCTAATACTGATGTAAAATCTTTCATTCCTAGGAATTTTCTTTCATCGTAGGTTTCTTTTGGACATTTTTCTTCCCTTCATAAATGTATATTTATAATGGTCACAGATTTTGATGCTAGGCTTCTAAAACTTGGGATCTGCCTTTTCATATGCTCGAACAGATGCCTGGTTAGATATATGAAGCATAAAAATTACTTTACTTGCTAGTGAATGTACATGCTAGCGATTAGTAAAGCTAAAGTTGGTATTCTGCAGAACAAAGCAGTGAGACCTTACTCTGGGCTACAGGGCCTGATCAAGTGTTAACGTAAGACGACCGAAAAAACTCTGAAAACTCATTTGGTTAGACTACCTACCTGGCTAGGCACTATAGCACGTACAGGTATCTTCCTGTATGCTGAGTTGTAAGAGCTCAGTATATAATGATGGTTTTGTTTAAAAAGGCTAAAAAATTCAAAACAATTTGCTACATTGGTGTAAGTAAGAGTAACATGTCATAACAACAGGCTTTAGTTGAGCTAGTTGTTCTTTGTTTTGTCATGGGGGAACACATTCAGAGGCTGCTTGGAGGCTGCTTTGACTTCACAGAATCATAGAACCATAGGGTTGGAAGGGACCTCAAAAGATCATCTAGTCCAACCCCCCTGCCAGAGCAGGGTCACCTAGAGCACATCACACAGGAACGCGTCCAGGCGGGTTTTGAATGTCTCCAGTGAAGGAGACTCCACAACCTCTCTGGGCAGCCTGTTCCAGTGCTCTGTCACTCTCACAGTAAAAAAATTCTTCCTGATATCCCTCTTGAATCTCCTATGCTCCAATTTACATCCATTACTCCTTGTCCTATCACTGGTCATCACTGAAAACAACTTCACTCCATCTTCCTGACACTCCCCCTTTACGTATTTGAAGACATTGATGAGGTCACCCCTCAGTCTCCTTTTCTCCAGACTAAAGAGACCCAGCTCCCTCAGCCTTTCCTCATAAGGGAGATGTTCCACTCCCTTAATCAGCTTTGTGGCTCTGCGCTGGACTCTCTCAAGCAGTTCCCTGTCCTTCTTGAACTGAGGGGCCCAGAACTGGACACAATACTCCAGATGTGGCCTCACCAATGCAGAATAGAGGGGGAGGAGAACCTCTCTTGACTGACTCAGAGCATACTGAACAGTAATTTAACAACACAGCTACAGAAATGGCACACACAGCTGCAGAAGTTACACGCTGACCAGTTCTCCTTTACCTGACCCCAGTTTAACATAACTAATTTTGTTGGCTGTACTCCTGGTTTTGGCATCTCACAGAAAAGGTATGCTAAAGAATTTGCAAGTTGCCACAAAGTAGAGTGCGCCATCTCGCGGCCAGATTCCTCAGCAATTCTTTTTCTGTTAGAAAATGCTTACATTTGTTGATCTTTCTATTTGGCCTGTTCATTGAGCCATTTTCATCAGTTACTCTATCAACCAAACATTCATGCTTCAGTTCCCTTTCAGGGGAAATGACGAATGATGCTGTGCTGTCTTGAAAAGACAACAGATTGCCCATCCTCTTCTGGAGTTGTATAACATACTCTGATTATATTTATGTATCTGTTTCTAAATATCAAAGTGTAGATCTTGTGGAAGACAAAAGCCTGCCCTGTGGCTAATATCCCAAAGCTGAATAACCATAGCTACTTTCACTCTTATTTCATTGCGACTACAGAAAGTTTGAAACCAGAGATCTCAGGGCTGGACACTTCTTCATTTGTGTTAATCTCCCTGGCATATCTAACAGTGCTTTTACAGTATTGTTCTTAAATATTGGTTAATAAAACTATTTAATCTTTTATTGGTAGTTTGGTTTTGCCCTCTCTGATTGATGTGGTATAATTTTTCTGTGATTAAGCTGGGTGGCTCCTACAAGGACTTAGTACAGTTCCTTGCCAGTACCTTCTGTGAACCTTTTTTTTCCACTCTGTGGCAATTGCAGCATGTTATCTTCTATCACAGATCTTAAGTTTGATATATTGTGTTGGGAAACATCTTAACTGTGGAAGATTGTTGCTCAGTTGACCTTTCTGAACTAGACATCTATTGCATGATTGCTTACAGAGTTTATGTTAAGCCTTTCTAGTCTGTTTGGAAACTTCTGTTTCTGAGTGCTGGCAGAGATTGGGAATGTAACTCCTGAGTAAGACAGCAGAGATTTGGGGGAAAAGAGGAGCAAGGAGAAGGGGAGAAGCAGTGAGATTGCTGCTGACAAGTTGCAAACTATTTTTTTTTATGGTATTTTGATTTTATCCCCTTTGATTAGATTATTACTTATCTTGTTTTTCTTTTTTTTTGTATGCTTTTTTAATACAATGGCAATAATGTGCAAGAAGTTGATCACATCTTTTTCACAATACTTACAGCAAAAATGGTGTGGAGAGCAGCGTGATAGCAGCCGTTGCACGTTGGTTTTGACTACCTATCGTATTAGCTTCAGAGGTAAATTCCTCAATACACAATTTCAGTAGATAAAATAAATCAATACAAATGCTGTCTGAAGGTAATATATACAGCGTAATGACAGAGATGGTCTCTTCATTTTGCCCTGCCAGCCTTATGTTCATTTAATTTATTTAGTGGAAAAGAAAAAAAGAAAGGAACTGCTCAGACATGTTTCAACACAAGAGGTCACTCGGTAGCTATTGCTGAGCTGGGAAAATCAAAGGCTGAAGAACTTGTACAGTAAGTGTAGTCTGTCTCTGTGCAATTGTAAATGCTTTCTCATAGTCTGAAAATGCTAAAAAAACTTTGAATGCAGGTTCCTGTGTTTTTACTGCTGTTGTCATTCCTAGTCAAATAAAAATTACCCGTTGCATTATACCTTTTAAGAAATTTTAAATTCTGAAATTCCAATGCATTACAACATTCAGCAAGTCTACAAGGCTCTGTTTTACTATAATATCACAAAACATGAATATTCATTAGTTCTTTTTCCTTCAGATGCTAAATATTATTGTCATTTATTCTGATCAGAAGGTGTTTTTACTATAGTGATACTACTGTATGTCTGTGCTAGAATGATAGGGTTGTCTGTGATTTTGTTGGGGTTTCTTTTGTGGTGGCTGTTGTGTTTCTGTTTGAAATGTACTAGGAGAAAGAATCAACTTCTTAGAATAGCTTTATTTTTCATGGAGCTCATACATTATATATTAGTTTAAAAAAATTGTATGTGCAATTATTCAGAGGAGTTCCTAGAATCCCAAATTCTTGAGACTGAGCCAATACTTTCTGTTGCAATAGAAGAAGATACACGTCAGGAGTAAGATCAGGTTCCAAGGCTTAAAAGAGCAAGAAGGTAGCAGAGATGAGCTATTACAGAAGGAGATGAAGAAAGATGGCTCAAAAGAGTAGAAAGGGTAGCGCAATACAGTGTATTTATAAAAAAAATCTTGAAAATAAATGACACAAACAGTACATTCTTTTTTAAAAAGTACTTTCTTTAAAATCCTGTGTTTTATGAGAAATGAAAGGAGAATGGAAGAAAGCATAGCCCTGGCTCTACCAAGGAAGAACATAATGAGGCTGAAACTTTGATACAAGTGTCTGAGGTTAAGCATCTGAAAATGGTTGCCTAATTGGTTCTAGCAGAAACTTATTTTGGAACGTCGGGCATCTTATTGAGCTGTTGAGTGTATATATGTTTTTAGGATGCACAATACTTCACATATTTTATTTCCACCATGACTTTTTTTTAATGGTGTATGTCTTGTGCTTCTGAATGAAATTTCCAGAAATTTTTCTTGCCGCTGTGCCACATCTCATATCTGTGTTAGTTCAGATGAAAATATTACCGTTAGGTGTCTGATTTCTTTTCTGTGAAGAACCACAGTGCTTTTCCTGCCTTTGGGTTGTTTTTCGGTAAGAAAATAAATATCCTTTTATCAGTCATTCTAGGGTTCATTTATTGTGTACTCGCTGTCAGTGGATTTCCGAGATAGGAAATACTCAATTGCTTTTTCTGCTCAGAATGTTTTGTTTGCATTAGCAATAAATAATGAATCACTTTACAGATCAACCCTTGAAGTACTATGGCTATTTTGACAACTTGGATTAGCTAGTGCTCCTTCTTTTTATGAAGGTTTATCCTGCCAAGACATTCTTTGAATACTGATAATGTTGATCCTCTTGCCAGTATGGTTATGTTAGAAAGAGGTATTTTTCTTCTTTCATCACCATGTTCCTTGAAAGCATATTGAATAATGAGACAGCCAAATGGAAATAATTTACATGAGTATTCAGCAAGTTTATTTAAAGTTAACATTATCTGAAGGCATGCTAAGAACATTCCAGAGTCAGCTACCGCTTAAACCACGTCATACTCTTCATCCCGAAATGCCATGTTCTAGCCACCTATGAGCTCTGGCTGTATTTTACCCGAGGTAAGGGCTCTTCCCTGGAACAACAGTTTTTACACTCTTTGCTGTTTAACACCAGTAGCCCCTGACTCAGTCTTACAAGCCACTGATGTTCAAGTAATGCCTTTGTGTGTTGAAAGAACAGTGATATGGAATGCTTTCATTCTGTTCTAGTTGCCTTTATTCCACAAATTCCGAAATGAGAGAGGACACCAAATAACTATACCTGTTTTAACAATTTCAGATACAATAGGGCTGAACAAATTATAGCGACAGGTGGTTTAGATGGTGCCTATCAGCAGGTCATACCGTAAACAACTGGTCCTTGTCTTGTGCACAGCACAGATGGGCCGTAAGTAGATTCAATAAATTTTCCAGTTCCTGTTGAGGAAAAATCTGCATAAGGGAATTATGGGTTTTTTTCCCAGAGTTTTTTTCAGGCATGTATAATATTTTGAAGCCCTGGTCACACACAGTTCTGCCAAGAACTGTGTCTTGTTTGTTTCTTGAGAGAGACATGGGTCAGAACTTCTGGATGCAAGAGGACCATTTTAAAGCTATTATTATAACTGTGGATGGTATTCTTCCCCAGATGCCAGTTGCGGTTGGTGTTGACCTAAGGGATACCATCTTTTTTTTTTTTCTTTTTGTCTTTACGGTAAGTCTCATTTCCAAAGTTGGATAATCTCAACCTACAGTCTGTATCCAGTAGTCCAAAACCAGTTTGTTTTCTGTTTGAGTCCTCTGTAATAAGTGTGGGGGGTTTGAGACAGAGTAAGTGTGCTAGGGTAAATTTATCCTTTTTAATAATGGGATTATGCTTTGCATTCATCTGTTGTGCTTCCAAACTCTACTGTAGCTGCATATTGAAAAGAAACCTGTGTTGAGCAGAAACAGCAGTGTGTTAAGTGCTTTCTTGAGTTGGAAAGGCTACTTCCTTTAATGTAACGATGATATATTAAGTCCCTCCCTAATCTGTGTGTCTTAAAATATAAAGAGGAAATACGATTAAGAATCTGCAGTGCTCTGCACCCAGCATGCTTTCATGCTGACCTGGAATAGAGCTTGGTCTTTACTTCCATTCGTTGTTCAGTGGCTTTGCTGAGAAAGCCAAACAGAGAGTTAATTATGGTGTTTTTTGTGCTGAGGACACCTGTCCACTAGGAAATGCGCTGAGACCCTCAACTCAATTTACATCAGCCAGAGAACAGCTGCCAGATGGTAACTACTTTTGGTCACTACCAACCTGGTTGAATTTGAACTGGTGACCTGGAGGTGAAATGCTTTATATCCTATTACTAATTCCTTAAGGTTTCCAGTTTCTCATCCATCACTTTTTTCAAATGACAGCATAGTATATGTCTGAAATCTCAAAACATTTACTGTTTCACATATGCAGTGTGTGTTGCAGCATCTGAGATGTGCCTTTAGCTCTTGCAAGGCTTTCATGCTTACTTTTTACAATTAAAAAAGTTATCAGAAAAAGGATGTTTCTAAAGCTACGTGGGAGTTTTCCCTCTTCCTTACTAATGTATTTCATCACAGTTAGGTACGTTATTTTTGTTAACCACTATTTTTACAAAAGGCTTTTAAACCTGCCTTTTTTTAAATGAATTTCACTGTGATGATGTACATCCTCTGAATGACAGTTTAGGATTAGAACCTGTGTTTTTTTACAGTAGTTTAACTGTCTGAGAAGTTTCATTATTATTATTATTTTCCTTCTGCTATGGAAGTGGAATTTCTCTAAACACTCACAGATGAATGTGTGTGGTTAAAGCAGCCAAAAAACTTACAACTCTTGGTAGTCTTTGTAATTCTTGAAAAACTCTGAAAACATGTTACCAGGTGAAGGTCCTTGGCTCTTTGTAATATCTGTTAGCTCCTAACTTATTTTCCAACTCCCAAATCCAAGCATTTCTTCACTGCTGAAGAGAACCTTTTCATTGAGAGGGTGCTCTCGTATCACAAAAGGCAAATCTCAGCAGGAAGTATGTCGGAATTTGTAGGATGGACAGTGCTGTGGAACATTACTGTCTTTCAACAGATTCCCTTGATAGCTGTAATGTCCAGTGCCCATGGGATAGACAAGTATGTCAGCTGCATCTGATGAGGGGAAAAGTGGTGCCTTAAGTTTCTCTATCGCTTACCTCCACTGGTAGTTGAGCCACCATGTTTAATGAAATGGATGAGATAACCGATTCCTCAGGGGCAAGTATAAAATAGATGGGGAAAATAATTATGATTATGTAGAGACTTGTGTTATTTTTCTTTAAGCTAAATTGAAAAACAACTATGATTTCTGTTTTCAAGGGAAGATTATGCAAGAGCTCTCTTTTAGTAAGATAACTTACCATTCATTTTAAAACAAGGTACCAGTTCTGGCATGGAGCTGATAAACAGCATCAAGACTTCTCAAGGCTGGGATTTTAAAGAAAATGGTTAAGACTGTTCTTGATCTGAGCTGGTAGGCTTTCTTTCACTGCAGAGAACATGCCAGCCCTTGCAGCTAGGTGTCTGTGCATCATAAGCGAAAGAGATGATGCATGTGGTACAAGGTGATGCCTTTTTTGTTTCCCTTGGGCTAAATTCAAACTTTGGATATTGCTTCCTGACTTTGTTCCTGTTTTTATACTCTCTTAACGAGTAGGTAGCGATGTTTTCAGTTATGTTGGAGCCTAATAAACTATTTGTTTTTAAGTCAGGAAAGCTAAGGAACATACTGGCCCAAAGAGTTAACTATCTGCAGTGAGATCTCGGATTCCAGGGTCACTGGATTTTTGAAGCATTGTAAAACAAAATTAGAGACACTGTGAAATACAGTTCTCTTTTACAGAGCTAACTCATGTTGCATTTCCAACCTACAGTCCTTGCCCTTCTAGACTTTTACACCCTCAAACTTTATTGCAGGATAAATAACACAACGATCATCACAAGACAAATAAAGAAAATAGATGGTTTCTGGGTAGTGAAAGTCCACTTCATTACGTTTCTGCCATTATGTCGTGATAAGACAAACAGGATGAATCGGTTTAAATTGTAGCATCATAGTTGCACTGAAGTAGCCACTGTCAGCAACAGCATCCAGTCCCCAGCTCTAATTAAGATTTTTCTTTTGACTGTGATTGCAAATCATTGTGGCGGCTGGTAGAAGTTCTGAAATATAAAGGATAGTTAGGGATGAGAAGTGGGTACGTTTTTTCCTTATCCTTCCTTGGTGTCTTTGAGGAGACAAATAGTGAGTAGATCTTACTCTCCTTAGTGCCATATACAAGGACCTCAGTGAGAAGAGGTTGTATATTCTTTCTCCACTCTTTGCATTTTTCAAGGAATCCTTATGGGCTGTGTTTATGCATCCTGAAATAACAGAGATGCCTGCTCCATGTGTGCATGTATGTTGTCATCTTCCACAAAACTATGCATGTGTATATGCCCTAGGGCTGGATGGGGGGGGAGAAATACATACAGCGACACACACACGCACACGTACTTCTGTATATGTGCAATAGATTTTATATGCGTTATGACATTTTGTAAGATCTAGATCATGTAATCCCCTTCAATGAAACACGGAGGGAGGTGGGATATATTTGGCTAGCTCTAGCAAAACCTAAGATGGGCCATATGTAATAATATCTCTTTGAGTAGGCTGTTTCTGCAGTGTCATCATACTGACTAGAGTCAGATTCTTCCTTGGCTCATCCTGGACACCCGCTTTATATGACCTAGAAAAAAAATATGGGGGATGTGTGTGGGTATGTATTTTTAGATAAAGTAAAGGGTATAATCAAGGTTAAAAAAAATAGGAATCTCATGGAAACAGGCACTTTCTAAAATAAATGAAACGGAACAGGCATCGTTTCTTGCTGGATTTTTTTACTCTTGTTACATCTGGAGAGTCTAGAAAAATAATTTTCTTTAAATGACCAGCTATTCCTATGTTGTTGCTTTATAATGTGCAGTCAGGGCTAAAAATGAACACATAATCTATTCTGTGTTTATATAGTATAGAAATCTAGGAGTTGCCTGGTCTCTTTAGTATCTTGGCTTTTTTAACTACAGGGGGTATTTTTACCTACGGTAGTAACTAGTTTCTAAAATTTTATCTGTAGTTCTGAGTATTAATATCCAATAAATACATGACTAGTTAAAAAATACCCTGTGAACTTATTAACAGTATCTGCTTTTAGCAGGTTTGCATTTAATAAGTTCTCGTGTTCCACAGCTTTCTTAAAACCACCTTATGAGACGATCTTTTCCCAGTTCTGAGTATCAGCCATTCAACAGGTCAAGCAGTGTAATAACCTTGCATTAATCAGCAGCTAAGATTTATATCTGTACCTGTGCCATCACACTAGTATAACCTAAAATAAACAGCGTGACGTTTATATTAGTCATGTAACAAGTGTCTTTCTCAGTTTGGTCACATGCATTTAATTTAAAATATATCCACTAAAGAAAAAATTGTTTGGCACTTTGTGTTTCCATTTTAAGTAATCAATTTTAAAATAGAAGCAGTACAGGATATGTTTTATAAGAGGAGCTCTAAAGAAGAGGACAAATTCTTTCATCACTCCAAAATGTCTTTGAGGAGATTTACAGCAGGTGTAGAGGAGAGGGGCAGCCCTGGGCTGTCCTTTGCTGCTGCCGAAGCACAGTGGGAGCTCTCCCTGCTGAGCTGTGGTCACCCGGCCTGTGACTCTGCTTGCTCATTTCTCCTTCTCCCCTATTTGTATTCCCTGCCCTCCCTGATGTCAGTTGTCCTTTATGTTTTAAGGGGTCCACGCTCACTGCAGGATGACCGAACTGTGATCACACACGTGCAAGGGGCTGTCAGGCTGGTGTGCAGGAGGCGAGTTAGATTCAGGCAGGACTGAAAAGCCCCATTTCGCAAATGCTGCAGAGTGTACCCGGAAATGGAAAATTAAACATTTGGGGAATAGTTTTAGGCTCAACAGTCTCAAAGCTTTACAATTCCACCTGTCCTGTAGGAAGGGAATATCATTTTACAGGAGCACCGTGTTCTTCCATGGAATTTCCCCCTCAAGGCCAGAAAATATCCCACTGGACAGGTGGAATTTTAAGGCTATGTATTGCATTTCTTGAGATGGGTGCATGTGTATTCTTTGCTCACTCACCATGCTTTCACATAACATCCTGTACCAGAATACTATGAACTCCTTTGTAATTTATTGGATGCCTAGCACCTATTTAAAACATCGATTTTAAACAGCAGTGTAACATTAGATTTAAAGTGCAACTTGCTGCATCTTTTTTCTTTTGTGTTTGAATGTTGCATATTGAAATACACTCAGTGAGCTAACAGTGATAGAAATAGATAGAAAGCGGGTCTGAATCTAGCAGGTCTCAGTTGCCTAGAAGCAGAAAGCCAGCTAAGCAGAATTTTTTTGTTGTTGATACACAGCAATAAAAGACAGCAGATTCATAGTTAAATTTGTGGCTGTTTAGTATAGGACTTCTCATCAGTGAGAGACAAAATTTCACCTTGCAAAGTAGCTAATACTTTCTGTATATGTAAGTGTACTTGACAGGTACCTTCTGATGCAAGTTGCATTTCATACCACCTTACTGTACCTATTAAACCTTGGCAATAGTATTGCAAGATGTGTAGCTAATAGAGAGATATCATTTTATCCTTCGAACTATTACAAAGTTTTGCTTAGACAAACGGCTGCTTTCCTTATAAATACTTTCTTAGAAGCTGCTTTCCTTTCTAAATAGCAGGCTTGTCATAGACCTGGAGTATCCAGATGAGAGCTATGAATGGACATCTAGTAGCCTGATTTCTACCAAAACGGCCCATCTCTTGAGTATAAGCACTGCAGTGCCTACCTTCAAATGTTGACTACTGTGCCAGAGACATGTCATAAACCTTCACTTTATACACTTTGTGAAAACACAAAGACTACTGCTATATATGTGTAACAGGAGAAGTATTTTTATTGATTTGTTTTTAACAATTATTTCAGGTGCAGAAGTCCATATTAGCTATGTAACATACATAAATAAAACCTTTGCCTAATTTTCCGATTGCTACAACTCTAAATAAGTAACAAAATATGAGAAGACATGCCCAAAAGTACTGTATCGTGAGTGTTAACACTGAAAGTTGTGTATGTAAGAGGGTCAAAGTACAGAATGTTACATATACAGTATGTGTCCAGTTGCATATGCATGTTCATAGACATGACTTGAGTTCAACAAATATAATGTCAAAAATTTGACTCTGTGCCATTTGTTTCAGGCAGTTATTTGGCAGAAGACCAGGGTGTCAGATCACAAAATGGCCTGTATGTCAGTTCTGGGAACAGCCGTTATGGGCAGTATGGTACCTTTTCAACACTGCTGTGAAGACCCTGAGGTGAGTTTTAACTTCCTTCTCCCAAATCCACTTAAAGCCTGTCAATCAAGAGAGCTAAATCGATATTCAAAAGGAGACTTTGAAAAAGAGAGTATTATCTCCAGGTTGACATCTGATTAGTGCATTTGATTCTGTTACTGTCCTCTCTGTAAAATTAATTGGTTTGGTGATTGAAAATCCACTCCAAGAATCATCTAGTCAGGACTCATGTGGCACTGATCAAATGGCAGTAAAAACAGTTGTGATGACAAATGCAGAATTGCTGATTGCTCAGAGCTGTCTAAGCTGGGATTCCTGGCCCACAGGCAGGTTGTGCTCTGATTAATATCTAAGCATTTATATCGTACTTATCCTTGTGGCCTCTTAGCCTTATACTCTAAAGAACATCCCCTAAATTTCAGTGAGGGACACCTGAGCAGCAAAAGAAATGTGCTTAGAAGGCAAGTTATGCAAAATTTCCACTAAACATATATTTCAAGGAAATACTAGTTAGTATTCAAAAAATTTAGTTCATTTGGCTTTCTTTGTACCTGTTAAATTTGTCTAACACTTTCAAAATATTTTTCACTCTGCCTCCATTTTTGTTGGAGACGTTCTTATAAAAGGGAGACTTGCTTCTACTGATCCTTCAAAGTTGATTTTCCTGTATCTTGTGGTAATAAATCTTGACCAGTCAGATAGATGATGTGAATCACCATCTGTAAAGTCATAGTGGCTATTAAACACAACTTACCATGCTACGTTCAGCATGGTAAGTTGTATTTCATAGCATTATTCAAACTTTATTAGAAGTCTGAATATATACACGTTTAACAGCATTATTCAGACTTAAATCTTGAGTTTGTCAGAATGCTCGTAGTATAGGTATGCAGGGGAATGAGGGGGTAAAAGCAAAGCTGTTTCTTGTTGTTTACAAACTTTTAGTTTCTTGTCTCTTAACAGAACATCCAGAGTTGTTCTTACCTGAATGAGTCTGGATGTCCCCCACGAGGCAAGTGCAGGGGGCTTCGAAGGGAAGGCATGGGGGTATTTAGAAGGGACTAGCTTGGAGGAGGCACTCAAGGTCTCACATTACCTCTCTGCTATATCATGAGGCATCCATATTCCTTGAATAGAAGTTGGGGAACATTCCATCTCTCTCTCTGTCTCTAAATAGTGTGTAAAACACCACGTGCATCATTTATAGGTGTATAAGTGATCCATGCATATTGCTCACACACAAATCTATGTTCAGAAACCATGGGCGTTTCTGAATTAAGCAAACAAACACTATGGAGTGACAGAATTAAGGTTGCCTGTATATCCCTTTCTTTCTCCCTTGTGTGCAGGTATCGGGATGGGTATTTAATGACAAAGCATATGCTTCTTTTTTCCTTCTCATTAGGTGCCTGCTTCATTCAGTACACAGTCCAGAGTGGAGCTCTTTAATTCCTTTCCTTTCCTACATGCGTGGCTTCATAATCCTTTGCTGCAAAGTCTGTTCTGGAGGCAAAATTAATGTTGCTATAAACAACTTTCTGTAAGCTGTGCTTTGCTAACTGCAGAGGTAAAGCTTCTGTAACAAGTGATCGAGGGGTTTTAAAGACTTTTCTTCAGAACATCTCTATTTTGAGGTCTGAATGAAACAAGAGCAAATTTCAAGCTGTCTCCAAAGCATGCAAACTGCAAACTCATCTGAGAAAATAAAGAATTGACACAACTTTTTAGATGTATAAAACAGCATCTCTGCTTTTCACATCCCCGCTCTTGTAAATGGCTGAAAACTTTCACACAGGAAATTTTCCTAGTCTCTTCTTTTTCTGTGGTTAAGTTTAGCAGATACACATGCCAGTGGGAAAAACATAAGTACTTAAGAAATACATTCTACTGTCTGCTCAACACAGATATGTTTTAATAGGTCTATAAGGACTTTTTTATTAAAGTATTAATTTTGAAAACAGTTGATCTAGTTTAGAAGCAAAAAAACTGAAATATTTTCCAGTCTCTGTAATTTTGTCATTAAACTTCATATAGTTTCGTACATGAAAATTCTAATAATTAAGACTAGTTTTAGAAATTGTTGCTAACTTTTAATGAGCATACTGGTATTCTGCATGGCTTTAAATAGTAACAGCAGTCAGCCATTTCTAAATCTGGCAACTCCTTAAATGAGTTATTTAGAGACTTTCAGTTTTGCTTTAATGCTGTCTGTATATAAAAATACTGTTTGAAGTTAAAGACTTGTACAAATATTTGGGAATTAGAAAAGGAGCTTGAAGCCTAGAGGAGGAACATTCGGGGAGGGTGTGCTAAAGCTGCAGAATAAAATCCAGAAGTGCTGCATGTTGTTTTCTGATAATCATCCAACAGATATTTGACACCTCTTTAACTTGACCAGTGGTGTTTGGTTATGTGCGACGTTGCTGACCAGAACACTCCAGCTTTAGCGCAGAATGCTTATTACAAGGTCAGGAGGGAATAAGGGAGCACATGAGCAGATAGCTGGTGTGACGTAGATGAATGGGAAGGATAGGCCAAATCCCAGGGATTTTAAATTCCGTTTCAAATGCATGATAATTTGGATTTTAGTAAATACAAGTGGTTCTGCCAAAAGCAAAGCTAGTGATGTCTGATTTCTGTGTTCTGTGATCCACCCTGCTACCCGAACATTCTCCAGGCTTTTCCTTATCTCCAGAACCTCCATCCTCATGATGCCCCGGTGTTCCTTCACCTATTAGTTTGAGCAAGTGGCAGTGGGGTGATGCAGGAGGCAGTATGTGGGCTAGTCAGTGCTTACATGCTGATGGATCCTTTCTTTTGAAAAGTTAAAATTGCCTTTTCCTCAGTAAGGTCATTATCTTTAGGCTGTCCTCTCCAAACAGCTGTCAGTTATGACAGAAATTGTGGAAATGTAGTATCTTTGGGATTTCTGCTTCTTCACCACATTGAATTGAAACCAGTCCAACAGTGTCAAAGTTGCGTAGTGGGGAAGAGGTGGGGGGTGATGGAACAGACAGCACAAGTCATCGGCCTAATTTTGACCTAAAAAAAAATAAGCTAAGAACTCGGACAACAGAAGAATCTTAAAACTTGGAGTTAATGTTAGGTACTTGAATCGTGTGATTTTTCCAAGGCTCCTTGGCAGTGCTGTGTGCCCACAGGTTCTGTGAATCGTGGGGGCTCAGCACTCTTGAGAGTCAGATGATTTGGATACAGGTGGCGTAGGTAAATTTAGGTGGCCTGAATAAATGCCCCATGACAGGCTATTTAAGGTGCCCTGCGTGTAGAAAGGAGGGATTGTGTGATTCAGACTTTTCCTGTAGGGGAAATTCACTACTGCCTTCACCAGGTTGGGCAGCAGTGCGTGCCTTTGGCTTGTACAGGGGTTAAGTTGGCAACCGTACAGTCAGCAAACCTAAAGCTGGCTGGTGGCATTCTCCACAGCCCTCAGCTGCAGGCAGCAGCCAGGTGCAACTGGAAGTCCACATGGGAAATTTCTCAATAAATTGATCAGGGAAAACAGACACAAACCCATCCTTCTCAGTCTCTTTTATTTATTTTAAGTACTTTTATTTTTTGAAATCATAACTTTCAAGAAGCAGTGCATGCTGCATTTGAATGACTTGGACTCCTGTACAATTTTGTTTTGATGTCTCACCTCTAAAAAAACTTTGTAGAGTTCTCTTTAAAAGACATATACTGTATTTGTTTTATCATTGCAGATAAGTCTTTCTGGATTTCTCCCAAAAGCTGAGTCAGACAGTTCTTTGACAAGTCTTTCAAGTTCAGAAAGGAGCTTCATTTTTATAAATAATCGTCCAGTTCATCAGAAGGAAATACTGAAGGTAACATCATCTATCTTTTTATTCAAGAAATAGAAACATGACTTATTTGAGGATAGATACATCTATGCAACGTACAGCCTTTTTCCCACATGAAATAACTGGAGTATTACAGGTGAAGATACGAGCATTTACAACAGAGAAGTCCTCCCCCAGTCTCATGCTCCTGGTGCCTCAGTTCTATTGCATTTGCTGCAGTCATTTATGGCCACAGAGCTGGAAGTTATGGTCGTGGTCGTTTAAAAAAATGTAATTTCAGATTCTCTATGGGAGAGACCAGAATAGTGGATTCTTTCTTTGTATTAGCCTGCAGAAATACACCTGTGCAGTTTTCCATGAGGGAACTTCTACAAGGTTTCTTGTAAGAGAATTCTTCTGAAAATGAAGGTTTGAGTTTTGTCCGCTTCTTGGTGTGGGCTTATCAAGCAAATACTTGTACTTTCCCTTTAAATTTGTGTTTGCATTGGATAAAAATGAAAGTGATAGTGCAGCAGCATTGGCTACAGCTAGGTATTGTGTAGGCAGAATTTGATACTCTTGGGTTTCTCACACTACTGAACCTTGCAGCACCTCACTTGGAGCAGCCTTGCTGTCCTAATCCTTCCCCTCCCCAGAAAAGAAAATCACACTCATGCCAAAGCATACGTGTAGGTTTTAAAGTGGAGACAATGAAGTAGTTTTCAGTTGACAAGCAAAACTTCGTAGATGTAAACCCTGAACTTGTGTTGGTACTTTAAGTGACAAATAAAGCTAATCCATCTCCGCATAGCATTTGATGTGCCGCCTTCTTCCGGGACTTCAAAGCTCAGCTTGAATTCCATGACAGAAACAGCTTTTTAACCAGAGCATGGAGGCCTAGATTCAAGGTGGGATTCACAGTACTGTCACGAGAAGTAGAAATACTTTGCCCTTCATTCAGGGCTGTTCTTGAAGTAGTGCAAGTGGTAGTCTTCCACTGCCTTTTTTTTTTTTTCTGCCAGTTTTTTGATTGGGGTTTTTTTTGGCCAGGTGAGGTTAACAATACATGTATTAAAATACATTTTGATGGGTATGGAAAACAAGCTATGGATGACTTTTGTCTCCACACAATGTATGGGGAAGGAGTGCTGGTAGACCTCTTACTGCTACGGTTCAGTGCCGGCTGAGGACAGATTATGGGAATATTAAGGTTAGAATAACTTGAAATATTTAAATAATCTTGAAGTTATTTAAACATTATTTAAGAACTAAAAATTAATTAATTCAAATTTAATCTGCAGTGGCTCTTTATTTTTTACACTTTCAGGGTTGGTTTTGTCTTGTTAACGTATTATTTTCTCCAGTATGTCTGTTGAAGGATCCCTGACACTAGAGGGAAATGCAAGGATCTTTATTTGATTTTTCTAGTTAATGAGACAAAAATTCTGAAACAACTAAATAATTCTGTCATCTATTGGAAGAGTTTTTGGGAGCATTATAGAGAAAATAGTAAGGGAGAGCAGAGTTTGAGAAAAGCTGTAAATTTATAGTTGGGTTAATAAAAGGAACACATTGATCCTGTTCTGTGAAAGGAGCAGGGTGGTGGTGCAAGTGCTACTTTCTCAAACACACTTTAGTTTGGCTGAAAGCGACAGCAGTGTATTTGCATGCTACAAGATTTTCTTTAAATAACAAATAGTACTATTTGTGTTGATTGAGGAAGTAATTATTGGAGTTGCAGTCCAATTTGGGCATGTCCTACCTTTTCTTCCCAGTGTGATCGATACATTCATTCAGAAGGTCAAAGTAGCTACCATTAGCGTCTTGGGATTGGTTCCTTTTTTTGGTTGTTTTGCTTTTGTGTTTTTTT
>VXBO01004583.1:321556-411312 GCA_013400135.1 Rhinoptilus africanus | reverse complement strand
ACCCCCAGTCGAAAAAAGCCGATGAGCACATTTTGAGTTCTGATAATATTGACGAAACAGAAAAAAATGAGGAAGTTTTGGTCCCTAAAGACTTACCTGAAGTCTCTGCTGATAATTGGAGTATGGGAAGTGGATTTAAAAACCATCTAGGAGACAACCTGGAACCTGTTAAGATTTTGATTCCTGAAGTTGGAGGAACAATTAATAAGCAAAATGAACATAGTGGTGAACAAAGCAATGATCCACAAATCTCAGATCAAAGCATAAAGAAAAGAAATGTGATAAGTGATAAATTCGGACATGTGACAGCTTATGACTTAATTAGTAGTAGAATAATAAGGAAACCAAAGTCTGCAATCGGATTTTTCACTCAAGAATGTCGTCCAAAATTGATAACTGATAATCCAAAGACCAGCATGGAGGACATCCTGCTGAAAATTGAAGAGCAGTGGAAGAATCTGAATGAAGAGGAAAAAAAGAAGTAAGTTTTCAGACTGTGTTGCTTCTAAATCTGGTAGTGCCTACTAAGTCAACCTTTAATGAATGAAAAGAGTTATAACTTCCCAGCTATTTATGTAAAAGTAGAACAGAAAATTATTTTTGGCTTTTCAAGATCAGCATTGATATTGTGAGTTGTCGTCCTTTGCATACTTGCACTGCTGATCTCAGTTACTCGTTTTGCTGCTGTGCTATGCAGCAGTTAGGTAGGGACAGTTTTGCTGAATTGTTATTTAGAGATAACAGGCAAGAAAATGTACTGTTTAAATTATACAAGCTTCTGTTTTCGAAGTGCTGTCTGTATATTGTCACTCCTGATACACTGTGAATGAAAACCAGCAGGGTCATGGATGAGGCACCATATAGTTCCTCCAGAGCTTTTTCCAACCAACAGTTCTTTTTTTATTGCTACCGAGTGAGAATTCTTTTCGGGATCTTTAGTACTCGAACATTTGGTAAACTCCTTTCCTCTAAATGAAGTACGTGTTCCAACTCTGGCTACCTCAGAATTGTGTTTATAAAACCTAATCAAATCGTGCTAGGAATTTCTTTTTCCCCTAAACAGCTATTCCAGTGCTGGTTCAGAGAATATAGTACAGTTTGAATTTTAATCTCTTTCAATCAAAACCAATTCTTTTTTTATGTTACAATCTGAATAGCTAAATTCCGTATTTTTCTAAAACAAATTGTCACGGAGTTTTTGAAATCCGTCTGCAAGTAAGGGAAATATTTTAGCCAAGTTTGGGGCAGGGGTGGATTAGTTAAAATATTAGGCATATGTTGTCGTGGAACTTATATTATGGTAAAAGATAAATTAGAGTAACAAATTATGAGAAATCCTAAGGCAGTATATAAAAATACCAAAACACCAAGCCTTCCACATCTCCTTTGTAATTTTATAAAATGTAAAACACTCTAGGGCATCACACCAATGAAGAAAGCAGAAGTAGTTCTTCAATAGTTTTATGTGTAATGATTTGAATGCATATTGTGATTTGTAGCAGAAACTTTGGGAAATGAAATTTTGGTTCGGAAGTGTTGTGAAAATGTGTTTTCTTCATGTTATGGAAGCAAGGAGAGGGCATTAAGAAAGACCACTGAAAAGGAAATTATACTAGCCAAAACAGTGTAATTTCAACTCTAATGAGAGATTCAATTAAGAGAATGGTAAGACAGAGAAGCTGTACCTATTGAATTACTGTTTTTTCCTTGACTTATTCACTTTGTTTGAAAACATCTGCATTGTTCTGAATATCAGCTATCTCAGAGTTAAATGAAACCTTTAACTTCTCTAACTTCTTATCTAACTTCTCAACTAACTTAAAGTTCACTAAGTAAGCAACGTGCCATGAACACAAAATCATACATGTGAGGAGATGGTTTGTCCATCTCTGCATTAGGAGAAATATTAATGTAATAGTAGAAATCTACTCCAATTATATTCATGCCTTTAATGAAATGAAACAAAAGGTTCTGCCAGCTGTTTCAGAAAATTTTAATTTGCTCTGCCTTAGCTTCTGAAATTTCATGGTTGCTTTCCTGGTACAACTGTTATGTTTAAGAGCGTGCCTACAGATTAGCTGTGTATTGACTCAGGAAGGAAACCTCTCTGGTAATGAAGTTTTCCTTATATGTAGGAACGAACGAAGTGTGGTCCGGTGGACGTTGAAGGGAATGAAAAATTTACCACTAGTTGTATCCATACATTTCAGCTATGATGTACCTCTTTTGTGCTTTTAATCTTCTTAAATTGCCTCAGAAAATAACAACTAGGAAGAGAGATGCAGTCATATCCTCCAAGGCAACAATCCAGAAGAACTGTTGTATGACTGGCAGAGAACATTAAGTCTTGCCTACCAGATACTCTGGATAAATTGGGCCACCTAGAGGTAACAACAAATGTATATACAACAGGGCAGCCAAAGAGCCTCAGTTCTACCAAGCATGCTCTACCTCCAACTTCATGCAACCTTTCTGGCAAGACACCACTTTTCCTGGGCTCTCCTCCCCCTTCCTTCTGTGATAGTCACACGTTTATGTTACAATGGGTGTGCTTGGCTTCAGCAGCTCTTTTTTTTCTCTGTGTTGCCTCTCCATCAGGTCTAAATGAGTTTAAATCTTTTTTGGGAGTAGTACAACCAACAGATGTCTCATAGTGACATAGGATAGCCTTTTCAAAACAAGTCAGCATTTATTACTCAACCGGAATGTAAAATGTTATGGTCTTTAGGTTATAATAGAAAAGGAAAGCTTCCATGTGTGTCCATGTTGGCAGCATCATATATCCCCCTGCTTTACAAAGCCAGGATTTAATTTCTTGCGCTCACTCTGCTCTTACTTAATACAGCTTGCGTGTGTTTCTGGTCTTAATATTCCATTGTATCGGGCATAGGTGGAAGTAGGAGAAATCCCTCCAAGTGCCATGAGAATGGCAACAGAAGTTATCCTGAAGGTGTAGGAAAGGTTCAGAGCCACATACACACGTTATCTTGGGGCTAACAAATTACCTTGTCGTTGCTGTACAGTAATTCTTAATGAGTATATTTGTACTCATGCACCTGAAACATCATTTCAGGTAGCATGGCCTTTGCTGTCTGTTGACAGGTAAGAGTGTGCACATAGACAGTAATTAGTGGCTCATTGTAACTAGCTTATGTGTGGTAGCTTTTTATTGCCTGATGAACTTTGCATGCATCTCATGGTTTGTCTGTGTGTGTATGCATTATTTGCAACTCTTTTATGCTGGGAAAAATATGCTTGCTTAGCAATTCCATACAATTTTTTTTTACTGTATTTTAATCTTTTAGTTAACATGTTCTGTTCCCTTTGGATGGGGGTAATTTCGTGGTACCATCTGGTCATTGGCCATCCATTGTATCTCTAGGCAGTGCCATTCATCTGCTGTGAGATATTTATCACGAGTAATGGTATTAATAATTGGTATCTGTTGCTTGCCCCCAGCATCTGTTCAGTCATGACAGTACGTCCGTATTCACCACTCTTAGGAAACAGTGTAGTACCTGAGACCTATGCATTTCAGAAGGTGACTCTGAAATGCTTATATGGGCAACTAAAAACTGTTTTTATTTTCCTCTTCACAAAGGAAGGAAAGACAGAAGTAGAATGTAATACTTTCTCATGGTGATAGTTTCATCTGATTTGCTTTCATTATGTGAAGAGGCTGATGCTGAGAGATACTATGTTCAGAATGGGATGCCTCTCTATTCTGAACACACATGAATCTACACAAGGGGTGATCTCCAGTCAGAGTTTACTCCAAATAGTCTTATTTGTATTACAAGGTCTGAGAGATCTTACATGAAAAGGTCTTTTTTATATGCTAAATATTTCATTTGGGTTTAAGAAGCAAGGCAAAATGGTAAGTTGTGGTATCCATTTTTCTAGTTAAACCAAAGCTGCGTTTGAAATTAGACTTCATTCTGGTCTTCCACTTCCCTCCTTACACCGATTTTTGCAGATTTCCTTGGCTTTAGGTTTTTAGTTTGAGGAAAGGATGCTGAACTCAGAAAGCAGAGAAGAAACTGTTCTTGTAGCACTTGTTGATTATACTTGCTTCTGTGGAAGGATTTTTGGAAAGGCAAAGGTGTTCCCTCCTTGTTTGTAAACCTGTTGTTTTCTTTGATTGTGAACTCACTGAAACATAGGAATTTGCAAAACCTTCACAATCAAAGCTTGTAAAGATAGAATTTTTCTGGTAGCCTATAGTGGCAGGCAAGTTGGACTTTCTTTGGAACTGCCCTTGTTTTGGATTATGAGTGTTTGACTGGTTTCTTTTATAGTTAAATATTCTCCTGCATTACAATTGAGTCTATTCAGAACAAAGTATTTATTGATCTGGTCAAAGCTATAAGTGTATTTGGGATAAAAAAATTTCTGTTCAAGTGATTTCATCCATTCATTTTAGAAGGAGCAGATGTTTTCTATCTTAACGTTTACTCCATATTTTCAAGGACATGATTTATTGCAAGAAACTACTTAAGCTGACTTTTTTAGTTAACTAAATATTGGTACCATATGTGAATGCTAGCACATCATAATTAATTGCAAATGTTGACCCTTTTGTTGACCTTAATTTTCCAGCATGCATACACATAATTGAATCAAACTGTTCCAGCAAGTAGCAATAAATAAATATGACCAGCTAAAATACTTATTTCCAATACTTACATATGATAGTACTACTTTTTTTAATTGAAAATTGGACTGCTTTGAATTACCTGCTAGAATTCAGAATATCAAATAAGGGCAAAAACAGTGAATTCAGCAAATCACTCCTTTCTCCTTCAAAAAAGTCAGATTCGTATGCAGTAGGCAAGTATAAACCTGGCATCTATACAAGTTTAGCTATCTTCCTGACATTTGCAAACTCATTAAGAATCCGTTCAGGTTGCAGAGCTCAAGTATGTTGTAGTGTTTCAACTATTTAGACAGCATCTAGGAGTAGCTCGTTATTATTAAGTACTTTTTGCAAAATCTGTTAGAGAATTTTGTGATATTTTCTATGCTGTGTTCTCATACTTTTTATTTGTGGTTAATTTTAGGCTATTTGAAGTCAAATGTACTTCTGTATGAGCCTCAGGCTTTATTTAACATAAAGTTATTTAGGCTCCAAACTCTTACCTAACGACATCGACTCCCCTTGAAGTCTGTGCAGCTCTAGATGCTTAAATGACTTTGTGAATTGGACTGGATATGCCTGGGACAAAACTTCTTCCAACGCTAGATACCTGCTTGTGAATTAAACCTAGTCTTTGAGACTGAGGTCAGAAGCAACCTACTGTAACTCTTTGTATGAGCTCTACTCCTCCCCCTTCAGTAATTCAGGTTTTGCTGCCTGTCATGATGAAGGAAAATTTCCAATTTATCATCTTCACTGAATAATGTGATAGGGGCACAGTCCCTGATCGCCTTCCACCTGCATCATCATGGAAAGCATACTGATTTGGCTACTTGGATGAACCACAGGAGTCGCTCTTGTCTGTTGAAATGGTTACCTTGCCTTTTGCTTTAGTATGTTAGGGGTGGGGATTTGGTTTGTTTTTTTATCTGATTATGCTGCTGGTTTGTTTTCTTTTAAGTTATGAAATAAAAGCTGCTAAAGACCTGGAACGGTACAACAGAGAGGTCAAGAAAGCTACAGGACAGACAGTGCACCGACCAACAAAGGAGGCAGAAAAACAGAAACCCAAGCCGAAGACTTCCCCATCCGACCAGCAGAAGCTTGACAAGATATTTCATGCTCAAACTGAAAAGAAGCGGAAACCTGAACAGCCTGTGAAAATTGTGACAGTGCCTTTTTCTCTAAGTTCCTGTAGACATCAGCTTCAGAGACATGACAAAAATTACTCAGATGAACACAAGCTTTTTCTGATCCGTCGTCAGAGTTTTCCTGATGTCTGGATATTTGCTACTGAAAAAAAGCTAATGTTGCTGAATCCGTATAGATTGGAAGAAGCTCTACTACATAAAAGATTATTGATGAATCATAAGCTTCCAGTAGAGAAACTGGACAAGCCAATTGTGTTAATGGACAGGTATAGTAAAATTGAGCAAAAAATTCTACATTATTTCAAGAATTATTTACAGAAAGCACTGGTAAGGCCCTGTTTGCTAATTATGTAATTATTTCTACATTTGTTTATCTGTAAGAATAGATTTTTGTTTTGCGTGGCTTTACCCTATCGTAATGAGCAGGCCTGGTCATACTCCAGTTAAAATAAGGATGAATTTTGACCATTTTCATTGGTAATGCAGTGAAGAAATATTTCCTCTCCCAAAAGAAAATTAAATGTTCCACATTTTCACAACTTCACTCTACCTAACTTCCCCCAAGGATTATGCAAATACTATTATATGCCTAAACTTGATCACTCTTTTAAGGTATGTGAAGAGCTGCTATTTTGTTTCTTTAAACCAATCACTTTTTCAGAATACTTTTAAAAATCTTCATCACTTTTAATCACTTAACTACTTTTGTCTGTATTTTTCTCACAGTTTGAATTTTCAAATTAAGGATTTTGGGTTTTAACCCTTTGGCGATTTTTTTTTTTCCAGTCTTCTTGGTGGATCTCAATATATGGCTGCTCTTTATAAAATGCAGAAGGATTACCAAAATTTCAATGGATCAAGGTATTTGTCAGATCCAAGGCTTGTAGCAAATGGATTCCAGATAAAAGTGATAGAAGGTATGATGGTTTTAAAATCTTTCAGTCATATTGGATTTTTCTTCTTCTGATTTAATGATTTAAATGATTGTTAATGTAGATCATGTTATTCCACATCACTTTATCATTTAAACCACTGACATCCTGCTTTCCTTAATGTTGAGATTTTATTCCTTGGCAAAGAATGTAATCTCCTACATAGAACACCAAGTAATGGAAACTTATAGCTGAACAGAAAACTTCAATAGTATTTCAAATAATGCTCTGAAATCCACATTTTCCTGGCTTTTGTTTTTTCTTTTTTTCTCAAAGTGCTGGTTGTTGATATTCTTAATTGCCATTTTGACAGAGCTTAGATTAAGCTCATTAGACTTCCTCAGTCTTGGCAATTTCTTCTAAGGTGATACTTAATTGCAGAAGCTTATGCAAGTACCTGCTTTAGCTGACTAGTCCTCTGCTGTTGAGCAGTTGTGGAAGTCCAGTAAGGAGCTGGATCTGGTTATTGACTAACTTTTACATCAGGGTTGTAACACAGAGCCAATAAACAACGGGTGACAGGATCACCAACGTACCTTTTCATAGAGTTCAATCTGAGCTTTTTTTTGAGACAGCCTACTTTTCAATGCCTCTATGTTGATCACAGAATAAATCTGTTTCATATAAGATCTTTTTATCTTAGCAAGAGAGATCAAATTTGTATACATTTTTCTGAAGAATGATTTATAGGGATGCTGTTGGAAACCCAGGGGCAACTCACCAAGGGTCAGTTCTTCAGACCAGGACTTCTCTAGCAAAATTCCAAGAAAAGCAAACATCTTTGGGGGTAATACCTAGCTGACAGCTCAGAGAAAAGATTCACTATAAGAGCTGTTAGAAATGCTATAGCTTCATGTGTTATAGATCCCCACATATGTACAGTGATGACAGATCTACTGTAACATATGGGATCTTTTAAGGGTAGGTACAAAAAAAGGGATGTAGAGCAACTCCTCCACTCAGAGGCTGTCTCTTGGGAAGAACAGAGCCTAAGTTGTTTTCTTTACTGAATCATGCACAGCAAATCCGAGGAAACTTCTTTCTGACTGGCTGAATTCCTAGATAAATAACAAAAACTTTGTAGAAGAGGTGTTCATAGTGATAATCATAGATTGTATAAGTGCATATTGTAAGAGGCAGTCCAGCAAATCAGAAGCTGAGGAGATCTATGATATGTCTCTAGACAAACATGGGAGAAAGGGATTGTTACTTAGCCTTTTGCTCACATACTCTTTTTTTCTTTTTTTTTTTTTTTTCCCACCTCCTGATACCTTAAGTTTGCTCAAAATCTAGTTAATGTAAACTGGATGTGAATAAGTTAAAAGTGAAAATTTGAAGACAGTTTCTAGGCAGCAGTGCAAGAGAGTGATTGACCGGCCTTGTGCTGGTGGAGTCGGGAAACCAATTTTAAGATAGTTTGATTAGTTCAGACAGAATTGTACAATATAACAGCAAGGGACTTGCCACAGTAACCAGGAAGTAGTAACCGTCTTCCAAACCTGTGTTACCAAGTATGTGAAATTAAGGAAAAGAAATCTTATGAGGAACCTGTTCTCATTTGGTTTACAGTTAAGGAAAAGTAAAAGTGCTTTATATGCGTTATCCAGGTCAATGCACCTGGACTTGATCAGTACTGTACAGCTAGTCCATATGAAGAATGGGAATCTAATTCAGTTCTTTGTCCCAGTCTTAGATTTTAACTACTTGAATGAAACATGAATAACATCTGAGGCTTGTCAGTCATGTTTATAAGGTTCTGCTGATGACATTATAGCAGTTACAGCCTCTGTTATTAGAAGAGCATACCATTGCAGATGAAGGTAGAAATACCAGCAAACTAATGGAATTTCTCCCAGCCTTTTTTCCAACTAACCCAAGGATTTTTACTTAATACTTCATCAGTCCCTCCTTTTTTTTCTTAAATTCATCCCTGAAATATGCTACTGTCTTCTACAAATTCTTTAATAAAGCTGATTTTAGAACCACAGATATTTGTTACTAACACTCCTTACGTGCCCTTCTCTGGGAATTTCACTATGCAGTTTGAGGTTCTTTAATTTATAGATTCTTGTTGTATAATCTTTCTAGAAAGTGACCTGCAGACCAGGCGTGATTTGTCCCACTTACACCTGAGTATTCTAGAGGATTTCTCAACTTTGAGAGAACAAGTTCATCTCATAAAACATTCTTCACTATCCTTATAAAAACATTTTTGTTTGTTCGTTTACTGTCTGAATTCAGTGTCTATTTTTGTGTTTTTTCAAAACTCAGACACAGCCTGAAAGGGAGGCATTCAGATGTTGGAACTATAAGTTGTCTCAGAAAAGTTTTTTATTCCTTCAGGATATATTGTTAATTTTTTGGGACCCGGTTGCCACTTTGCATGGTGGATGATAAAGTAGAGAGAGGTGTCCAGAATGCAAATGTGCACCTAACCCTTAGTTTCACCTTAGCAGCACTCATGGGAGCACACCTAAATCCCATTCTCTGTGCACCTACCTTCATAACTCCTTTTTTTTCCAACTTTTGGGGTGAATTGGATCAGTCCTAGTATTTGTTGTTTCTCAACTGAACTATCAACTCTTTTTTGCTGTCAAGGTCCACTGTAGTATATTTGAAGGTCTGTACTTTCCTTTGGGATTCCAACCCTGACGTGGTCATACTAGATGTCCCTTTCTGACTGCCAGTTGGTTTTTTATTAATAGCCACTAGTGCATGGCTTCCATTTTCATCCTGGGTTAGGAGTTTTATTTTCTGTGGTAGAAAATTTCCTTTTTCTGACAGAGACATCCTTTTTTATGTCACAAGTAAAGGTTCTATATCTTTAGCTTTGAATTTGAATGTGAAAGTGTTATTTCTGTTAATTTTTTCTTGCAAAATAACAAGCCTTTCTCTTGATCCATACGGATAAGTCTGTGATGCCATCAGTAGCTCTAGGATACCTTCCATAACAAGAAGAAAGGAAACTTAGCTGCTCCAATTTGATGTTTGGTAGTTTTGGCAGAAGAGGTTCTCCTTGACCCATGGTGATCTCTGAAGAGGATTGTCAGTCTAGTAGGTTGCACTGATGATTTGTTTAAATCTCCACACGTATTCTGCCAAGGGAGAAGAGAAGAACACGGGGTATTGCTGCACATTATCATATACTAAGTCTACTCATAATACTCAAGATGGTGATTTGGAACGCCAGACCTCTTGCTTTGATATTGAGCACTTCTCTAGGACTGTTTCCTAGGTCAGCATAATGGCTTTGAATATTAAGACCATTAATTCATTCCTTATTTCCTCTTGGTGTGGGAGCTATTTTACCACACTGTTTGTCTAATAACAACAAAATCTGAACAGCTGCCTTAATTTGGAAGGTGACTTTGGTAGTTCCCTTGTTGTGTTAGGCTTGCATCTCAACTGGCCTTTGTTAAAGATGCTTCTTGCCATTTAAATTCCTGCCTTTTGGTAACATGGCATTGAGGAACATCATACAAAGATTTTGATTCTGATACTTTCTTATTTAACAAAAACGACAACCTACATGGTATTAGTTTTTCCTTATTTGAATGACTTGTCTGTAAGGGACAACTTCTCTTACAGGATAAAAAATAATAATTCATTTGTCTTGCACAAAATTTGTCAGGTTTTGGAATTAATACCCAGACATTGAATCTTATTCCCTCACAGTGCTTGGAATTTGCAGAAATACAACTATTCTTTTTAATGGCCAAGACCTTTTAGCTAGTAGGGTGGTTTTGAACTTCAGTTACTCTAATAACCTGCAGTAGCCTTTCTCACAGGCATAGCACAGACGTGGCTTCCTCTGAACCCCATGGCACCATGTGACACCAGATGCACAAACAGGCAGAAATTTACCTGTTTCTTGAAGACCAGGCTGTCTTCCCAGTATTCAGTTGGAAATGATGATATCTGTCCTAACTCATGTCTTCTATTCTCTTTGTCTAGTCAGGTGCTAAACAACGTCTGTATAGTAATGCCATTTTGTTCCCCTTCTCATTCTCCTCCCTCTTGTGGTACACTTGCTTAGTTGCAGACATTTCTCTTTCTGACCAAGGAGCCTGTTCCGCTGATTCTGATGCATTTCTGATCCCACAGACAGCAAGACTGATGTACTTGACCTCAGCTTGAGCATTGCCAATGCTGTTAGTTGGTCAGTTGTCAAGGCAGTTTTAATTTCAGAATTTTGTGCAAACTGTTTGGAAGCCCAGAACCATGCCCTTATTACCAGATCTTCTGCCACTGCACGTGGGCAGCTCCTGCCATCTTAGAGTTGGATGTTGAACTCTTCTTGGAATTGGGATGGATTTTTTCAATCAGAAATGGTCTTTTGATTTTTCTTAATAACAGAAAGCTATCAACTATTAGATTTATTAGCTTAAGTGGTTGCATTTTCGTCAGCCTTATATTTCTGAGATGTTTTTCTTGGACTCTTCCTAGTGGGTTTTTGAAAGGTCTGATTAGGCCTTTTCTTCCTAACAAGGACTTAGTTCCACATGGAGTTTCATTCTTGTTCTGTCATTTTGGTGGGAAAACTGTTTGAACCTCTGGCAATGTTTTTGTTTTTCACAAATGCAGCCTTTGGATAGTTATTTTTACAAGACTGCAAGAGTTTCAGGCCTTACTTGCCTATTTTTTCATTTCAGGATAAGTCTTGTTGGTCTCTTGTTGTAAGACAGGAATGTAATTTACCTGCGTTCCATAGTGTTCAAAGATTGTATAATTGCAGCCGAAGTTGTTGCAAGAATCCTAGGTCTTGAAGATGTCCTATCTTCTTTTGGTAGGCTAAGATCTTCTTTAATATCTTGTCTCTCTTTATATTGACTTCTCAGCAGTCTAAGGAGTTTTCAACTAGGTTTTCTCTGGATAGCTGACAGTGAAAAACAAGTTGTGAAATAGCTCAGAAAAAGCTTCTTGCTGTAAGTATGTCAGTTAGGCAAAATCAATGGTTTCTTTGTGGAACGTGCCAGTTGTTGTGATTTGCAAAGCTGTGACGCTGAGCTCCAGTCCGTCTTCCACTGCCCTCCTGCCCCCTCATGTTCTGGCCTTACTGAGGCTTCAAGTGATGCTACCTTTGGGAGAGCAGACTGTTTGCTTTTACGTAACTCAGTATTCTGGGATCTGCCAGGCATTTTTTTGCTGGGTATAGCTTGCAATGACCCCTGCATACACAGGAGCATTTCAAAAAAGATAGATGGATTGCTTTCCGTCCACTTCTTCTTAAGATGCGTTTGTTATATACCTTCACAGCACATCTGTGTGTTTCCCGCCATGAAAGTCCAAGAGAGATGTGAACTCTTGGATGGAAAGGAACTGAGAGCAAGGAACACATCTTACCTCTTTTTGTAACTATGGTGGGCCTTGGGCAAAAGTCCAAGGCAGACTGTTAGGGTGGAATCATCTGCCTGATAGAAATGTGTATCCAGCATACGTATGTCCAAAGAATGCACTTACAAGGCCTCAAAGAGCAGTAATAAGTAAATAAACCATCTTTTCTTGGTAATACAAGCTGCCTCAGCTCTTGTAACCGACCAGTGGAAAATCATGCTGCTGCTTAATTTCACTTTGATTTTGACCATAGACTGGAAGATGGATAGTCTTATAGCGTCACCTAATCTAGGTGGCAGCTGGAAGAGAAGAGTTTTTCCTGGCCATCAAGAAGGAATTATCCAAAGATGATTGCAAATGCTTTGTTTGGAAAGAGAAAGGGGAATTCTGTAGCAATGAGAAATCCACATTTTTAGTCAATCGAAAGCTAGTTTATTTGTTCACGGAAATATTTTCCTTGGAAGTTCCAAAGCATTTCATAGAAACTACCATGGAAACTGCTTGAAGACTGCTGTTTGAATACTCAAAAACCTTAAGGTATATTTTGTCAAAAATTTACAAGTACACTGAGGCTCAGATGTCTGCTTATGTCATCAAATGTTGCCAGTATCACAATTCCTGCAAAAACTTGCAGATAAATATGTGTTAATCAAGATACAGTGGGCTACTTTTCAGTCTAAAGAAAGTAAGCACAAAAGGAGAATGACACAAACAGAAATAGCAAAGAAGAAAACCTCTTACCCAGGATTTGTATTGTTTGTTCTTATGTTAGACTCTTTAAAGCCCCCTTTGACTTCAGATTAATGAGCAACATGGTGAAGTTGAATCTGTCAAATTTGCAGACAGTAAAATTGCTGTTGGTAAAACTGAAGAGTATTGTGCGTTAGCAGTCTCATTAGCAAGCATGTATCATTGGTTTACTGGATTTGCAAAAAAAGAAAAATGTTTTGCAAATCCAGAACCTCATTGTCATGAAATTTTAAGAGGAAGTACTGGAAATACGAGTTTTTAAAATTAAAATTTTAACACTTGATACTTAACAAAATTTTCTGTACTGTCTTTGGTAGCATACAGAGAGGTAATTATTGAAAGGTTGTCAAATAGACTTAAGTTTTCCTTTTAGAGAGAAAGCAGTGTAATCAAATGGTCCGAAACAGTTTCTCAAATCTAGTCTTTCATTAAAGCAAAATTAGAATAAAAAGGAAGAGGACATTAAAAACAGACTTTATCTTTTGCTCCTGTCTCTTACTGGCAGACTTTCCCATGGGGAAATATCTGCCAGTCTGAATTACTGGCAGACTTTCCCATGGCATAGTACATCATCTTATCTCACCTTTAGTAACTGGTGAACTTCCAGATAGTTTAACGTTTTTCTTTAAGCTGAGTCTGATCACAGGCTTACAGCAGTACATAAAAAATATGTCTGTTTTTGCTGTCCCCGATTAGGTAAACACAACTTGAAAAAGAGAAGGAAGACAGTGCTGGGTGAAAAAGGAAATAAAATTTCAAACTTAACCTCGTTCCAGCTACATATTGCTTTATGTGACCTTTTGGGGGGCTGGGGAGTTCTTTCCCTATATCAAATTCCCACTCTTGTCAAAGTATCTCTTGCTACGAAGCTTAAAAAGGCCCAACAGCATTATTTACTTGGTGACACACCATATTAGAAAAATTTTCAACCTGCACAGTCCTCCTGTTCATCTGTGCTGTTACTTAATGACTGTAAAATCAGCAGTGCCTGGTCACGGATAACAGTCTCATTCTACTAGCTCATGAAAGTACATTGTGTGACGTATATTGCATGTATTTTTTCTTTCACTTCTGAAACATTTCACATTGTTTGAATCAGGAACGTGAATGATCCCTTGTAACAGTTTGTTAACTTAATCCACTTTGTAGCAATCTATTTGTCTCCAGCTCTTTTGACTTTGCAAAAAGGCAAAAAATATACCTGAAGCAGGCTGAATGTAATTTATCCTGCCTGGGCTCACTACACAAGGATGGGTTTATTTTCATTATGAATTGTATTCTTCCATGCCCTCCCTGTGAAGCTCTTCACTTCTCAGACTTGTAGTGGAGGGAAAGGGAAGGTAGCCATGCGGGTTGGGTTGAGAATTCTGCGCACCCACCCTGCATGAGAGGAGGAGCCCTGAAGGACTGCGTGAGGATATGTGAGCCTGACCCCTAGAGAGCTTGCTTCTGACTGGGAGTGGAAGAAAAGTTAGCTGTGCGATATCAGTTTAATTAAAATTTTTTGCAAGTACTGTGAATAAGAAGTGAAATCTGTCTCAAAGATTGACTAGATATTTTGTTGGGAAGGTTGTTTAAATGTTTTATCCATCATTCCTATTCAGAGTGGTACCTGTTGTAGCAGTGGTACCATATGAATGATAGTATGAAGTCTGTCATAGAGCCTTTAGTTACACGGGCTTGAGTTCTTCCTCTTCTGTGGCAGGAGAAAAAACTGAGTTTTATTTCAGTAGAAGCTGAATTTGTTATGATAACATTTGAACTCTCCAGAGGTTTAAATCAAAAACAGAGCCAACACTCTGTTTTAATTTTTTTTAACTAAATTGTATTTTATTGCTAGCTTCCACTTTAATTTCATATATGTTTAATTAAAGCCACAGAAGCTTTAATTAAAGGTATGCTCTAGACTGGGAATGCTGCAAAATGGTTTAAGCATTTAAACAGTGCCAGCTAGGATTTGAATTAAAATAAGCTGAGACACATGTGATGAGAATAGGCACACATCATCATAATGAAACACGGGAAAAATAGATGCTTTTCACTCCTAGGGAGGAGCAAAAAAAGTTTCCTGATTTTATTGAATTTGTGAGACTAATTTACTAAGTGATTTTACATTAGTTTAATTTTCTCTGAATTGCTCCAGAATAGAAATCAAAGCAGTGTATAAACTACTGTTTGGTTTTTGTATTTTCAGGGGCTTCAGCTACAGAAAGTCACCTGGAAATAGAAGGGATGGCAAATTGTCTGCAATATTATGGTATTTCTGATTTGAAAGAAATTCTGAATGCAGTAGTTCATGGAAATGCAAAGGAAGTACATGAATGTAGGCCTCTCAAAGTGATAAATTACTTGGAGGTAAGACGGAAGTTTGCTTTTAGGTATTGGCTAGCTAAGCTTATAATAAATCCTTAAACAGCTTGAAAATCTTTCTTCAGCTTCCTATTTTAATTAATGTAGCTCTATTCTAAACAGAAGTTACTTTTGAAAAGGAGAATGCTATATCCTCTCTAAGGTGTATGGATTCTGCATTGCTTATCAAAATACTTCCACTGGACGTGCAAAACAAGGCATCCAACATGGTAACATACATGCTGAGAGCTGATGTTCACAAAATGTTTTTACATGAGCAGTTTTCGGACTAGAAAGGCATTTCTCCATGTTAGAATACAGAAATACCATAAAACTGCTTTACAAAGTCTAGAAGGCAGATGAATCCAGAACATGGTCATCAAGATTTAACTCCTTTATAAACCAACCTATGAAGAAGTTATGAAATTATTAAAGGTAATAGTTTATGAAAAGTAGGCATTAACTGAAGCTTAATTCTCATGTAAACCTCAACAAGATGTACATCCTGAAGAAAGTGCACCATTTCCACTTAAAGAAGGAAAAAATCCTATGATTCATTTGAAGAAAGGGCAGAGATAGACAAACGGGGGAAAAAAAAATTCCAGAAAAGCTGTCACTGGAATTGAGATGTTGAAGTAAAAAAAATGAAGTTTCGCATACAGTGTACCCCATATGCCTCTGCAAATGCCTGTATTTAGTTAACATCAACAACTTCTGCAGTTAAAGGAAGCACATAGTGACAACCAACAGAGTCTTGCGAGTCCACTCTATTCAGTGCAGTAGTGACAAAGTTCTGCAGTGTGCTGACAGCGCAAACCACGTGTTCTTCACAAGCAGCCAGCATTATTAGTTGCCAGAAAGACAGTACTTGAGTAAAAGAATCTGTTTTCTTAGAGAAGTTATTATGCGACATTTGGAACTGCAATGACTCATGTTAATATTTGATATTCAAATAGATAAAATCATCCATCCAGAGACAATAATGGGTGTGAAGTTTCAGAGACAGCTAACATAGATGGTACTAGTTAAAGCTATCACTTCTTGTCTTGTCACTTTCTATCGCTTCTGTTTTACTAATGCTATCTTTAATCCCAGTTCTTAGGATCTCTATTCAAAAAGGTTACTAAAATATATGTCAAGTCTCTTCTTGTTTAAGCATTTGCTGACATGCTTTCCTGAATCGGGCTACTTCAAAATGGGACCTAGGCATTTACAGAGAATGTGTTTTATCTTTTAAACATTTATTACACAAATCTGTCCCCGTCTTTTTGGGGCGGTTTACAGCTGCCTTTGGTGGGAGTTATTGTATGCTACCGAACCATTCTTGTGCACTCATGAGAGAAGCTTAAAGAAGGGATGAGTTCAGTGTTGAAACAGGAATGGTTTGTAACTTGGTTTGGGGACGGAAGCTTTATTTCATCTACTTACAAATACCTATCAGTCAGACTGAGTGGGATGGAATTGGTTTATATGTAGAGAGATATACATACATAGATACCTGTATGTATCTATCTATGTATATACACACATACATACATATGTATGTATCTATATACATGCACAGATAAACACACATATGCATATAAAGGTACATATCGAGATTATCAACAGAAGGCTTATTAAGAGCAATGCTGAGTCTGAGGAACTGTTAGATGTACGTGCAGCAGTAACAGCTGGAAAATACATATTAACTAGGAAGTATATGGCTTGCTGTCATGAAAAAAATATAAAAATAAGCACTGCAGTTTTTTCACCATTCTGGGGGTGTTAAACACTGGAAACACCATTCACTGTCGTGTTCAGAATTGCAACTTTTATCAGAAATTTCATGTTTGAGCAGGCAGCATGTCTGCAGCCTTTGCTGTCTTTGGTAGGTACTGAAGAAAGAATAGGGTAATGGTTAAAGCAGCCGCTTTCCTAGGTAGAGAAATAGACCACAGTGTTCTTTTTCACACTTGGAAGAGTGGGAGAAAATCCCAGACAAACAAAATGAGAATATCCAGATTAAAACATGGACGCCGCTTCAGGTTTGTACAGCGTGAAGGGAGATTGTATTGCACATCCATTTCTGTCAAGGCAGCACTACTGAAGTACAGAAGAGAAGGTAATGGCAGGAAGGCCCATCTTGGAGCAGGAAAGGAAAAACCTGACAACTTCTTTTTGAAGTTGCTTGATTCTTTGAGGATGACTGCTTCAGTAATAGTTTATCAGTCACTTCTGCTTTCTAGTATTGTGAGGTAACTGGATGCAATAGACAATAGTTAATACAACATAATCTAAAATGTCACTATAGTATTTTTAAAACTTTGTTTAGCTGACTGTTCGGATTCAGTTATGTTAGTTCTAAAGTTTGTGGTGTAGAGTGTGTTATGTGTACTGATAAACATCCTGAGCTGATAATGGTGCCTACAGGAAATAAGATAGTCATAAACACAAAGCATCTTGCAAACGACCCTAAAATAAAAAGACTGCAAACATGACCAGGAGACTGACTGGGTGACTCCATTGTAGAAGTGTCATGAAATGACCAATAAGACAAGTTTAGACTTAGGTTTGTGTTTCTGGAATTCGGGATATTTATCAGCAGAAGAGAGAATAGTGACCTTTTAAATAGTGAGTGCTTAATTCCTGATTTCTGATAGCCCTAGGTTAATGTTAAAAAGTGGTACTTTAAAACTATTGGGGTTTTGTTTTTGTTTTTCCTTTCCACAGGGAGAAGCAGTACGTTTAGCTCGGCAGCTGCCCTTACATTTGTCAAAAGAAGATGTACAAAACACAATTTACAGGATGAAGCAACAGCTTGGAAAGGAAAATAAAGGCTGTGTTCATGGTCGTCCTTTTTTTCATCATTTAACAGATATTCCAGAAGTTGACAAGCACAGCTCCATGGAAATTACTCAGTAAATGGAACATTTTGTTTGGGATCATATTTCTCTTGCTTAATTTTGATCATTACTCTGTAATTTCAGTATGTTTTTTGCAAAGCTTTTGTATAATGACTTTTCGTTATCAAATGTTCACCTCCTAGAGACTTTTTTTTTTTATTTAAACTCAAATGCTACTTGAACACTGGAAATAAATTCTGTAGAGAAACAACTCATCTTTTTAAAAAAAAAAAATTAAATGTTCTCAACTGGTTTGGTGCTTTTCTTATTGCTGCAGGTTTAGAAAATACCAGTATGTCAAATTTTTTTAAATGTGAACTGGTTAGAAGATGCTTTCACCAGAGCCTGGCAAAGTTTATTGTAGTAAGGATGTGAGATGTTAGTTTTCAGAGGAATGCTAGATAGCTGTAGATACTTAAATGCGGCGTTACCACATGCAGTTGTTATAGTTACACACTTGTGGTGTTGTATTTCTATTTGGAAATTGTTAGCTCGCGTAAATGAGTATTGAAGTCCTAGTGTCCTGTCTTCAAAATGCTTTTCTCTAAAACTGTGCAAATATTTCAGAGTATTTTTAACCTTAGCCTACAAAAGTGTGATTCTTAAAAGTATAGTACACTCTTAAAACTTTAGATCAACAAAACAACTGGCCAATGACTTTAAAGATGGAAGGATCAGAGTCACAGGAGCCCAGTTAGCACTGAAAGGAGATGATGCCAATACATGTCTGTTGGTGCAATGCTATGCACAAACTGTTCGGGGCTGGGAAACATAAAACTCCTCACTCAAGGAGAATGTGGCATAACTCAAGCAAAGTCTGCTAGAGAGCGAGCTACTGATTCTGGTAAACTTGTTCATTCTCTTTCTACCAGAACATAATGTTTATTCCTCTATTTCAGGTCGTAGCCTGCTTCCATAAAGCTACCTTCTGTGCGTAGCAGGTGCAGCGTCTCTGCAAGAGTATGCTTAAAAGTCTTAAGAAAGATCACCTGAAAATTCCTGTTCATCCCCAGTTGTTCTGTAAGACCTAGCTTTGTAGTGTTTCTGTGGCTGGTAGGTAGATGGTTGAAGGTTGCTGATGAAAGACCTGAGTGTGAGCTAGTTTGTGGACAGGAGTATTGAACCAGACAAACAAATGTACAATCCAAATGTGTAAATTACTGACCTGTTGCTCTGTATCAAACACTGCTCAACTGGTGAACTAAGTTAAGAGATCACATCACAGCAATACATGACAACATATAAATTCTAAACTGAAAGGTAATGAATATGTTTTTATGCCATTAAAGTAAGTTTATCCTTTTCATATAGAAGAGAGGTTTATAACTTCAAACTGGAGAAAGGATAAGCAAGTACATAAAACACTAACTGTACTCTGTAGCAGTCATTTTAAATTACAATTCTTGTTTTAAATAGCTACCCTGATTAATTATGGTGTGTTTACCTCCAAGTAGCTCTGTTAGGCTTGTGTAGAGTTCATGTGCGTGCATTTGGAATGAACTGGTTAGGGGATGCTCTCGACAGCAAGTTGGGAGTACCTCCTGCCCCCACGTAGGCCAAAGTCAGGCTGAACTCCGCGGGCTGCCCTGTTCAGCAGCAGGTGGCAGGACCATCAGCACGCATAGACTTCTGCTCCGTTCGTAACATGTGCTGATGTTTGCCCGGGAGGTATGGGGAGGAAGGTTTAGGGGACAAAGAAACCAAATGCATAAGGAAAGTTTTGTTTATTACCTCTTTTAATACATGGAAGAGTGGTGCAAAGGCCGGAGCTAAGATAAGATGGAGCAGCAAACAAGGTGCTCTCTTCCTGTTACTGTCTTAGGGAGCGCATCCGTCACAGCTGCAAAGGAGCAGGAACACAAGAAAGTGCAGCCTCTGCTGTTCCCCATCTCTGCCATGCCTGTGTGCAAGGTCAGCTTGGGAACAGCAGAACGGGATCAAGTGAATGGCATGTGATGGTAGTTAAGTGTAAATTGGGGAGGAGAGGCCTCTTTCTGGAGGAAGAAAAAAGTTTGCTATCTACTGCTATACTGAGGGTGGGCAGCACAGGGACTGGTGGGGAGAAAGAGCAGGGATGATTGGAGCACACAAGTAGGCTATCTTTCCAAACTTAACTGGTAAGCGAGGCACAAGACGAGAATGTCACTGGAAAACTGGACGCTTGTTGGCTGTAAATGTCACTCGGTGCAGAAGATGTGAATTTTTAGAATGGAAGCGAGAAGGTGGATGGAGACACAGGAAGGAGACGTGACTCTTGGCTCCGAGGAGGAAACAGGATCCCAGCCTTGCAGTAGATGCAGAAGGTTATAGTTTGTTTATTTTTATTCTTGTTTGGATACAAACTGTGAGAGTTTAGAGAATAGCCATTACTGTGAGAAAAGGCAAAGGCAAGCTGGAGAATGGAAATTTATCACCAAACTAAGTCTGGAACTTAGGTGCACATATCCACTTATTTTATTCATTTGGGAATAGGAAGAGATTAATAGTTGCTGGTTCTTTTCCAAAAGGTAAAATAGCTGGTTTTTAATTATACTGGAGCAAAGGCTTGTATCTTTGGTAAGATTACCATCAACGTTGATTACTTTCACATAACAGTACTGTTGTTTAATGGAGGACAAGTTTTTAATAGGTATTCAGACCTGAGGTTGAGGATAATAAGGGATTGGTGAATTGGTATTCACAGGTGCCAAGGTGGGCTTAGTTGCTAAGGAAGCAAATTAGTGTCCGGCATTGCTGTGGGGGCAGGTGCACGGGGTTAGGCAGCCGGGAGCTGGGTCTTCCCTACACCCTTACCCTTCCTCTCCTGGCTAGGTTTGCTGTCCTTCACCTCAGAGGGCTGCTGCAAATTTCTTCCTTGTGTACGTGCGCCTACAGTTTGATTTTCTGCCTCTGGGTGTTATCAGGGATCGTCAGGTGGCTAGGTGCCAGCAGCGAGTGCCGTAGCATGGCTTTGGAGCTGTAAGTCTGGGTGTCTCCCCACCGCAGTCCTTGTGGTTGGGGGTGCAAGGTTGAAATTGTGAGTTGCTCTGATAACTGTGCTGGTGGGAGATGGCTTTACATAGGGTGGGTGTCTCCGTACTTTATCCAGTGTGCGCAAAAGGAAATGTTATTTCCTGTTCCTACAGATGCTCCTTCTTTTTCTAGAGATGCTCTTACTGATGCCTCTGGTGATGCATCCGTTTTATGTTCCATATTTAAACAACAAAAGTACCCCAGTTCTAGCTTTACAAGTTTAAAAGAAGTCAAAGGGTGCACTTGATTTAGTGGTTCTCAGAAAGGCAGGCACACCAACTTACTGCCAATGCGTCGGCACCTGCTGCCGCTCAAACGTTTCAGTAAGTGATGACCAGCGGGAGGCTCCCTGGAGAGCGGCCTGTCCTCGCAGTCACTCTGTCCCCAGCCGTACGGGCTAGTTGAAAGGAAGAACAAAACCTAAAATGTGTAACAATGAGTAGACTTGATCATTGTTGTGCCTGACCTCTTAGAGCGAAAAGCGGCGGGGCAGGAGCTGGCGGGGGCATGTCCCAGCAGCGGACGGCCAGGTCGCAGCATCGCTGTAATCCACGGCACGGTCCTACGCGGCTGTTCCCGCCACGAGTGGCCAGGTCCGGCCATTTCAGGGGTCTTCTGGAATTTGCACTGCCCTCTGCTGGCATTTTATTTTTGTACAATTTTGTCCTCTTAAAGTGATGGGTAGGCAGGTCTGAGGCTGACCGTGAACGAGCATCGTTCCTTCCTTACTTTTGGTCACCCATAGGTCAAAGTGTTACCGCTTCTGATATTTCTCATGATGTGTATATTTGCCTTCCCGAAACATGCCCAGTGCAGGTAGCAGTGTTTCCTGTGGGATAATCTGGAGTTTCCCAGGCTAAAGCACGATCTTTTTAAAATTTAAACTAAAATTAAACTAATTGAAAAACATTTTGGTACATAGCTTTTAATTTTTCAGAGGATCATCAAGAAATCTGGGGAGGGGCTGTTTGCAAGGGCATGTAACGATAGGAGGAGGGGCAATGGTTTTAAACTACAGCAGGGTAGGTTTAGATTAGACATTAGGAAGAAGTTCTTTACAATGAGGGTGAGACACTGGCACAGGTTGCCCAGAGAGGGGGTGGAGGCCCCATCCCTGGAGACATTCAAGGCCAGGCTTGATGAGGCTCTGAGCAACCTGGTCTAGTTGAAGAAGTCCCTGCTCATTGCAGGGGGGTTGGACTGGATGGCCTTTAAAGGTCCCTTCCAACCCAATGCACTCTATGATTCTGTGATTTGTATCGTTGGTTTGGGCAGGTTCAGTTCTGGGGGTCTATTTGCAGCTCAAGTGCCCACCTTGCCCAAATCCTGACAAGCTGCTTATTCTTTAAATAGGAAATGATTGAATATCAATTTTTGTTTTAAATTTTAAAAAGAATTCTTTTTCCCTGCCTATAAATATGGGTATAAGCGTCAAATGGAGGTAGAGCCTCTTACATGGTTCTTTTCTGAATGTATTAGGCATCTTAATAACGAAGTTTCTGTTTCCTCTCAGTTAAGAGTGTGTGTGAAGAGATTTGGAGTATTTCTTTGCATTTTTTTCTTCCTTTAGTATGAGTAGTAGCAGTTCAGAGAATAATAGCAAGTACAGAGGAATACTTAACTTGTTTCAGGAGCACTTAGCAAGTCATTGGCAACAGTGAAATCTGTATGATGTATTTTGTGATTGGTTCAAACTGGCTCTTCTGTATTTCCATATTCTAATATGAAATAATTACAGTATCTCGCAATAGAATCAATACTCGTAGGCAACACACTGTTTAGTTATGCAAGCACCCATTCTTTGGTCTCAATTTATGCAAGTGGTTTCCTTCCATTGTTTTTTTCCAGGGTACATATTGGCATTACTTTCATAAAAGTAAGCATCTTTAGTAGGATTTTGGGGGGTTGTTTAATTAAATCTATAATACTGAATTAATTTTTTGGTTGCAGCAGCAATATTGAAGGATTTTGAATGTTTTGTTTCTTCTGTACACAGCTTTTAATGGCCTGGGTTAACAATTATAAGAAAGTTAAGGTATGTCCGTTTAACTTTGCAAATGGAAAGCTACCAGAAGTAGCTCTTATTTTTTTCCCTCTCCCTGTGTGTGTGTGTCTCTCTCTAAGTATGAAGTATCATATCTGAAATTATGGAGAGTATAAATGTGGAAATGTTAAATCTTTTGTTAATGGCTTCGAATTAAGCACACATTGTTGCAGATGATTTGGAGGACTTATTTAAAGTAAATATACAATTTCAAGCTCAATTATCATTCATAGTTTAACTAAACATAGTGAGATATTAAGTCTGTGAATTTGATACAGTGTTACTTCATAATTACGATGCTTTTTTACAGTAAATTTGATATAGAACATTTGCTAAAGGCTAGCTGCTGAATAGTGTGACCAACCGTTTTATGGGACACATCTGGTGCATTAGTTCAGGATGTGCACTGCAGAAGAACAGAGCCTTTTGCACAAAACGAGAAGGAAGCTAACTCCACATGTATACGTTTTGCGGACATGCGGAGAGGTTAAACAATTACAAGTTAATTGTGTAAGCTAATAGGAGGGGTGTTCATAATGTCATTTCAAAATAGCTATGGAGGAAATGGAGGAGAATTATTGTTTTAAAATCTCAAATGAACGGTTTACACCTGTTAATGTTACATTTAGAACAGCTGTTTCTTTTATTATCAGTAAACAGATGCAGAAAGTAATGGAATGTTTTAAAGCAATATGTTAATCCTGTCTTCCACTACTGAACATTCTCACAATGTCTTGATTAAATATTAACTGTAATGCTGCTGTCATCTGCAGTTACAGAATTCTTACTTATTTTTTTAGTCACTTTTGTATCTGAAGTTGTAAATGTTCATCCAAAGTTACTGTAGTCTTTCATCAACCCATTGTAAGTCTTTTTGCACATCAGTAATTTTATCGATGATTTCATTGGGCTGAATTACTCAGCCAAAGCAACTCTGACAGAGTTTTGCTCAAAGGTTTGTTTCTGGTTTTGTATGTTAACCCTGGAATGAAACGAGCTATCTTTATAAGGGGAGAAAAAACTTGATCTTGAGGGCCCAGGCTAACACACATTTCCTAGGAACTCCATATGAAGTTGGTTGGGATTATAGGTGAAGCTTTGCCAGAGCATGCCCGGTTGTGCCCAGCACTGCACATTGGGATAGTAGCAATCAAGTGCTACAGGAGAGGTGATTTAGTGCGTGAAATTTTTTGCTTTATGTGAAAATAAGTTTAGCCTTAGTTCATTTATTTCCTATATGTCTCATGACAAACGTATTGTGCCACTGAGGTTTTAAAATACAGAACGGCTATGGTTCTGGCAGCCTCTGGGGAAAAAATACCTCAAAACTGCAGATGCAATACCACGTGTACCTAGTAAAAAAAACAAGTATTTAAGAATATTTAAAGATTAGTGCCTAAACTGACCTGAAGAGACCAATGCCTGCTGTCCAGATGCTCTAAGATGATAGTAGTAGTTCTTCCACTGGAACATGTCTGTCTTAATTTTAGAATTATAATATCTGTAAATGTTCTAAAAAATCTGGCTTTTCAATGAAATAGCATGCGATCGTGGAGCATTACTAACTCAGCACTCCAAGAACGGAAGCGCAGAAGATTAATACTGTATAACTTGTTTGGCAGATTAGTTTTCAGGAAATGTAGAGACCAATGAATATGGCAGCTGCATTATTAAAATACTGTATTCAAGCCCAGGTCAAATTGTTCATTCATGCATGGAGTAACTCTGCATTAATTGAATCATTACATTTTTTAGATATTTTAGATCACTACTATTTTTTGCTTCAGCACTTAAAATGCCTGTTTAAATCAAAATATTCACAAGCAGCGAGCGTTTTGACAGAGGAACCTTGTTGTATGAAGCGTTTATATATGAGCATTCCGTTGTCAGGTCATTTCAGTAATAAAATTGCATTGGTAGAACTGAGGTTCTACCTTATTTCTAATGTCAGGACAGACTATTTTTGGAGGATTTAAAAGATGCTTAGTCAGGTAAAATTATCTAAATTGATATAAAATAACAAAGAGGCTATATCTTTCCTTGTTCTTGTTAGCCTGGTACTGTTTGTTAGATAAATGAGTGTTCCTGATGAAAGGTGAGAGACTTTACTTTCTCAATTAAAAGAAGAGGGAGGGAGGAACCGTCTTGTGTTTAAGTAGCTTTAAGAGAGTTCTGTCATGTCAATTTGAAAGAATGGAAAGGAAAATTCTTTTGGAGAAAATCTGAGTTTATTTCATGTAAAGTAGTTGTTGAAAGGCGAATGGTTTCAGCTGTGAGGAGCAGTTCTAGGTATGATTTTTGTCAAGCTTGGCCAAAACCGACTTGTAAAAAATAGATTGTTTCAAAGCAATGTGCTGTTGGATTTCTGTTCTTCTTCAATTAAACCAGGCAGAGTTTGACTACCATTGGGTCAGTTAACATGGCTGATGTTCTCAGACAGCTTAGGTGTGTATAATTTAGAACAAGAACCTGTTAATAGTTGCTAAGACATGCGAAACTATATAGATGTAGTTCTAGAAAAATATTCCCTCATCAGAAGGAACTCATGCAGTTGCTTCTCCTACAGCTTCACATTCAGCTTCAAAATCCTGTTTTTCAGAACTGTTTGCCTGACATCCCGTTGCCGTTTAGGAGAGCCATAACTTCTATGCTTTATTTACGATGACCTTTGAGCAACTGAAAATGCTGCCAACTCCTTTAGGAAGTACGGATTTGAAACTTCAATTTTGGTCTACATTTGCAGATAAGTAAATGTGATTATGCATCAACTAGAAGAGCAATAAAATGGATACTGGCCCTTTAGAATTGTAGTATTTTACACTATTAATTATCTTTACTGTAGGACCTGAAAATGCTTTATAGTGCACTGATCACTTGCAGATTAAAGAAACTGAAGAAATCAATCAGCCTTGAGCTGGGGGTAGACATTACAGGGGGAAAAATTCCAAACTCTGCAACTCAGCTCCCGCTGTTGCGTTTCTACTGTAATGAGCATTTACTTTAATGAAACCTAATGGTTAATAGGTGGGTGCAGTGAATTCTTGCCTAATTATGAGCTCTTTGTGGAGACATCAGGACTGTAAGTTCTGACTCTGTACTACTATGAGTCTCTGAAAGTTATTCAGGTTTTATTATAGTGGTGTGTTTCTTCTGAATTTATTTGGATGCTATATAGCAAGAAAGCAAGTTGAATTCTTAAATAATGTAAAGTAATGAAGGTTTCAAACACCACCAGATTGTTTTTTTCGTTGTTTTTTTTTTTTTCAGACCTGTGTGGATGCAGAATTAGTAAGACTAAAATCAAGTCCAGCTAAGGAAAGATTTAAGTGATAAAATATATTGCTATAACAGTCTTACTAGTTTTCTTCTGGTTATCAGTCTGAGTCTTTTAACTGTAGCTCAAAAATCTGAAGCAAATATTTTGGCATAGCACAGTTTGTAAAGAAGATTTAATAGCTTGTTGTGTCCTATTTCTATAAACAGAAGTCATTTAGAGTTCAGCAGATATATTTAGAATCAGCATTTGTGCTGGTAGCTGCAAGCTGAATAAAATAATCTTTGAAAAGCTGAATATAGAGAAGGGAATACGCAAGTCCAAATTTACCTCACAACTAATTCTCTCTCAAGAGGCTTTGGCATATTCAGTAATACAAACCTACAAAATTGGGAGTCACATTTATTATTTTATTTACAAATCTTTTCAATGATGAGTTCAAGTGCTGTGTGCAAACTTCAATAGTTTTAAGAGAGTTTTATGATTATTGCTGTACATTAGCTCTGACCTTGCGTACTTTACCATGGTAAAATTCCCTAATCTTCATAGAGGAAGATTTCTCTGTCTCAAGGAGTGCAGCGTTAGGCCCAATAAAATGGAAAGCCAGAGGTTCTGGAGAGGTGTTCTCTACTGGTTTGGGTTGAAATATTAATAGGAGTTTATATTGAATAATTTGTAATCTAACTTGTGATTTGTTGACTTCAGGTATGCGTAATATCTGAAAAATGTATGTGAACTCTGCTTAAAGATACAAGTGTTATAACAAATAGTGAACCAGAGTCAACTTTTGGTCTTGCTGATCATGTGCATAAAGGTGTTCATCTGTTGGTCTGTACTAATCACAATGACAGGGCTCTTGCTCGGGGGATAGCAGGCATGAGCCAATGCTCTTGTGTATTTGTTCTTCTACTGTGCTTTTTATTGAGAAAATTTTGAAATTAAACACCTTGATGCGATTTTTCCATATTCAGTTTTGGAAAAGATAGTAGTTCTTTTCCTATGAAAATAAGATTCATTTAGTGGTGCAAATTTCTGCCCCTAGTGCTGGCTCTGGCAATGTTGCCAAGTCTGATAATTTTTAGTGTATCATTTCTAGTATAGATTTTGCCAAACAGGAGTTTGAAAACATTGGATTTAAGTATATTATATGTTGCTCTTAAATATCTTTTCCCTCCTGTATTTTAACATGTTAACAACTGTTTTCCTTTCTTCTATATTAAGTGTCCGGAGTTCTAGCATCACAAAAAACGTCACCTGATCATGTGATCACCCCATCACTACTAAAGAAGTATCTTGCAAGGATTTTTTTGCAAATAACTAAAACCTTCACTTTATATTACTATATCTGAACAGGATGTTTTTCAGTTTTTACCATGTTTGAATTTTGATTGTTTCAGTAAATATCAGAGAAGTTTTCACGTAAGTGCATTTTTTTTAAAAAAAATGTCATTACTGAAGAGAGAAAACTTGAGAATATTTTCTTGCGTTACTTACACAGATAATAAAATGCTACTTTATGGTGTTCGTTGCTGTTCATCCAAGGGTCAGAAACGTGAAGTTGTATACACAAATGAGGGTCATGTTATGCTCATTTGTCCCCTTATTAAACTGGCATATTGAAAAGGGGACTGGCCACATAGCTGGTTCTTGGCAAGTCTGGGAACAGAACCTAACACGCCGATAGTGTTTCCCTACTTTAACTACACTGGAAGTCTACTTGTGGGGGAAAATGATATGCTGGTACCAAATGATATATATGATGTGCAATACAAAAGATTTCCTGTTTTCAGTTTATATGACATGACCTGTGGGCTAACTGAGGAAAACATCACTGAGAAAGTGCTATAGCCCCATATACAAGTGTTCCTATTGATATGTTATTTTTCTAAGATTTTGCTGAGTAAAGCTATTTCCATACATAAGTGTTTTGGCCATCTGCAACTGCTTGTCAATGAGCCTGGTTTGAGAACACTGGTCGTAATTGTAACCTCAGGAATGTGTGACCAGCTCGCGGCCAGCTGTGCATGCCCTGACTTTTCCCAGGTGTTAAGATACATGGCCACTTTTGTTCACTTTTAACCGATGGGGCAAAATGCAGTCCTTGTTTTTCCCCACCTTGTATTAAACCTAAAAATTCTAGTTCTTTTTTTTTTTTAAATATGTCGTAGCAAACAACTAGATGAAGTTGTCCATGTTGTTCAATTATTGTGCGTATGGACACAGTGCGCAGCATCTGTATGATAGTATGTATTTAGAGAAATACAAAAACGGTCCTCAGTGTGCCGTGGTCCTGTTATAAATCAACAGTGCTGACCCTGCAAATCACACACATGCTCTGTTTGTTTGTTTGAAAAGTGTTTTACTTACGTTTCAACAGGATAGATATTTCTGCAGTTTAATCCTCTTCAGCCAGTGAGTTTGGCTACAGTTTTGTAATCAATTTTATTTTAATCATCCATTTCATGATCATAGGAACACTTCCTAACTGCTATCTGCATGGAAGCCTAATTGGAATTCCTCCTAAATCCAACCTGGAGTTGTCTGCGTCAGAGGTTTTGTATTTTGTCTGTACCTGTGTCGCATTTTCTTTACTTGTGTAGCGTTTTTTATATTCAGGGTGAGGCATGAATAGCTTGAAAGTAAATAACATGTGAGCACAGGTCTCCTCCTCACAGATGTTGGAGGAGGTGAGCACTTCTAGCAATCGTGAGGACAAAATTTGCTCCATGGCCTGCGACACTCTGTTTAGACAAGTGAAAAGTGAAAGCATGAGATTAATTCATGGGCATGATAATTTGCACAGTGTGATTGTTATAATAAAGCCACTTCTCCTCAAGTCACTGCTGTTGGCTCTTGTTTGCCAACAAGCTGACGTGATCTCCATGTAGTAGGTACGGACAAGAAACGAGTTTGTAAGTTAGAGACTGATTCTTTATATGGTCAAAACCACATGCTATCTCTAAAAGTAACCTACCTATTTGGACCAGTTTGCACAGGGTGAACTCAGACCTTCAAGCAGAGCTGATCTGTGTCTTCTGTAGCAAGTTGTAAGTTCATGGATTATGAATTTCTGCCTTTAATGGCCTTTCAAAGACAGTTGGTTTTGGCCATCTTTAAATGTAGGAAGGAGGAACAGATTCTAAACCAGTGCTAGCGTTTTCCTAAATCTTCTAAGGTCAGTGAGGGATGAGCACATGTGAAAACCTCGTACATGCCTAAATGCTTTTCAAAATCTGGTTCTTAGGGCCTCGGGAAAACTTATTTGATCGTGAAAGTCAGTGAAGAAATAGGCTCCTAAACACTTGCTTAGCTCTTGAAAAATGTACCAGAACTGTATGAGAAGGGTGAGAGGATCTCACCAATCTGGTGCCGAGACGTGCTTAGACATACACTTGTAGCAATGCAAGTTCTCCCTTCCAGCTGCAATGGTATGGAGCACTCTTGCATGATGGTCTTACATAAAAGACTGAATGATGGGCTTTTTCAAGGGTGTGTTTGTAGTTAAAGTACTGGTCTGTGAATCTTCTTTAAAAAGCAAAGACCATCCACTCTTCACCAGGGTACGCAGGAGAGCTGATAAGGCCTGGGATAAAACTGCACAGTAGAAATGACTTGTAACTGATTTGTGCCTCTGACTGACATCTCTCCAGTGAAGACTCCCAGATACGTACCAGCGTGGTGAGATTCCTGCAACCACTGGTCTTCGGTATTTCCTGTGAAACTTTAACCTAATGTTCAAAATCTGCATCAGCACTGAACAGTTCTGTCCTTTGTTTTCTGTTCGTCAAGTTGGCTTTTCTCATTAGCATAAATCACAAAGCTCCTGCAGCAGTAGCATTGTCCATATGATATACAGCATCTCCGCTGTGGCCAAGGGATATTTACAGCCCAAAATGCTCCACTTCACTTGATTTGGAGAAGCCTTTCATTGTTTCTTCTTTTACAGTTTCTTGCATCCTAATGAGTAATTCTGGTTACGAGATGTAACAAATAATGGTCTTTAAGAGACAATCATACAGAAAACCATGATGCTTTTATTATTATGAATGTCTGATGTGAACAAAATAAATTTGCAAAAGGAAACTAACACACACCCCTGTGGACATTCAGAAGTTTTAAAACAATGAAATAAAAATATCTGTGGTGCGTTACTTTAGACTGTACTAAAGAAGTTAAATGGCTCTAAATTGTGTGTAACCTAGTTGAAGAAATAAGATACTGCTGTGGGGTATGGATACATAATGTAAACAATTTCAAAGAGTTTTTGGCAGTGTCTTGGAATTTGCTCCAAAAGCTTTTGGTTCAATGGGAGTGAAAAGCTATGCTCCACTATAGCCTCACTTGATATTTCATTTTGGAGGAAGGAAACTTGGAAGCACATCTACAGGGTTTTTTTTCATTGCTGAAAGGTGACAGTGGAAAAAAAGTAAGATAAACTGCATGCTTGTATTTTTTCCTACCTGCGCATCTTTCTTACTTTCATAGTTGCCTTTAACTTTCAGTCTTACTTAAGCAAAAAGCATTAAAATGCACACACGTATATCTACTGACATAAGATATATTAATAAGTGTAATTGGTGACAATTGCTTACTTCATATATGAAAGAAACTGATTTGTATACATGCTTTAGTTTGCTGCTCTTTCTCAGGGATTGGCTTTGGGGAGAGAGAATTGCTATTTCTGATGCTGTCTTCCTATCTCTGTATCTTTACAGTATTTATTTATTACTATACCTGCTGAGGTGATCTTGAATGCTTTCTTTATGAGGACTTAGGACATACTGGAGTAGGAGACATATTCTTCCTGTACAGCTTTTGAAGGATCAGTATGAATTTCTCTGATTCATTGCAGCTCTCGATCATGTTGCCTTCTGCTGCATTTTCATCAGATATTGCAGATTAAGGAGTATTAATCTGCTTAGTAGTTGGGTGGAAACCACAGGGAATGACTAGAAGTTGATTTTTCCCCATTTCCTGTAGTGGCATACGAAACCAGTTGAGCAGAGCTGTTAGCCTTGCTCCCGAGGGCTAATATAAATTAAAGGTCCTGAGCACTTGGGGTTGTTAAAATTCTCATAGGGCTCTTTATAAGATGTTAACCCCCGTGGTCTGGCCAGGCTCCAAACGGGGTAATTACATTCTTCCTACCTAAATTCCCCCTGCAATTGCAATTCGATGTGCTGGTATTCCTCACTTCCTCTCCTCTGCCGTGCCCCGTGGAACAGTTGTTGCATTTCATCCCAGAGGTACTTGCTTTCAGTGACTGATGGAGTGATCTGTGTGTAGAGTCTATAAAGCATTTTAAGAGCCTTTTGGATTAAATGTAATTTATGATGCTTAATTTTTTTTAATTATCCGCTGTTTAAAATGGACCTGGTTAATCTGAGCCTTGAATGTGTGTGAACTGTGTGCAACAGACCTGGAATGGGACAGTATCAACAATTGTTCTCGGTTTTCCTTGCACTTCATCCCAAGGGTTTTTAGATAGAAGAAGTAACAGACCCAACTAAAAATATAGAAAGGCTTTTCTAAGGGGTTCATTACAAAATAGTAAGACTATGACCTATGTAGTAAGCCTAGTGTGATTTTTGCCTCAGTTGAAGTACATATTGAGATATATATATATATAAAAAGTTTCTTCTGCTTAGGGATTTTGTGGTAACCTAAGAGCAGCACCTAACACTCATGCTCTAAAATTTACTATTTTTCTACTATTTCTTATACTAGAAATGCATTTTATTGTTAAAACACTATAATTTTTATTAAAGATATTGCATACTAATTGGAAGTAGACAAATCCTATATCAATTTAAATGTTGCCTATAAGCAGACAGATATGGAGTTAGTACTCAATGTTTAACAAGATGGTCAGGGAATATCTGTATGTGCCAAATATACAGAGACTTCAAATACAGTGTTCTCCAAATATAGCGTTTGCTTATCATGTACCTGCAATACCAATAGGATGAAGCGATGCTGGGGGATGCATTTGTGTTTAGTTTAACGTTAGTTTCTCTCTTCACTTGTGGTGTGACTCATACTAAGCCTAACTGTACTACCTGAATGAACTGACGTTTTATTTCATGAGATCACTTAGTCCGGTCTGTTGTGTCCGGCAGGCCATTGCATTTCACTTGGTATTAATGTCAAGCCTCAATATTTGTTTAGGTCAGATACATCTCTCCTAGGACATCAGTACATAGGCTACAGGTAGAAAGAGAAGATGATTGTTCACCTGTGATGTTACGTGAGATCTCTCAAGGTGGTCTAAGCAGGTCAACTACTCACCATGCTGCAGGGAAAGCTGCATAATTTGCAGGCATCTTGACTGGTAGCATGAGAAGTGTATTTCCAGTTGGGATAGATGAATATATGGACCCTGTGCAAGTGAATGCGATACGCTACCTGAGATCCTGGGGGATTCTTAGTGTTACTTCCCGAGTCAGTGCAAATCTCCAAGCATCTTGACCCCTGCGTCAGATAGTCATTCTTGGGGGCTTCTGAGGAAAAAAGCAAAACCAACCAATCAACAAACTGAAAAAACTCCTTTTTTATGTAAAAATGAAATTAAAGAAAAAAATCTGTCTACTATGCTAGAGTAAGTTTGAAAGATTAAAGCATATAATGTCCTTGCAAGGTCTTTCATTGTGCCGTGGTAAAAAAGTATGCTATTATGAACAGAAATATCTTTCTCTTTGATCTGTGATGAAAGCTGAAATAAATTTACTTAAATATTTGACACTGAATTTAGCTCAATGTCGTCTACTGTTTATTGCTTAGAAAGGAGCCTGTACTAACTACATAGCCAGATGTTGCTATGAGTTATACCTGTATACTCCCACTCAGTGTGGCTTTAACAGATTCTAACTTGGAATAGGACATTTCCTTCTCTTGCCTATGACCAATTCAGACATTTTCTTACTTAAAAACGGTTTGCCAATTAAAATTAAAATAAGCCTTTTGTATAGTTTTAGTACTGTAACCTTTAAGAATGTGCTTTTTTAATTGCAATACATAATGGTAAATATTTGCATAAAATACGGCTGTGCTTGAAGCATTTCTCTTATGATCATTCATACTTAACATTACCAGTGCAGTTTAAAAATACATTTAGCTTGTAGTTCTGTTACAGAAGGAAATGTGTTATTTTTAATTAGTTTATGTGTAAGTAAATCTAAATAGCTTTATTCATATTTGTCTCCTAACAGGGACAAGAACAATGTACTCTCTCTTACCATCAACTTTCATGTGCACTTATGTCTTCGAAGCATCCTAAAGCATGTCTGTTGTTTTATTTGTTTGAGCTTTGGTAAATCTGCATCCTTTCCTGTTTTGTACTAGCTTCTGTTTCCAAGATGAGACGCAAATTCCTGGTAACTTTCATGCAGAAAAAAACCCAAGTATTTTAAGACTACAGGAACATTTCTTTTATCAGATAATATTTTTAGGTAAAGTTAATCTAATAGAATAAGGCAGCAAAGGATTTATTTAAATGGAAGATGATTCATATCTAGCTATCGTGGAGGTGCATACCCCATAATTTTGTGCAGCTGTGATCTTTCTAGCTTTTCTTGTTCTGTATTCTTTTTCTTAATCTGACACTATGGTGTAACTTGTTAAGTATCTGTTTTCCATTAATGTAAGTATCAAATTTATTTTTTCAGAAATTAATATCAAAGAACAATGTATTACATTTATCTGTATTTTGAATTATTCTAAATTCTGATTTTCTGTTCCTTCAGCAAATATTATTTCTGCCACCCCCACCCCAAACTATCAAACTTTATTCCTCTCTAGTAAATTCTCTCCTTTGCTGTTTTTTTGCTGCTGCTTCTTCTTGCATCCTCTCCCTCTGGAAAGGTGGAATGTGCTCTTTTCTTTTACTCATGCATGGCTTTCTCACTGTCTCTCGCTCTTTATTTTTGTTACCCATAACTGTCTTGTTCTTCTTATTTCTAACTCTTTGTCTACACCTTTGTTCCCCCAACACTAACTGCTCTCATGAACAACTTCAAATTAAAAAGAATTGCCTTTTTGTTGAACTATAAATTCAATTTTATAGGACTCAGTAGAAGCTTTCACATCTACCAGTGAAAGAAAGGTTTTTAGTTTTTTTCTGCGCCCCACAGTTTCCTATCTATTTATTCTTTTTTTTTTCTCATTGATGCCAATTTTCTTCTTTCTCAACCTGTCTCTTTAGCACTCCAAGCTCAAAAACTCCCTTCTGTGGTTGCATGTAATTAAAGACACAGTCTGATAATTAAATTTTCTAAAATCTGTACAAAATTCACTTCAGCGGATTTGCATTAAGCTTTTTGCGCAAAAATCATTTTCAGTACTAGTATCCCAGTCAATGAGGGAAGCATGCTTTAGAAATTAAAAAAAAAAACAACATTAAAGCAATTATTCTCTGAGCCCCAAACTCCTCATATTTAGGAGATTGTGTTGTCTACACAGAAGAGTAGATAATTATTGCCATTCATTGGAGTGAAACTGTAGCAGTATCTGTACATAGTCCAAAAATTCATCATCATTACGGGATGCTGTCTTTAATGACTGCTCTAAATTCCTTTTGTTTTTTTAAAACTATTTCGTTAACTTGGTTGTGGAGACAGGTGGGTATTTCCACAAAAATTCGTTGTGCTCTTGGGGAGACCAGCCATACCACGAATACTCACTTTAGCTGCAATTGAGATAAATAATTTGAGGGTGACTTACTCAAGTTTTGAAACAGTTAATGCTCTTTAAGGAGGAGATGAGGGGTAGATAAATGGTGAACAACTGGGAAGCTGGCTCTGAAGCACGTGCTCATGAATTTGGACACCGACTAATCTGTTTTGGCTGTTGCTGGCACCGCAAATAACAGCATAATGCAAAACCTTCCTGTTTCTTCCCACTCTGTCGTTTTAACTTTCCACTGAGGGCAAGCAGCGGCCACGGGCCGAGCCCTCAACAGCAGAAGTGGGAGCAGCAGCTTGGCCAGGGCTCCTTGCATGGCCGAGTCCGCAGCCTCCCTCTCCCCCCTGTGGCTCCTCTGGCACCTGTGCTGATCGATGCACAGCAGAGCATGAATTTGGGAGGGTTTTTTCCCCCCCTTTGCCAGCCTGGAGTCAGTCTGTGACATTGAATGAAGCATATGACTGTTGGACGGGTGTCAGCTGCAGCCGTATGGCTGGTCTGTGCCTGGGAGAAAAACTAGACACCTGTAACCGGTTTGTGTTGTACCTATTGTTCCAGTTGCATTGGCAGAGTTACTGGACTGACAAAATCTCCGTATTAGCAATTCTCTTTGGGTGATGTTGCCATTTAGGGTTATCTCAAGCCATTTTCCTATTGACTTTTCACACTATGTAAGATTCACACACTGAATGACACTTTTCACACACTGTCAGTTTTGGGTTGGGTTTTTTTCTTCTTTTTAGCCATTTATAAAGATGATGATGAGGTGTATATGTGACTTCCTCAAAATGTTCTCACATTTAAATTACTTTTGTATTATAAATTTGACTGGTTTCCTTAGAAACCCAATCCTTTGCCTCGTCTTGAAGAGAAGTCATGCTCTTCAGAACTCATCACAGACTTAGTGATATCAAGTAAAGTTTGCCTACTGTTTCATCATCTTGTTCAAAAGTTATTCTAGCCTTTTATATCCCTTAGAGTATCTACCTTTTTTCCTTAACTGATGACCAAATGATCTAAATTTAACCTCATTTTTTATTTTTTTTAAGGCATCAGTGAAATGGAATTTATCCTTTACTTGCTCCTCACAGACGCCTCAATTGTCCATTTTTCCTTAGCTTACGTTGTAGATGTTTGGGAAATCATTGTGCTACTGAAGTATTTTCTGTATGCTCTCTTTTTCAGCCCTGAAACACAACAGTGATTTGTTGTTGAGGTGTGTCTCTAAAAAATAATACCACCCTCTTCCTTGCATCTACTTGGGCTTCCAGGTTACGTGCGGCTTCAAGACTATGTGGAAAGGGTGTGTGACTAATGAAGAGTATGTTGTGATGCTCTTGGACACCAAGAGCTGAAGGTGTATGATATATGCAGAGAACCTATATATAACTGTATGGTAATGCACACTTCATTCTGGAAACACAAAATGTCTTTAGTTAGTATATGTGCTAATACAATTTTGTGTGAGTCCTACAGATGTACAGTTTGATTATTTCAAACAATGCTGCCCCCACCTGCCCTGTGGCAGGCACCTTTGTATCTGAAGAACTAAAGATAAGTACCTTCAACCACAACATCTTCTCCACCTCCAACCCACTTTTTCAGTATTTCATGTTCCCTGCTGGACAGAATATTATGGGCCGCCTTGCCCTCAGGACTGATCATCTCCTTAAAGGTCCTGTTCTTGCCTTCATGGACTGTTCTAGCACAAATCCCTTTTTTATCACTTCTGTCTCTCTTGGCTCTGTCCCATAAAGCATCTAAAGGAAATATTCCCTGAACAGTGTCTCATCTTCCATTCAACCTGGGGTTGGTTTGTGTTTTGTTTTTTTTCTATCCAATCAGTGCCTGCGTAAGGCAGAGCCCCTGCTGTCCATGTCCTTTTCGGATGCGCTGACAGCACACCTTCTGTGCTCCTGACGGCTGACTGCCAGGAAGCCACAGCTCCATCACAGGGAGCTTGCAAGGAACTTCATGTGTCTTCTGCCATTGGACCCGCACTGAGAAACCACTTACCAAGTACTGGGAATTTAAAATTAATATTGTCTTCTTCTGGCTATTGCTTCAGCTGGAAGAGATGATATGGAAAGGATGTTGTGGAAAATCATATCCTATGTTACAAGAAGATTTAGGTATGTTCTCAAGTTTCTGTAAAAGTTAGTTTTAGACTTTCGATGTAACCAAATGATTTATCTTCTGTTTTCCCTCCCAAAGCCCATGTTTATTCTGAACCATGTCAGATTTCACACTCCCTATGTGAAAAGGTTTTTGTGGTTCAATGCAGAGAAAAATGAATAGTTTTCATTATCAGTCCTGTCTTGATAAAGGCAGCCTTCATCTGTTTCAAAGTCTTCTAACTATATTAAGACTAGCTATCAAATAACAAGGAATGTATTAAAGCCCTGCTCCTCTGAGGCTCAGACAGTCCCTGCTGCTTCCCTAGGAACTACAGCAGTTTCTTGGGTTTTTTCAGGTATTGCCATTAGATTCATGCATTAATTTCCTTTACCTGTTGATGCAGAGTTGTAGAAAGGATTGGTAGTCTCCTCTCCTACCTCTTCAGATTAGAGCACTTTTCTCTCTTGAAGCTCAGTGAATACCTTTCAGTCACATAGATGAGAGTCTGTGTGGGCAATTGCTTGGGGAATAAATTTAATTTATTCTGAAATATGTGCATATCTGCAAAGTATATTTGTATATAGTTGCAGTGGTCCTCATTCTGACACCCCCATCCCACCCCCACCTCAGTCCCAATTAGCTGAAGCAATACAGATTCAAAATTCTGAAGTCTAGGCTAAAAAAAACCAACAAAACCAAACCAACCAATGCTGCTGAAGTGCAGTTAAGGCAAACAAAGTACAGTCACACCTAAAGGAATGCTTATTCCAAGAAAATGTGATTTCAGGCATTGAGCAAATATGCAGTTTAGGCATAATCTCAGTGGGAAAAACACATTTTCAAGATCTATTCCTCTTCTATTCCTCTATGAATATAATCTTTGACACATTCCTTAAGACAGGAGACAGTCTGGCAAATTTAGGGGAAATACATTGACCATAGCTGGTAGATGATGCATAGAATCAATCAAAGTCTTGGTATGGTGAAATTCATGCATCTTCCTTATGGTCCTATTTGCTCCTCAAATAACCTCCTGTATTTGTTTGGTTTCAGCAGTGATGTCAGTATCTTGGATAAAGTTCAGCAAAGGAACTACATTAGTTTTACATTTTCCCAGTAGTTCCTTACATCATATTATGACTCCAAAATAGCTAAATACTGTCATCATGTTTGGTTTGTGCTTTTGATTTCAATTCCCAAGTTGTGTAACTCTTTCAAAAGCATTCAAGCCTGACTCAAACTCCTAGAACAACTGTAATACTAAAAATGGGAAGTGAGACTGGTTAGCGTTTGCATAAATAAAAATACCCTTCGCCTCCACAGTTGTACTTGGAAAGATGCTTTTGTAGTTACTGAAGCTGAGGAGTATGGTCAGTAGCAAATGACAATCTTCAGTTGGAAAGGGGCGTCTAAGAGAAAGTTGTTCAAGTATGTGTAACATATATTGGCAGATGGGTAGCTTCAAAGGTCTTCAAGGAAATGTTGAATCAACATGTATAAAGATTTCTTTAAATCACAGAAAACTGGGCAGATAGATGCAGGAAAATAAAATGGCACGTGCATTTGGGGTTCCCTGTCATTTAGGAAGATTTAAGCTTGACTGTAAAAGGGCATTGAAGCAGTCGTGAAGGAAAGTGAGTCTGGCATGAATGTATTTAATCAGATGTAGAGTCAAGGTAATGATGAATAATGACTAAATACATTTGTAAACAGGTGCAAAACATTTTTTTTTCCCTGCCTGGAGAGTTGCCACCGTTATGTGATAGCTTAATATTTCAGCTAGAACTACAGCTGGAAAGGCAATTGTATTGAATGATTTTCATTATCCGTTCTGTGCTGCTGAAATGAAGTAGCCATGTAAAATCATACTAAAATAAACTCATCAAATAGAATTTGCAATAAGCTTTACAAAATGGGATTTTGTTTTTGTAAATTTGTGTACATTTGTGGAAACCCTTCAAAAGAGCTCTGAGCTGCTGATGGAGTTTTTAGGTAATTTTTTAAAACCTGTATCACTCGCAGTCCTGAGCTACAGCTATAAAAGGCTTTAGAATCATAGAATCATAGAATCATAGGGTTGGAAGGGACCTTAGTAAATCATCTAGTCCAACCCCCCTGCCAGAGCAGGGCCACCTTAGAGCAGGTTACACAGGAACGCGTCCAGGCGGGTTTTGAATGTCTCCAGAGACGGAGACTCCACCACCTCCCTGGGCAGCTTGTTCCAGTGCTCTGCCACCCTCAAGGTAAAGAAGTTCCTCCTCATGTTTAGGTGGAACTTCCTATGCTCAAGTTTGTGCCCGTTACCCCTTGTCCTATCACTGGGCACCACTGAAAAGAGCCTGGCCCCATCCTCCTGACACCCACCCTTCAAGTATTTATAAGTGTTAATTAGGTCCCCCCTCAGACGCCTCTTTTCCAGGCTAAAGAGACCTAATTCCCTTAGTCTATCTTCATAGGAGAGGTGTTCCAGTCCCCTAATCATCTTAGTAGCCCTATGCTGCACCCTCTCCAGCAATTCCTTGTCCCTCTTGAGCTGGGGAGCCCAGAACTGGACACAGTACTCCAGGTGGGGCCTCACCAAGGCAGAGTAGAGGGGGAGGATGACCTCCCTCCACCTGCTGGCCACACTCTTCTTGATGCACCCCAGGATGCCATTGGCCTTCTTGGCCACAAGGGCACATTGCTGGCTCATGGTCATCCTGTTGTCCACCAGGACTCCCAGGTCCCTTTCCTCAGAGCTGCTCTCCAGCAGGTCAGCTCCCAACCTGTACTGGTGCAGGGGGTTATTCCTCCCCAGGTGCAGCACCCTACACTTGCCCTTATTGAATTTCATGAGGTTCCTCTCCGCCCAGCTCTCCAGCCTGTCCAGGTCTCTCTGGATGGCGGCACAGCCTTCCGGGGTGTCAGCCACCCCTCCCAGCTTTGTGTCGTCAGCAAACTTGCTGAGGGTGCACTCTATCCCCTCATCCAGGTCATTGATGAATATATTGAAGAGCACTGGGCCCAGTACTGACCCCTGGGGAACACCGCTCATCACTGACCTCCAGCTAGACTCCACGCCCCTAATCACAACCCTCTGGGCTCTGTCCTTCAACCAGTTTTCTATCCACCTCACTGTCCATTCATCTAACCCACTCTTCCTAAGCTTCCCTAGGAGGATGCTGTGGGAGACCGTGTCAAACGCCTTGCTGAAGTCAAGGTAGACCACATCGACCGCTCTCCCCTCATCCATCCATCCAGTCACACCATCATAGAAGGCGATCAGATTAGTCAGGCATGATTTCCCCTTGGTGAATCCATGCTGAGTACTTCTGATGGCCTTCTTTTCCTCCATATGCTTTGAGATGACGCCCAGAACGAGCTGTTCCATCATCTTTCCAGGGATGGAGGTGAGGCTGACCGGCCTGTAGTTCCCCGGGTCCTCCTTCTTGCCCTTTTTGAAGACTGGAGTGACATTGGCTTTCCTCCAGTCTTCAGGCACCTCGCCTGTTCTCCAGGACCTTTCAAAGATGGTGGAGAGCGGCCCAGCAATGACATCCGCCAGCTCCTTCAGCACCCTCGGGTGTATCCCATCAGGGCCCATGGACTTCTGAATGTCTAATTGACCTAACTGATCCCTCACTTGATCCTCCTCCACCCAGGGGAAGTCTTCCTCTTTCCCTGTTACTTTCTCCAAGGCCTGGGGCTCTTGAGGGCTGGGCTGAGTAGTAAAGACCGAGGCAAAGAAGGCATTCAATAACTCCGCCTTCTCCGCATCCTCCGTCACCATGGCTCCTGTGTCGGTCAACAGTGGGCCCACAGCTTCTCTGGTCTTCCTTTTTCCTCCAATGTACTTGAAGAAGCCCTTCCTGTTGAGCTTGACATCCCTTGCCAGGCTGAGTTCTAAGGCAGCCTTGGCTTTCCTCGTTTCATCCCTGCACGCTCTGGCGGCATTCTTATAGTCCTCCCAAGGGATTAGGCCATTCTTCCACTTAGTATAAACTTCCTTTTTCCATTTGAGCTTGTTGAGAAGCTCCCTGCTTAGCCAGGCAGGCCTCCTGCATCCCTTGGTCGATTTCTTGCTCATAGGGATGCACCGATCTTGAGCTTGGAGGAAAGCTGAAGGGAAAGCTTTTACCCCTGAACTCGTCACTAATGCTGCTCTCTAATGTGGCAAGTGGTCTTTACAAATGGACCAGTCACTAGGACAGTCCGATATCAGCTCGTGATTGTTTCCCAGTATTACCATTGTAGCACCAGGGCCCTGCATAAACTTGCAGCAGAACTGCAATCCCTAATCTAGGACAATTAGTGACAGTTGCTAGACTAATGATAATTAGAAAATTAGCAGTCACTTGGTTTTGAATTGCGTTTCTTGGATTCACTAGGTTCATGCTACAAGTGCCTGGAAACACATTCGCTTTTAATGCGATCATAACATTGACTTAGCCTCTTGCTGTCACTGCTGTATATTCAGAGCATCTATTTTTGTGCATCTAACATTGGTATGTTTTATAAAAACATGCACAGCAAAGATTGTAATATTCCTGAGGGTAGAAAGAGCAAGAAAGCAAAAGCATCGCTAGCTAACTGAAGATTATTATTTTTAATTCAGTACAGCATGGATAAACAAACTTGAACAGGACAACTTGATTTAGTAGAGACAGTCCTTATTACTAAATATTTTTTCTAGCCTTGGACTTTTGAACTTGGGAAATATATATATTAGTGTGCCAGTACTAAATATATAATGTGGTTTAGCTTTCCACCAGTGTTTTTATTTTCCCAGGTCTTTCTAAATGTTTGATTCAACATAAAACAATTTGAAAACATGAAACGTAAACTAGTCTTGTTGCCTTGTTTCTGAGTTGTATTTCAGTTTGAATAGTATAATTTCAATACAGAGAAAGCTGGATACCAAAATAGACAGTACTGACCAATTACCCAGGTATTTAGAAAACTGTAGTTAATTTTGAAAAGACAATCTGTCCAAAAATCTTACATCAATAATAAATATAATTTATTACCTTGGAAAATCCTTTCTTTATTTTAAATTGGATTACTGTTGGATTCAGAAGGATGAAAACCACTGCTGAAGTATATCAGGTTATTCATGGCCCATAGGGGAAGCACGCAGTAAGGAAAAGCAGGTGTCTCCTTTCACTAGGAAGGCTTTCCGTTATAGAAACAGTATTCGGAATAGCACATGGGTGCCTGCAGGATCCTAAAAATCTCTGCTTCCTGCTACTCTACATCCTTTTTCAACAAACTTTTGGCAAAATGTGGCAAAATCATGTTTAATCCAGTTTTGTGCTTACATAGAAAAACTGCAATCTCTTTCAAATAACTTTCTTTTGGAAGGCTGCAGCTTTTTGGTGGTAGCTTAAAAACTTGTGTTTTGTCGTGGTTTTACTGTCACTTCTTCGTTAATGCACAGGGTGTAGTGATAAAGCAATGCAAAGTTCTGCTAAGTTAACCATATTTAAATGATTTCAGTACCTATCCACTGGGAGGTGTCATAGTGGTGGTGGCCTTGGGGGAGAGGCTGTAGTGGTCTCTCGATTTCCCAACCCTGCACTGCCCAGAACAGGGGAGTTACCCAAGTTGTGGCTCTCACAGAGCAGCCACGGTAGACAGTAAATGAAGAAGGGCTAAAAGCAGCAGATCTCTGTTGAGAGTCCATTGGAGCTCAACATAAACAAATTGTGGGTGTCTTTATGGAAAGGCAAGTATTACCAAACACTTGTATTAAGGGTCTGGGGGAAGGCGAAGCAGCTGGCAACAGTGCAAAAAAAATCCATTGGGTTGTGTGGCTCCTCTTTGTGTAGGTCATAGGGACAATGATGAAGATGTGTTACCCATCCTTGTCCCGTCAAGGAGTAATTCATATTTTCTAGGTATTTTTCCTTTTCTTCTGTATGTTTCACTTGAGAGGAGTAATTTTGCCAGAACTGAAGTGCGTTTTGTCCTAAAAACAAATGTCTGCCTGCAGAGGACGTTATGAAATAGCCCTTCAGCTATGTTTTATTCTGAAGGAGCATTTGCAATTTGTTGTCTTGACAAGTATCGCTAAATCTCTGCTGTTAGTAAGCCACTTGCAACAATGTTCTTGAAGCAGTGGGGCTTTTTTAATCACTTGATAGTTTTTTAGCTCTAGGAATGGAAATTGAATTTCCAATTGAATATAGGATAGTCATCACTTGGTGACAAACAGCCTCAGAAAAATGGACAGATTGTAAAATGTTTGGCGCTCTACGCTCTGAGATTAGGTGTCGACAGCATTCCTTTGGGGTGATGTGAATCTTGCAGAAAACACCTTGGCAGGTTTTTATCTAAATCATAAAGGAGCGTTTGGAGACAGTGAAAATCCTGGGGGAATCTTTGCTGGTATGCTCAGAGTAGGTGTATTGCTTCAAGGAGAAGTATTGGCCTTGCCAATAGTTCAGGTTACTTGATTTGAAATGGGACTTCCACAGACGGGGTTCCCGTTGCACGCCCATACATTGCCCCTACAGGATGGGTACACTATTGTAAACTATATTGATGTGGAGGGAGAAGGAAAAAAAAAGAAAAAAGAAATGTTATAGACAGGGTATTGCAGTTTCCTACTGTTCTTGGAGCCAATTCACCTTCTGGAATAGTACTTTCAAAAGCAAACATTGTATTTCCATTATTGGTGTATCCTCACTGAAATGCTTAAAATATTCTAAGTTTCTCATTCAGGTCTATGGTAGGGAATTTCTTTTTTCTCAAAGGCATCCCGTCATGTAGGATACTTCTGCTATAGCAGTGTGTACATACAGTAGGGAACATAAATTAGTCAAGAAGCGCAGAGCTATCAAATCTTAAATATGCTGTAGAGTGCGCATTACAAGTTGGAAAACTGATTTCATTTTTATTTTCATAAAATTTCATAATAAGTTTACATAATTTTGCAGTATTATGAAGTTATGTTGCATATCATGTGGTAATAGCAGATATGTTTCTAAGATGTGTAAGTCATTCTGCTGTATTTTACAACTTCTTTGCCCTGGAATTTTCACGTATGTGCACATATTTACTGTCGTATAGACTTTAAGAGCTGTATGCACTATCTGATGGGGTTTTTTCAGTGCCAGTATTTTAATGCATTCTGGAAGGATTACTTTTTTGTTGCCTGTCCTCCACTGTCTTGAAGATGAGAAAGCTTACTAGGATTTGGGTTTTGCTGATTCTGCTTAATGGTCTCAAATCTGTTTGCCTTAACTTTTCTCAGTCTTCCTTTATATTGCTTCTTCATTTACCCATGTACCAACAAGAATAGGGATGTTTTGGGATGTAGTTAATTAGGATAAAATCTTCTGTATACACAAACACTTTCTTTGGTTTTAGGAGTGTTTTCTGACTTGCCTGTTGCAGGGCAAAAGGAGATACAGTTTTCCTGGGAAACTGGCCGAGCGGATCACCAGAAACTGCAGCCAGATGGGGGGCTGTTTGTGTCACCCTCCCCTGAGTGTAAAGCTGCCCCAAAAGATCATGTCACCCAAAAAAACCAAGTCTGGAGCATGCAGTAGATTTTAACTTACCTTTCAACATCCTATGGTCATGATAGTTTCAGATCTTTATATGATTTAATCACGAAGGTAGACTTTTGCATAGTTTTGTTTTAAAAGTTAGCTGGGAATCAAAGTGTGAATTAGAGTAACACAAAGGAAACTGCTTCTAATTTTTTAACGCTACTGACAGGGTTAAGAACAGCTACAGTAGCCAGAGGTACATTTCCAGACCTCAGCATTTCATGCAGGGTGCTCTCATAAGAGCAATGGAAAATCTTCAGTAAGACTATTTCAGTGACTGTGCTGTTGCCATAGGATTGTCACAATTTCATTGTGAAAATTTCAGTTGGAAAGAGAACCTCTTTTACATTTCACTTTTTCTTTAAGATTATTTTCATTAGTGCCATCTTGTGATGATGATACATATTTCTATCTATGTGACACATTTAGAAAGGATGTGGTAGAGAAGGATACTTCTAAATAAGTAATTTACAAATATTCTATATGTGAATCAAAACCTAGGTGGCTAGTGGTTTTAGTTTTCAACAGGGAAATTTATTAGATAAATTTCTGGTAAAGAGAATAACACTGTTAAGTAATTTGTGAATAATTTGAAATTACATCTCTCTTTCTTTGTACAGTGCTTTGTGTGGCTCTGCTGTCATTAATATTGAAGTCTATTTCTAGCATCTGACAGTAGTCTGGAGTTTTTGAACAGTGGCAGAGAAGACAATGGGGTATCCCTTTGGTCAGAGTGCATGTGTAACCCAGCCCATGGCAATAGGAATTCACGCTCACAATGATATGAAAAATAAACCCTTGAAATATACAACCAGTTATATTGATGATCAAGCAGTAATCATTCTACTAATATAATAATAATAATATCATATATGGTGTTAGTGCAAATTTGTGAGTGACAAATATACATTATCATTTTCTTACAATACTTATTTCAACTCAAAGATGAGTCTCCTTTTTTTTTTTTTTGTGTAGCACTATTTAGGGTAATGGGAATAAGAGTTCATTATTTTTCCATTCTTGGAGCAAGCCCTGCACTGATGAACAAGGCTGTGCATTAGCTGAGAAAAATCTTCTGTAGTTCTTGAGGGGTGCTTTGTCAGCATCTCAGAATGGGGTCACTTAGTGCATTTAACAAGACAAGAGTAAAACCGACAGGACTTTGCACTCTTAGAATAATTTATTATAAATTATAGCCTGCTCTGGGTTGAACTGTTAAGCAGGAATGAGACTATGGAATGATGCTGAAGTAGAAGTTTCATGCTAAAGCCACTTCCCCACCCAGAGGTTTATGTACAGTCAGAATTCCCTTTAATCTCAAATATGGGAAATACAAAAAAAACCACTAAAAATATCCAACTAGAAATTTCACCTTTGGACAGCCAAATCCCACTATCTTGCTGACAGCAAGAATGAGTGAAACTTCTTTTTTTGTTAACAGGTGTACCTATGTCCAAGTAAAGCTAGTTGAGAATAGATATACAAAGAACTCAAAACAGAAACCTAGACTCCTGGTTTCTGAATAACACGTCAAATAAATGTTTGTATTTTCATCCAATTGCCCATGTAGCTTTCTTGGTATTCCCAACTGAATTGCTGTATTTATCCGTTGTAATCTCCGTAGTGTGCTAAAGCAAGCCACCATAACAGCAATATTATCTTACATTCTTTCCATGTGTATAGAATAAAACTTACTTGAGTATTTTAGCACAACTGAAATCTGGAATTGAATACTTTCATCTCACTTATGAAATAAGGGTCATGAAATTCAGATTCCAGTCTGTGATTTTGTCACTGAGTCCAAGGAGGTATTATTCATTATTTTACCCCTTGCTTAAATACGGCCATCTGGACAGACAAAAGAAAGAATCTTTCTGTGACTTTCTTTTTTTATAGCAATGCCAATAACTCTTCCACTTAGTCATGCTGGCCAAGCATTATTGGAAAATGTCAAATATTTAAAGAAATCATAATTTTTAAAATAATTAAAGGACATAATTAGACTGAAAAAATTTCACTGGAAGAGTTTCAAAATTTTTGCAGAACATTCTTTACTGTCTGAAGCCCACGTAGCTCATGAGTGGGGGGCTTGTTGGAAGTCTTATGACCTGGACCACTGATGAATGGTAAGAGAAGAATTAAAAATTAACTGGAACAAAGGATGAAAATATTATCCCTCCTCCTGGCTGATAGATGAGTCTGTACTATTCCCTCTTTGCCCCATGTAATGGGGCATATAATTACTTATTCCACATTAGATAGTAGTTCTTTAGTAGAATTATCCCATAGCTTGAGAATGCATTCATCCAGGAGAAAAGAAACACAGAATTTAGAAGGCTTCCTATAAGTTTAAAAAAAACAAAAGCACACACACAAAACAAATAACAACAAAAACAAACACAAAAAAACAACCAAACCACAAAACCCCAACAACAACAAAAAACAAAACACCAAAAAAAAAGACAACAAAAAATGAACAACAGCACAACACAGTTAGGTAAAAGGGAAGGAGGACCAAAAGAATTTTGTGTTATGTAGTTGTACCTTTGTACAACAGGTTTGGTGTTAGGGTTAACAAGACTTAGACAGCTGTGCATCCTGACAAAGAAATGTAAATGCTTGTGAGTTAGACTTAACAACCTGAAATGTCTATTTTGAATTTACTATTTAAACGTTGTCAGATTTTCAAGGTTTGGGTTGAAAAGAGGATTTTCATGGATGTCTTTTGGAAAGTGTTAATCCACTGTATCCCTCTCCTGTAACTTATGGTAGAGAGTGAATATTAATGCCAGAAGACATTTGAAGATGCTGATCCATGAATCAGTCCACCTTCTCAGAAGAAAAGTTACCAAGTTACTTACTCTCTAAAAGCTCATCCTCTTTGAGATAGTATTTGCTTGATTTTAGAGAAACAATAATTTTTGGCGTAAGATGGAGGTCAGTTGTCTCATGAATTTATTACACTTTTTTCATATGACCTTCTGAATATTATCTGTAGGATACTTAAAAACTTACATTTTGTGTAGAATGTAAAATGTGTTACTGTGTTGAATATAAGAAGTTTAAAGCCAGATGCCTCAGTGCTGTAGGAGGACAAGTGGAACAGGGGCTTCTCAGATTCAGTAAACATATTTTTCTACCATAATTTAAGTGAAAATCAAAAGCATTGTCAATTCAAGGTGTCTGACTCATTTTTCCATGAACACAATCTTGATTTTTGCCAAAGTTTCACAAGCTTTTAGGAAAGCAAGTGTTGATAAAGTTGTGCTTTGCTGTGGGTTTTGTTGTGGTGCTTGTTTGGTTTTTTCCCCTTTGTTATGATCAGTATTTGGCTTTTATAGAAGAAAATTTGGCCTTGGCTACGGGTGCCTACATATCTTCAGTAACTCTGGAAGCATTTACTGAAATTCTGTTAAGTGAAGTGTATCTAATGTTAGTATGATTACAGACCAAACGTGAAATAAAAGATCTGATAGTGGTAAAGGTTATAGATGCAGTACAGTGAAGTGCAACAGATGCTTTCACAGACTGACAACTGCCTGGTTTGGCTTCCTGTTATTGTCATGTCGTGCTTCCACAGATGGTTGGGAACTGCTCTATACATAAGACCTTGATGGTTTGGCTCAAGAAAGGGTCATTCTTGAAAAAATTCCCTTTGACCTTACCTGTTTCTATTTCAGTTTTCCAGCTTCACTCAATTTGTTTAGCGCTCTTGAACAGGTGAAGTGTGTAGAAAACAATACTCTGAAAGAAAAGGTTTTAAATCATTTCACTGACTTGAAACATCAGTTCTGTCTCCTTGAGTTTGTAAAAAGGACCCAGAAATGTTACAGCTAGAGGAACACCTGTCAAAATATTGAGTCAACGTTTTTAATTATGTGGTTATGTTCTTTTCTGCTGTCTACACTGATAGTAGTAGCTCTTATCTAACAGAAATGTCCCTTTCCACTCACCAGGTGGGACCATTCCTAGGTTGTGCAGAGGTTGTCCTTGGGGATCAGTGAGTTCTCCTCAGACCCTTTGCCTCTCGGGGCAGCTTTCCAACCATGATCCCACCTGCTGACTGCTGAAAGAAGCCATAAGCCCAGGGCTGCTGTTATTTTGCCTACCTCATGTCCCTTGCCCTGCCATCTCATAGTCACTGCAATGGTTACCTTCAGTCCTCACATTCCAATCCAGGTGTGAGTAGCAGAGCCAGTGGAAAATTTCTCTCATGCTGCGCATCCCACACCTGTCTCCAGAGTCCTCCAGAAATCTCTAGGATTGCTGGTGGCCTGCTGTGTTGCCCTTCCCACAGGTGGTTGGGGCGGTTAAAGTCCCGATGTTAACCTGTGACCATGAAGTTTCATCTAGTTCTTTAAAAGAGGCTTCCTCTTTTTGTGATGAGATGTTCCATAAGAGACACCCACCATGATGTCTCCCTTGTTGGGACAGATCTCTTTGACCCCAATGGCTCTGCAAATAGTCGGAGAATCTTAATTCCTCCTGCAAGTTTCTCACTATGCGTGATGTTTTGTATGGGCACTGGAGATGGACCTGATGGTTTTTCAGCTCGCCTGGGGGCGGTACCACCCCTCTGTCCATGCATAGTTCCCCTATTACCCCACTCACCTAGGGACTTGGACTCCACCCCTCAGATAACCTCTTTGCAAGCCTGCTGGCAAAGATGCTCTCAGCCACTTTGTCAGGCAGGTCCCACCTCTCCCCAGAAGTGCTCACCCTCAAAGATGGTCCTGTCATCACAGAAACCAAAGCCCTGCCTGCAACCAGCACGCAAAAGCAAAGGAGGCATTTACAGCACTCTTGCTACTTCACCCTGTCAGAAGAGAGCCTTGTTCTACCTATATAAGCCTCATACAAATGCAATTGTCTTCAACTGTTTAGATGAAATTTTAATTTTAATTTTTTTAATAAACTGTGTATGAGCTGTTGTCACTTCTAGAACCATGCAGTAACTATGTAGGTCCAGGGTGTATGGGGAAGTCAGGTCCTTATCTGCATGCGGTGACCCACTTGGGAATGAAGCTGGCTTTTGAGACCCGGCTTCCTTCCTGCTAAAGTACCAGCCACGTTGCCTTGCCTTTGGTACATGCCTTATACAACCGGGATGGTTTTGTCTCTCTGGGGAAGAGCGGAAAGAACAAGCTGGGATGCTTGTGATGGGTTAGATCAGCCCAAGCTGATTGAACCCCAACAGCTCTAGTGAGAGAAGCTCAAGAACTCGGTCCTGGTCAGCCGACTTTTTGCTGCTGCATCACAACTATTGCATTCACACCAAGTAGATTATGCTTAGCTCAAGTATGTCTATGTCATCCGTAACTGCATATTCTACTTACAAGAAGTTTTAACTTTTTATTGTGAAAATACAGTATCAGGTACGGTTAGAAAGCTCAATCCCAACTGACACAGCATCTCACCCTTCCTGTCATTGTAATAGCCAGGATCTAATAAGGATAACTTACAAATTGTGGTATAGGCAAGCGGTGAGTGTACTGGAGACGTTGGTGTTTGCTGTAAGCTGGTGGAGAAGATGTTGCTAAATCTCTGAGTGAGATCCATGGCAACGCTGCCAAGGAACAATTGGCTTCTGAACCAGAATTAGGGTCCGTGGGAGCGGATCTGGAAACGCCTCGTGAAGGCTGCATGGCCAAAACCGAGTAATTGCATTTTGTTCTAACTAAGCTCCTTCTTAATCACAGTTGAGAGAAATTTGTGGAACCAATTTTTGGTTCTTTTTCAGCTAAAGATCTGAAGTTTATCCATATCTAATCCAAACAACTGATACTGACGACTGTGTTGTGCCTTCTGTAGGCATAATTTGTTTTGAGATCCACTCAAAAACAGAAAAAAAAAAAAAGAGGACTGTCATATATGATTATGTGGTAAGAACAATTAATGCAGATCTAGTCAAATGAGATCTTGTAGAGTTGGGGTGCGACAGTTAAAGAAGTGGGCAGTTATGGACAGCTACAGATTTCTGAAGCATTTTGTAAAGGCCAACGGTCTTTACACAAGTGCACAGATAAAAGTAAGGTAACAGGAGCATCACTGTCACCAGAAGAAAATGGCAGTAAAAGGCACAAATCTGTGTAGGATCTGTTACTAGACCAATACCTTGCTGCCTAAAACTTGTGTTCCAAAATAAGAACAGTAAAAAGTAATTCACTATTGCTTATTACATATGATGAAATACGTAAGAATAAGTAAGAACAAAAATATCTTGTTCACCAATGGTTATGATGGAAAATATCTTTTACTGAAAAATACTTCCCCTCCCCATGTTCTTAAGACTGCTATTTTTAAACATAAATAAGTAAATGAATTCCTTCAGAAGCTTTAAAATATGAATAAAGCACTAAAAAGCAAGGGTTTTTTCTGAATGCATTTATCCCTGGAGTCTGAAAATGTCTATGCACTTTTTAAACTTTACTACGAATGTTTTCATGAACAAAGAATGAACTTAACAAAACAAAACAAAAAAAGGGGGGGAAAAAAAGGAAACAAGGAAAAAGATCATTGAAAAAGATCATTTTAATAGCAGATAAAATTTTTGACAAGAAACCTAAGATGATAGTAAGCCCAAAGGTGACTGTCGTCTTATGGCAACTAGAGCTTGAGTCTAGATTCGAGTTGGTTTATAAGGAAAGTTAAGACAGTTGTTTGTGAGCAAGGACAAGATGCTCTTAGAAATCAGAAGAGAAATCTGTGAGGGTGGTTTAAATAACATTTCCATTTTTCATACGATATTGGAAATCTGAAATAAAAAGACATCAGTATAAAAGAGTAAATCAATAGATGAGTAAATAATGAGTTTTACATAAAAACTAAAAAATAAAAGATGAGACAAGTAGAATAAGAATATTTCAGAGACACCATGGTGACCTCAAAAGGGAGCTTTTTGGGCAGCTGCATTTTCTGTCTCCGTAGGAAAGAAGCATCACCGTAAAGGCAATGTTCTGTCTGAATGGGTGCCAGGTAACAACCTCCTCTGGAGGGAAAAAACAACCCCAATGCACCAAAACCAGATTAAATAAGTTTTATTAGTTTGATTTACTGAGTTTTTTGGCAGCTGTTGATATATGGAGTCATGTGGACTGACACCCATGATATCTGACTGCGTGTAAGTGTATCAAATTCTGATGCTGTGGCTGTATATTGTGGTGTGACTTTAGGGGAATGCTTCTGCATTGGGGAATAGCACATTTTAATGTGCTCTTAGAATAATTCCTGCCTAGAAGGAAAATGCTCAATTAAGATAAGGTTCTGGTGCTGTTAGGTGGAGTAACCTGTGCTCTTTGGTACCTCTGGGCATACAGTGGTCGCTGCTGGAATGATGGGATTTGTTGTTCCGTGCTCTGATGGCTGAGCAGTGCAGCTGAAGAGAAGCCTCAGGCCAACTGGGGAGGTGACGTTCCAGCGTATTGTGGATGTCACCTATAGCAGTGAAGCAACAGGATTTTTTGGGTGGGTTTTTTCCCCCTGGACCAGCACCTAAGCTGTGCTATCCCACACGACAGCAGCATACGGTAAGCAGCTGAGCTTAGCCCGAAGGCACGCGTTTGACGTGCCTCCCGCTCCTTTGCTGCTGCGACCACCTGGCGCTGCGGAGCTGCAACCTGATGCTATGATGCGTGACAGCCAGGTGTTCAGTTTTGCTGTTTCATATGTCAGCCTTACCGACCTTGATGAAGAACAGCATGAAAAGCGATGACAAAAATGCTAGCAGGAGGGTGGATCGCTGTTTGACTCAAATCAGAACAAATCTTTCATTCAAAGGTGCAGATGCTGAAGCATAAGGAAAGTCTTTGCTCTACATGTTGTTGTGTGTGATGCTTAAGAGAGCCTTGCTTCAGAGTGCTTTATGGCATTTGATTTTGCAGTGCTAGCTGCCTAAGACTATTGCTTGGTTGGGAAGGTAACTGCTCCTCTCCTAGGTGAAAAACTACTGAGGAAAATAAACATTTTGACTGTATTTCTGCAGGAAGAGTTCATGAATTGAATAATACTAACTGCAAGCTATTAGCCAAGTCTTCAGCAATTATATTTTTGATTGCTACATATTCAGATTATGATGTGAAAGATTACGATTAAGTTAGATTTGCTTTAAAATATCTTTTAATCTTGGCAAAGAACAGATCTTTTCAATTTAAGCATTTTTATGGTAGAGGTAGTCAAAGATTAGCAAATGCCTCCAGTATCATCCTGGATTTGGGAAAATAAAATCTTTCTTGCTGTCTTGGTTACATCCCATCAAATTATTTAACTCCTTTTAATTTCAGGGGTTTATATTATGCTCAGTTCATTGAAAGACATAGAAGCAGACCATCCTTTGCACATGACTAGTTTACAATAAGCATGTTGCACTTACAAACTGCCTTTTCTAAGTTTTGTGGAAGCTGACCACTAAGTAATGCCTCCATAATGCTTTCCAGGATAGTCTTCCCATACCTTCATAATCTTTAAGGCCTCTTCTTAATTTTACTGGTGAAACATGGAACATAATGTGCATTTCCTGCAAAAACGAACATTAATTATTATGCTTTGTTGCCTAACCAGATCTCACCCAAAGGTCATACAGCATCCGTCAGGAATAACAGAAAAGACAGTGCTGAGCTGGGGCTTGTCCTTCAGTCTTTCCACAGGCAGGATTCATTTGAGCTGAATCCTTCAAGCTCTTGAAGAGGAATTGGCTTTATTTTTACAGACTCAAGATAGTATGATAAATATAACGGAAAAGCGACAAGTTTGAAATTAAACCCGTTTGTTGACTTGTAAGGGAAAGACATTTCTATAGGGAGAAAAGGTAATAGCTTTTAGGGTCACTGGGTACTTTGTATGCATAATTATATTTAGAGCGCAAATAGCCTCTAGGTTAAGAACTGATGCATCACAAATTGATTTGTGGACACTAAGCTATTTTATTTTCTCTGGAAACTACTATTTTGAAAGCATGCTTGGTGTGAATTATGTCCACTTGGGAAGAAAAGGAATGGTCTTTCCTGAAGCATCAGAAAGCTTTAACAATCAACACTGGAGAAAGTCAGCCAGTTTTACCCCCAAAATGCTGTAAAGCTCATTGCTGCCTTTGTCACCTCATCTACAGAGGGGTTCAAGGCTTGTTGTCATCTCTACTTCTGGAGTACTGAAAAACAGACAGCAGAATATCCACTGTAATAGTTCTTCATACCTCAGTTCCCCCTGTCCAACTATCAAAGAGAATGATTCTGCTCTATTTATCAATACATCCAGTAATTAATTGCAGTAGTTTACTGTTGAAGGAAGTGTATGTTTGCACTTCTCCAGCACTTTTTTTCCCCAAGATTGTTTACAGCAGATGCTGACACTATCGTTTATTTTGTGATTACTGAGAAACAGCCAAGAGTGAACAGAGCTGCACTTCTTGCCTATACAAATTCAGAAGTTGGCCTGTAGCCTTAACTTCTTCCTTTGGATCATGTCAGGCTTTTTATAAACTAAACATAAGAGTGAATTGGCGCTTTAGTGTTTCCAGAGCTCGTTAACATCTTGTTTTTATGGATGCAAACATGCTACGTGTGCATTTCAAGGGAGAGTTACGGTCTTACTGCTTGCAGGGGAAGTTCACACAGAGAAGCAGATGCGGTCGCATTAGTAATTTACTGAGTGATTCTTTGCCGGTATTAAATCAATGTATAGATAGATACTTGCGATGTTAAGAGACATGCTGTTGCTGTAGGCAACATTGTTGGGATGAAGCTAAAGTGCAAGCACATGGGTAAACTTGGATCATTTACATCAGGTAACTAAGGTTCTTCATGATGATTTTGCTGAAATATATAGGTATAGTGTTGTTTTGAAGTAAACCTGTCACATAAGTTCAGTATCTTCCATAACCTATCTCTTAACTTTTTTAATTATTTTTGACTAAATTTGTAAGGGGAGGTGGGATAATTTGATTAAGTTTGTCCAGTACTTCACATTATAATACCCTGCTTTGTCTTGCTGTAACTTTAACAAAATGTAACTGCCTGCACTGAACTTTTCAAGCCTAGTCTCAGGCCGATTTCTTTTCTAAGACATTTAGCCAAAAGACCTCATTCGCATCCAAGAATGAGTCAATTCAATAATCTCCTTGATTAAAAAAGAAACCACCCAAAAAAAACCTACAAAAAAACCCCAAAACACCAATGAACAACCCCAAACCTAGACTCTACAGAACTGAGGGAAAGCTACCTAAAACTGTGAATGGATTTGGCCTTTAGTTGTTCCTTTGAAACCTGCTCGCAATTAGCAACAGTCCATCTGTGAAAAACTGCAGTTCACATATGCTTAGTGGCGATGACTCTTGTGTCAGCTGTTAAATTCCCCTGAGGCCCCATTTGAGCATATTGCAAGATTCTCCCCCAAACCGCAGCTTTCAGCAGAAGCAGGATGCGTTGGAGCTGGTTAACGGGCAGGAGGGCAATGCTGCAGGGGGGGCTTTTCCTTCCCGCTGCCGAAGGGGCCATGGGGCAGAGCGAGGGCTGTGGGCCAGGGAGGGACGTGGGCTGGGGCGGGGTGGCATGGGACGGGCAAAGCTGTGAAAAATGGGGAGGGGAAGCGCTACTTCCACCCCGCTGTACTGGCAAGGGTAGAATAGCACTGGCAAAGAGACTGGCTGATGTTGGGAGGGGAGCTGGGCAGTAGGGCCGAGGAGATGATCTGTAGCAAAACTGAGATGAGGGACTGCCCCGTTGAAGGTGCACACACATCTCAGGGCACTTGAACACTGCCTTGGGAAGCTGGATTCTACCTGTGTCATTCCTTTGGGATTCTTACAATGCTTGGCAAGGAAATGAGGCTGTTTATGTCTTGGAAATTATCTCTTGTTGCCTATTTTCATCTTTCTGGGTATGCAGCTTAACAGTGATATTTAAGTGACAAGTGAAGCACTTGTCATGCTGCTGAAGTCTCTAGGACCCGAGCCTTGGAAATATAAGGATGTAACAATATGAACTGAATGAATCATTGACATCTCGAGTTGATTGACAATAAACACATTAATTATTAATCATTTGTCAGCTAAAATCAACAAGAACAAAGCCCGGTGCATGTTCCTTGAGGTGCCACTTGCATGAGAGGTCAATATTAAAAACGTGGGAGCCAGGACTGTTCTGTGATAACTTCAAGTTTGGCAAAATAAAAAGGGCACATCCTGCATAAAATTTCCATGGAACAAAATTTATCTAAACGCCAAGATGGAATGATGGTTGGAGTAGATGCTTTTGGGAATTCATATTATTTCTTTTCTGGTTTATTTTTGTTTTCACTGATACCAGCAAAAAAAAAAATAATCCCATCACTCATGCACCGCATTTGTGCAGGGTACAGTTATTACTAAGCAGACAATTATGTCACTTATATGTGGATAACTGAATTTGCATTAGCTTTAGTTTAGCTATCAGGAGTAAAAATAATCATGCAGGTGTCGTAACAGGACTTTGGTGCAGGCTAGGTTTATATTTTGTTTGCTATCCACTCCAAAATCCATGCTGCTGCATCTCTGTGGCTGTCGTTATATGAACTGAGCCAATTAAAGCTTGTGAAGGTCTAACTAAATGATATACCATGGATGTTCATTTGAAGTCTCTGAACGGTTTAAGAGGCTTTTGGTATGCCTGGTGCAGAGAGATACTATTCACAGCTCATATGAGCAGGATGGGACTATCTAGTGCCTGAATGCACAAGTTAAAATTCCAAGGAGCAAAGTGTTGGTCTCCCTTAAAGCCAGTGGAAGTTTAACTTCAACAAACCTAGGTTTTCTTAACTCTGTAACCTTGGTTTTTGGAGAGCAAGGAATCAAGTTGCCCTTTTACTTCTTGTGGCTTCACCAATACTCCGTATTCTAAGTGTTTTTAAATTATCTTTTATTTACTCTGATTGTGTTTTGTGGGAAACTAAATTGAAAGTGTATTTAAGGGCCCCAGAGACCTGCTCTGATGAACTCCATCAGGAGAAGCTGAACATCTGCTTGATGCTCGAACACAGCTTTAGCAGAACTCCTAGTTATTCAAAAGAAATTGTAGAAAATCTGTTTGCTTTTAAGTTTCAAACCTCATCACTCAAACTTTAAATTTTAATGTCCTTGCATACAAACAAAAAAAAGTAGAAAACTCAATACAAAATTATTACCACCTTGACAGAAAATATATAAAAGAAGAAGGGAAAGAAGATCAAGCATTTGTGTAGTTTCAGGGTGGTTTTACACAAAGGAAAATTCAAAACTGAATTCTGGAATATGAGAAAATATGTATCATACTAGCATGAAGATGTTTTAACAGTAATTGTATTGTCTTAACAAACACCTGTTTTATCAGTTGTATTTCACATGTGAAATGAAAAGGACTTTATAGTAAATAGAGTTTTTAATTTCAATTAATAATATTTTACCATAAGGTAAATGTACAGAATTTGTCTGGTAATCCATGTACTATGTTTACTCAAATAAAGATAATACTTTGCTGCAAACATTTAAATATAATAAAAGGCATTTAATAGCAATCTTTTATGGTATCATCAATATTTATGGACATAACATTCAAAGTACAGAAATTAAGTTGTGGATCAAAATGACCATAAAAACAGTAACCCAAAGAACCTTATAAACATGTCAAAACCCATCATTTATCACAGATGGCTCATACCAATGTAAAAAACATATAAAATGTAGTATAATTCTCAACATATGGTTTACTTTGTTGCATTGTTCCTACATATTATTTGTGTTAAAATCCAGGAAATTATATTATGAAAAGAATATTGGTTTTGTTTATTAAACTAAAGTACAGGTGAAAGTCATTCTTTTCTGGCAATCAACATATACCAACAGTGATTAAAAAATAAACATTTATTTACAAAATATTGATGCATACATATTACACAAGTCAGTTATATCAAAGTGGTTTTTTAAACAATATCTGTAGCAACCAACTATTTGCATTGGTTTATCATAGTGCAAATGGTAATGTTGCAAAGGCAGGTTATAATGTGGGATTATGATTTTAATGCTAGCCTTCTCTGCTGCCTTTTGTTTTACTACATCTAGAAAACTATTCCCTTCCATTTAAAAAATATCTATTTCTTGCGAATGTTGAATAGTGTACCTGAGGATAGGGCAAATTCATTATTATTCTAAATTCTTTCATTTAGATAACTATCTCTCGATTTACTCAGCCTGCTTACATAGCACCATTGCCATTGATTACTAACATACTAATGAGAAAAAGGAATGGAAACACGCTAAATACACTATGCCATCCCTAATTTCAGGATTTATCCATTTATGTGGAATTCACAATTCTGCGCTATATATTCAAGTGTTTAAGGATGATTCTGGTGGTAGTGTGTAGTGGTGTATATGTTACCAGTATATATTTTCCTGTAAATACAATATTAAGAGAAGCTGTGAAGAAATGGACTTAAAAGCCCGCTCCTTCCGTCCTCAGGTGAGAAGGAACTTGCTTTTAATTACCAACATGTATTGAAACCTGCATATAAATTTGCGTCTGAATGACTGAACATTGATTCCCTCACAATGTAAGAACTTCGTATGTTAAATCCGGTGATTTTGATTGTAGCGTTTCTTTTTCACTGGCTCAAAGCCAGCCATTAGGTAACTATATCGTCCTGTAGTTCACGTTCTGTAGCTGGTGCTGCACTAAATCTGTACGATTGTAGGATAGCCTATCATACAGCATATAGGATTTCGGCAATGCCTAGTGTACGTAACTTCACAGTTTGAAAGACTGGTAAAGGGGTATAATTTTTTTTTTTTCTCTATAGCTTCCACAATTTTCGAAGCGGTGGATCCCACAACGATCTCACGAGCACCCACAACGATCTACAACCATGGCTGGTATCTTGCCGTATATTATTTGTTCTTTCCCGTTGAAGTACAGCATGTTTATGGGGGACATCTTGGTGGGCGTGCAGCAGGGGCCTGCCGAGCCTCGGGGGTTTGCTTGGTGTACAAGGTGAGTGTGCGGGTATTTTTGTAAAAATACAAATTCACATTCTCCGGAGCAGTAATTGGCTTTGTATCTTTTAGGTGCGATAATCCAGTCCCATCCGAAAGCTTCAAAATCCACTGTCAGCGGGTAGCGACAACATCGGGATTCTGTCGAGTGCTCATCGCAGTCAAGGCCAAAATCTCTGCGGGACCGTTTCGGGGTGTCGGCAACTCTGACCTCTAAAAATGGGTTCTGTGAGGAGAGGAGAAGGAATCAGAGGCGCTACTGAGGTAAACCTAAGTTCAGTAAGAACATGCAAACAGATAATATCTCAGCCAGATGTATCAAATTAATATCCTCAAATGATTTTTGCAAACAACACTTTGTCCTCCTGCAAATCTCGGCTACAGCTGATCTCTGCTCAAGGATTATTCCTCTTTTTCATGCTGAGGACCTACATTTCCCTGCTGTTTCTGTATAAAGAGCTGTAATTTCTGAGTATCTCTTTCTGAAATCACCGTCATTTCACTGCTAACACCATTTCTGTTAACTGCTAAAAGGTTCCAGAAATTTGGAGGATGCTGAATTTTTATTTTTGACATGAGTTTTGTTTGTTTGTTTTAAACAATAGTAAGAGCTAGTTTGTTTTTGTTTTTGTTTTTGTTTTTTCTATGGAAGAACTCCCAAAAGGAAAGAAAGACGTCCAGAAACTTTTCAAGGTCAGGACCGACTGGTGTTGGTCTCCCTTTTGTGAGTCCTTCTGAAACTCCCTCCGTTGAATTTGTATTCAGTTCAGGCTTTCTGGATACCAAGGAAGGCTTCTTGTCCGGACCAAGGAGGGAAAAAATCACTCCATAATTGCTGTCATTCTTGAGTGACTGCAATGGCAGTGGAAAGGAGTGTTTCACCTGCTGGTACAGGTTACTTGTACTTCACAGCTTTCCCCTTGGCCAGAGGGCTGAATTTGCCATATTGAATCTGGAGGAGCAGCTAATATTTTGACTCCTGAATGAGCCCTGTGGCCAGGAATGTGGTTTTGGCAGATTTCTGAGCCACGTGCTTCCTAGCGAAGGTGTGTTTCCACAGTCACCAACTGAGAATAGAATGAAATTACAACCTTCACAATCACGAGTTTGAAAAAGTTCCCAAAGTTTCCTCCCTTCCACACACTGGTTTCAGCCCCATGTGCCACTTTGGCACTGACCAGGCTGTCCCATGGAGGAAAGCCATTGCTTAGGGGTAAATAACAGCCCAGCTAACTTTGTTAAAGGGATTTGTCCCTTCCAAGATACCTGCTTGTAAAGGGTATTATGACCCATTTATTGCATCAAGCAAGTTGTGCAGCTGTTGGAGATGCTCCTCCCAAAGGTAAATGATATGGGGAGGGGCTTGGTGAGAGGAGCATCCCCTTGCTGGGAGCTGCTGGAGAAGAGAGGAGCTAGAAGGAAATTTTCTCTCCCCTTATCAGCTGTGCATCTAACCCTGCCCTGCTGATGAATCGGTTTGTTTTTACAGATGATGATAACCATGGGTTATCCACACGTGTGAAAACACAGTGTTGGGTATTTGAATGGATGGAGGAGGTGAGGATGTTCCTTATCCTGACATCCAGCTGGCCTGTTTCAAGTATGGGAGATCCATGTCTATACCAGATCTACAATTAAGATATCACAGAGTTTTTCCTTGAAGTTCTTTTAACTGCATTATACTGTTATGAAGTTAAGCATAAGCTACATAAATATGGTCAGACTTGATGATCTTTAAGGTCTTTTCCAACATAAATGATTCTGTGAGTCTATGATACACAGATTGATTTACTGCATAGAAGTAAAAATGAAATTATATTCTTTATTCAAAGGAGGGATTTCTGGGTTGTGATTGTTTCAGCTGCAATAGGTTCAGGAATTTTTAGATTGTAGAGGATTAGTGATTTGCAGAAACAGATAATGAGGAAAATGCTGTAGTTACACTTCAGATTTAATTTGTTCATCTATACTTACAAAATGGAACCAGATAGTTATTTTATGCTCTTTCTCATGATTATGACCCATTTATTGTATCAAGCAGAATTTCTCTATTTGAACATTTCTAATAGGTGGAATGATGCACTCTATCACATGCACTCTACTGAAAGGTACACAACATCATGGAGAAAATCTGTTCTCCCATTCATTAACATAGATAATTCTTGCAGTTGTTAATAGAAAACATGCATACAGAATAGGGAGAAACTCCCTCACAGTTTGAATGCAAAAAACTTTCACAGCATTATCAGAGGCAGCTTTCCTATCAATGAAATTACCCAATGACTATTCTTTTCAGATGTACTGCTTATTAAAGAGTATTTGTGAAAAAAATTTGAAAACAAGGTTACTTCAGATGGTACCATCCATCAATAACTACCAAAACATTTGCCAGTTAATGCCTCTCAATGTCTTTATGAAGTACTGCAATTTTTCTGAGTTTTTCAAATAGGAAACAGAGGCACACAAATACTACTGATTTTGACATGATCAGAGATCAAAGAACAAAAGATTTGGCTATACAGAACTTGTATCTTCCATTCTTTAAGCAATGCTTCTGTTTTATCCTTAAATCACAACTTAAATGCTTTACAATAAAATGCAAGATATTTAAATGGGATTTTTCTAAATAAACTTACCAATCCATCTTCACCTGGTCCTGGGAAAGTTACAGCGAGATCTCGTCCATTCTCATCAAAAGCTTTTATTTCGATGCCTAAATTGGATTCAGGCTGTTTGAGCCAGTTTTGCAACACTGTCTTCACATCAATACTCTGCCAAATACCAGTGCCTGGGTTCATGTCAAGTTTCAAAGATCGAATTCCAGTATATCTTGTGCCGTCTTTCATGGGTTTAATAAGTCTCAGGATCTGCACAAACACTGTTGTAGGTTTTTGGACTTGCCTCAAGTATATCCACAATTGTGCCTTTACTACTTTGTTGTATTGTATTTTAGAGCTAAACTTAAAGAAGCAACATTTTGGTTTTCCCTCCATTTGTACAAGAAAATCAGCTATAAATGAATGGAAAGAACAGATTACTGAACAGGGAACAAAAAGAAATATGCATATATAAACCCCCCTTTTTTTTTTCTAGACCGTGTAGGAAGTCTTATAATAGGTTATAAACAGTATCAGTAACAAAGTGGATTTAACATAGTTCATTTTCTGTGGTTTATGCTCTACAGCAAATTTAATGGATGTCAACAAAATCATTATTCTCTCCCCTGAAAGTGACATCATGTGACAAGGAACTGATGATTGTTTTGTAAACAGGCTAAAAGGAGATTTGGCTAATCATTTTCTAAATCACTGTAGTTGCTGCCTTGTGTTCTGTGGGCTAAGCAGAGCGGAGCTGTGCTCAGGCTGAAGCTGGGAAACGACGGGCAATCAGGAGAAGATGCACGCTGTGGGGGACCTTTGCGGTCCTCGGGGCTCTGACCAGTGGTACCAATGCTGTGGGCTGACCTGCACAGCTGCAAAAAAGCCTCTTTCCCAAACAAAAACTGCCTGGGGAGGGGGCACAGCCAATTCCACTTCACAGTGACTACTACCCGCTCACTTCTGACAGTCGTCCCCTGAGGATGATAAAGCATAAAGCATGCAGAATAGCAGCTTTGCATAAGCTGACTCAACGTGTATGTGGTGATCCAGGTATTTCTGATTAACTAAATAGCCTTAGTGGGCTTCACATCGCACATACAGAGACAGCCATGGGCAAACTACACGAACACTTTAATTTATTTTCTCAATGGAAAAACATATAATTAAAAGAGTTTTAATCTAAGGATGGTTTTGCTTTCTTTTCATTTGAACAATATTATAGGAAAGTCACGTGGAGCACTGTGTTCCTCCTTCTTCTGGACTACGATGCAGCTGTCATACCTAGTCATGGCAATATCTTTCCATGCCAGGATAAAATGGGTAATACTGATCTTTAATGGTGCAGGGCTTTGACATTCATAAATCTCACCACTTAAGATACCTGTCTCTTTAGTGCATTTAAAATAGTTCAAGGGCTTTTTATAAAAAGCAGGAAATTAACTCGGATCAATGAAGTATAATGACTTTTTTTCAGTCATTGTAATTATAAAATAGTTTAATTAAAAATAGTTATAAAGCCTTGGACATAATAGGCTGGGATGAAACTGCTTGCAGACCTCAACTTTGTGATAAGGCTGCAGCAATATATTGCTCTTAAGTACACACCTTATTAATTAATAACTTAAAAAATTTTACAGATAAAGTTAACTTTTTCGTCAATGCGTACATTTTTATCTGGCCAGAGCAGCTGATACATTATTCCAGTATGTGTATTGTAATGATATCTGTAACTGCTAACATGCCTTGTATGTCCTGTCATCTTTTTCCTTTTTGACATCATATTCGTAAGTGTTATTTAGAAAAACAGCTGCCATAGCCAAATACTTTAGCTGATGAAGAACATAAGATACTATATGCATCAGCCGTGCAAAAGATACTTGATAGGAGCCATAGCAGATGTTTAGCACTCAGAAGATAACTCAGAATCTGCTCATTCAGTAAATGCCTTCATTCTTCCTTGGCACGACTACTGGAGCTGAGTGCTATAGCACGGACATTTTAACATTTAAATCCGTTACACACATATTTGCTTTAAATATATAGTTTTAACTCAGAGGTAGGTGGTGCTAGTTTATGGGATCAGCAAAACAGCAAGAATTTAACTCTATACTTGCACTTGCTACAACACGTTACAGTTAGGTAGCTCTAGTGCTCTCAGCTGTATTTCTGCTGATTTCTATTGCTTCTAAAAATACTGGCCAGTGAAACCTCCCTCAGAAAAATACAATTATCTCGTTATCTGGACTTTATATTTGTGATAGGAAATGCCCTGCGTACTGCAGATAACGCAGTCAATTAAGCTGCAGATCTCCCTTTGCTTTCTCAGGCAATGGGCAAATCCTAAATGCTACAGAGCACACACATTATAAGGAGCCGAAAACTGAACAGTAAAACAAAGGATCACAACACAGTCATCTGAACCTGGCTCGAATTCTTTAGAAATAACGCTCTCCTCCCTCCCTCTAGCAGAGTTCAGCCAGCAGCCTGTTGGGAGAGCCCCAGGAGGAGTTGCGTGGCTCTACAGCAGGGAGACAACTCTCTCGGAGGAGCGGTGGGAGGTGAAAGCAGCAGGGTTACTTACACTCCGTAGGCATTGTGATAATCGTTTCGGTGGTGGCATGATAGTCATCATCTTCCAAAGAGCCATCGCTACTGTCGTCTCTCTGGACGTCATACTGATCAATCAGTTCCTGTAGTGGAGGAGCTTTGGGTAAAAGTTGTTTAATAACATCCCTGCTAATGTTAGGAGCTTGTTCCAGACGCAGTTTGCTGAGGATTTGAATTTTTATGGCTTCTATTCGGGAAGATTTTGTATTCTGTCTCCACGCACAAGCATTGCACAGTCCATCTTTTTCAGCGTTCTCTGTGGGCTGACTACTGTCATCCAGAGCCACCGGATCAACCGAAATCAGCATGAACAGGTAAATATAAACATAGATCACTAGCTTTTGCATGATCTCACATTCAGTGCAGCTTTTTTCTTTTTTCTTTTTTTTTTTCCCCCCTCCCCCTTTCCCTTTTCCCTTTAGTACTAAACAGATCCGAGGAAGCAAATGCAATCTGAGAGACAGCTTGCCACACTGGTGTACCTTATATATTCCAAGGGGGCTTTTTATACTCCAACTTTGATTAGGCTCGTGTCGTCAAACCCGACGATTGGTTGCTGTCCCAACAATGAATCTGGCTGTCAGAGGGTAAAGCCCTGTCGATCACAAGTCACTAGACAGCATTTAGTTACAGCCAAGGGTGAACTGATTTATCTGGGTGCTTCGTAGAGGATATGTCTTCGCATATTGAAAGGATATATTTCCAAGTATTGTGGGCAGCAGTACTGAAAGACAGCACTGTCATTCTTAAATATATACCAACCCTGTACTTGTACTATGAATCAAGACAGGCGTCTCACTAAACTTGCTTTAGGCTTCTACCAGGGGTTTTTTACTTGAAAGTTAGTGCTATTTAAAAGAAAATCCCAGGGGATTCCTGTTAGCAGGCTAATGCTTTAGAAATGCTCTGTGAACAGTGATAACTTATGTTGTTCAACAACTAAAATATATTGAGCAGTTCATATTTCAGAAAACCTTAATGGGTTTTCCTGCTAGATACTAGCTAAAGCAGTAATAAAGATTTTGTGCATATGTGACTCTATATAAATGCATATCTTATCTGTTTGTCCCGTTACTATATAAAAAAATATCAACAGAACAAATCCCTTACTGAATTATCAGTCAATTATGAAAAATGTGTCTGTCCCCTCTTCATACTATCACTAGGTCAGCAGAATCCTGGGCAGTAAATTAAGCACTAAGAGATCTTTAGTAGCAAAAGTATTTTCAAGGAATATCTTTAGCTACTTAGTGTAATATTATACAGAAATAATAATGCTTGCTTTTTCCATTAATAGTGAAAGTATTGAAAGACTTAAAACATTTAAATCCCTACTATGACCATTTCTTCTTTTTCCATGTCATCAATTATTTCTGTTCGAAACATCTCTGTGTTATGCCAATTTAAGTGACACCTTTCTGCACTCTCTTTTGCTTTCTGCTCAAATATTTGTAAGTTCTCTAGATACATTAGAGTTTTAATATGCTTTCTGCATGAGGGAGATAAATCTCGACATGGTTTTATACTTACAGGTTATGGCTTATAAAAATCTTACAGCGACATAGTTCACATTTGATGTGCTCTTAGCAAGAATTATGGAATTCACGCTTAGTTGGGGAGGTGGGGGGCTGGGGGTTACTGTTCAGCATAGGCTGTATATCACAGCAAGAAGAAATCCTGGAATTTGTATATGTTGTGTATATTTGTGTATTTGGAACCTGTATATTACAGCAAACAGAAATCCTGGTATTTCATGCCCTATACCAAAGTTTGTCTATCTAAGTTAGGACTGAGTTGTCAGTTTCTCATCGAGTTTCTCTTCTTTTTCCATTCTCAGCACACTTAAACATGTGGCAAGCAGGGTTTGGGGGTTTTTTGGCATATGTTCATGTAGGAAAAATGTTGGTAGCTAGAAAAATGTGGGACAGAACTTTTTTCTGCCTGGTCATTCATATTATTTGTATCACCTCTCCAGGGCATGCAAATTCACTGCATAGCACACAACTGAGCCTAACATTCGGCTCATGACCAGTGATGTAAATCATGAGTATTCAATTGAAATTGATTTTCCTACCCTGGTGTAAAGCTGATGCAAGTGATAGACGTTCGCACATTCCAGGCCTATGGCTTTAGGGTCAGACACTGATATTCTGATTTCAGCCAAAATCTGTGTTTAAAGCAAGCAGCTGGATAACGCTCCCGAGCATTTGCTTTTTACACAAGATACTGGTGCAGCTACTCCCAACATGTGGCAGCATCAATGGGCTCATGGTTCACTGGAACAAGTCAGGGTAGATGGGATTTTTCAGTGGAAGCTGCCTGCCGTGTCTATAACATAACATGTTTTAACCAGATTCTTAGTGCATTTCAAGTGCTGGAAATGTATTTTTATGAAAGATGCACAGGACAATTCACAGTAAGAAGCGTTTTGAAAAGCACTGACCCTGTTGGTGAATTTTGGGGGGATTTAGGTTGGGTTTTTTTTATTTGCCTGTTTACTATTATGACAGTGATTTTCATAATAAGACTATTTTTTATTCTTTTTTATTTTAAACCAGAATTATTTAACCATTTGGGTATAAAAGGGAATCTACCCCAAGTGGAAACCTTGACAGGCACCAGGTTTTACACCAGAAACAGCTTTAAAGAGAACAATGATCTGCCAGTAACCAGGTGGAAATAATGATGCAGTCATTAATATGACAGTAATTAAATGCTCTGGCAGACTGCGGCTATAAGCCACTCATGTTGGAGAGGGGACAAGAGAAGTGCTCAGCAAAGCGATGGCTCCAGCACCATGACTCCTCTTTGACTGTGCTCTGCAGCAGCTCGCCCGGTGCTCGGTGGCCACACGGGTACCTGGCCTGCTCATTCTCATCCAAGGTCTTCCCACACAGACTGCGGCTCATCATGAGCATGTGGAACCTCAATTTATTTAATTTTTCCCAATCTTCTGCAATGATTCCATTGATCTGCAAAAAATGACCCCTTTAGCATATGCTTATGGCTGCAGGACCAAAGTCCTCTCCTGTACACCTGAAACCCCAGTGAGCTCTGAGCAAGAGCTGAGCTTGCTCTCAGCCACCAGGGTGACACGTGGTGGTGAACAGATCCTACGGAGCACCATGGCTCTGCTCCTCTTTAGGAGCAGGAGGCAGCAAGAGCAGCTGGAGCGGTGGTATAGGGACTACAGACCAAGGATGAAAAAAGTGCCCCAGAATTCACCAGCAGCTGCATGACCAAGAGCAGTATTTTTCCAATATTTCCTTCATATCCATGCACTCTGAATAACTCTAGGCCTTCCATAGAATAACTTTCTCTTCCTCTTTTGGTGTTGCTGCCTTTTTCTTTTCTATGAAACTGCAAGAATTTGGAAGAGCTTAAACAGTTGCACTTGATCAGGAGCTATTGAAGGATCTAATTTATTAAATAGTAATTATAATACATTATGCATTTTGTTTTCTTTCTGACTTTCATTGTAGTGTTTTTGGAAAGTGATGACTACAAAACTAGGTGACAGAGGTGAGAAAAGTAAGTGATAAAGTAAAGGTAAAAGTTGTTCCAAAAATTTATTTGGCAAAAAATAACCTAAACAAAAAACTTCACCAGCAAAACTAAAGAAGAGTTAAAAATGAAATGCATATTTTACTGAACTTTATGGCATTTTAATATTAACTTTGGGATTTGTGTCATTCTACTCACCATGCCTGCCAACAGTGAATAGTATTCCCAATCCTAACTATTCAAAGATCATGGCTCAGGCCCCCAAAATCAAGCAATGTAAGAATGTTTCTTTCTGAAGGGAAGGAACTATCTACCTGTCAACTTCTCCTCTCCTTCTCCTCTTCCACCAGGAGCTTTTGTACTCGTTGGAAAACCTAAAAAAATAAGAACGAAAAAAAAACCAAACCCACCCCCAACAAATTTGACCAATATAGAGGTTTCAAAGTCACTGTGTTACTGTGAGTTTTATGGAAAAACAGTGACTGTGTAGAGGAAAAGGAGATTACTAATGCCCTCCCTGAGGACAAGGCAAACAGAGCCCAACTATTACCCATCCTTTTTGGCAGCCTCTAATTAGCCAATCAGCTTGTGCGCCTTCGTCATTAGTCAGCATACTGATAGCTCTGGACCATCTACAGTGTGTCATCCCTTGCTGGGCCAGCAACCCAGAAAAGATAGATAGGGAGCAGGATGGGATTTGAGCTTGTTTTGGAGGTGGACCAAGTGGACATGGAAGGAAACCAGGACATTTCTGAGAAAAGGGAGAGTTACAGGGGCATGGAGGAGCTGCTCTCATGGCAGGGAAGGAGAGGGACATGGGTTATAACACTGCCAGAAATCAGACAACTTTATCCTGTTGTAGGCTAGATTTCCAAAGATGTCCTTACAGCCTGCAGGACCAGAAGTTCACTCTTCTTTTTTCTGTTGATTAAGTTAAATGGAATAGTTCCCATAAATGATTCTAACTCCAAAGGCAGAACTTGAAGAAAAGATCAGGTGGTGTGAAGTGCACTGCAAATCTGTGATTGCTGTTTACATTGATGTTAAGTCCTACCTCTGAAGCAGCTGGCTTCTCTCCCTGCTTTATTTTATAAGGAAGATACAACATTCCTCTTGAGCCGCTGAGGAAGATCCTCTTTGAGTCACCTTTTCTCTCACTGTTGTCAGCACAAAGCCTAATTTCTAGGGTAGTATATTGAAATGGATAGAAAATTCCATTTTAAATATTTTTGGACCGGATTCATCTCTCACTTAGCTGCAATAAGCTGGGAATAATGTTTGTGAAGTAATTTGGGTTGATTAAATTTGAATAGAAAAATTCAGACATATAATTAAATGCAATGGAGTTAGGGTGTTTTAAGTGTTTAACTATGAGCCCAACTGTCTTAACTTACCAGCTGCTTGAATTGCAAGATAAATGCATTACTTTGAGTGTCACAGCAGATATAAGGTCATATCTATAAAACACCTTGAAAGAAATGTTGCAATAACAAAAAGCCTATGAAAACATCATCCCAATCACATTATGAAATCTAAAGCTGCAGCTACTATAAGGTAAAAGTAACCACTTTTAAAATTAAACTTATTGCCATGAACTATAATATGAAGGCTGTAAGTAGTATGAACTCTTGCTCTGTAACAAATGCCCTGAAACGGTTTGTCCTCTGCTATAATTTTTTTTTTCCCTAGAAAAGTAGTTACATATAGCATTCTAAGCATTGCTCTGTATCAGCTACTGAAAGTCAACTTTATTTTTTACTTTGATGGTATGGACATTTAATTACTGAGACTTACCAAAAAATAAGCAAGTTCATCTTGTTTTCACCGGTTGTGAGTTCCAGGTATCGGAGAGCATATTTCACCGAGGAGAAGAGCATGCACGGGACAGGGCACAAACGCCCTGGTACCCTGGCATCTGGGTGTGGGTTATGCTGCAACCCCTTCTCAACCCCTGTTCTCAGGTTGTTTTCCCAGGAAAGCCATGATGTTCGGGGATTTGGGATTTTGAGCGGTTGCCCCCAGGGTGTACTTGGGTCTGTGTTTGCAGTTTGAGTACCAGGATAAAACATCCCTCTGTCTGGTGGATGATTCAACTCAGGAGCTATGGGAGACAGTAGTGAGTCCTACCTACTAAGGAGCTCTCACGAGCCATGGTAAGTAAGCATGCAATGGATAAAATGGGAAAAAAGGGTAAAACTGATGGCAAACTGGTGCTGTAGCAACTTCAGCCCTTGCTGCACCTGTTAGTTTGTCCAAGAGATGCTGCTGAACTTAGGCTTCAGGGAAGTCATATGGAGTCCCCTTCAACTTCTGGCTTACTCTTGCCTTTCTGGCCATCTCCTTCCTGCCCATAGCTTTTGTGCCACCATGCATAATTGTGCTTGTGGAACGGGTCAAAAATGCCCCCTCGCTTTTTTCTCTCCTACATATCCCCATACTTGTTAATTCATGTTGCTCCTGAACCAACACGGTACACTAATGGAAATGAACTTTAGAAACAGATGGGAAAATATATTCCCATTAGGCTCATTAAAAAAAATTAAGGAAGGATGCAATTATAGTAAAAGCTGACAGTTTTTCTGAGCTCTTTTGTGTTCAGTGTTTTATTCTGTAGCCTTCACTATGGCATCTAATTACCAATCTTATAATAAATCTTATAAAAGAGCTGTTAAAAACCTGTTTAAAGGCTCTACCCTTGCTACAGAATGCTATCTTTTCTTTAAAGCTGTAGCTTTTATGCTTTTACTCAGAATTTCTGACATTCATCCTGACATTCATCTTCAATGTCTTTAAAAAATAGCTGCATCAGCCACTGCATTGACGTCGGGAAACCTTGAATTCCTTTAAGGAGCTGTTACTCTACTTGGAGAGGTTTCACTTCTGCATTTGCAGAATCAAAGTGCTTGAAATAACAAAATACTTCGCCTTTGTATTACTAGCTCCAAGAATGCTTGTGTTTTCTCTAAGGCACAACTCTTTTGAAGGGGATTTTGGGCCCCGAAGGTCAGAGATTTGGTATGAGTGGCCTGTCCTCTGCTGGGGTGTTCGGGAACGGCATCCGCTGGGAAACGAGGGACACAGCGCTGAAGAGTCTTTTTCTTTCTCCTCCTTTTGTTTTTTGGTTTGGTTTTTTTTTCTAAATACACGATGGGTTAAAAGGTAGCAGAGGTTCTTAACAAAACCAGAAAAACGCGGTTTTGCAGAACACAGTAAATTTGACTCTACTTAATCATGCCTAGTGCCATAATGGACTGAATTAACCAACGTTTTTGATCAGAAGATAGCTATATACAGGATAGGTTTGGCTCCTCATCCAAACTACCCCATTGCTGCCCTCCCTCTGGCCTGTGTGCCTCTTTTGCTTTGGTCCCACTCTGTGGTCTTACCTCTATGGAATATAGATACAAGCGGAGTGGGAGCAATCTGTAACCCCCAGTACCTGCTTGCCTAGAAGTGATAAGTAAAGTCACAGCAATGTAATGGTATATAATGGTATATAGGAGTAAGAATACCGTTTTTTTTTCCTCTTCTGATTTTTGTAAGCAGAGAGGCCTGGCTTTGAAGTAACGTCTTCCAGAACTCTTAGCATTTGGAAGAGTGAATTCATAAATACCTGGAATTCTAATGGTTAAAATAAAAGTGGTTTTCTGGGATTGCAAGCCTGGTGCATTGTTCCAGCAGTCTGCATCTGCAGTGACAACACATTTGCTGAACTCCTTTTAAGGTGGGACATAATCAGGCACACTGTAATGTGTCTGATAACAATACAGCATAATTATTTCACAATGAAATAGATATTGAAAATGTACAGCAGTGTTCTCTCCTGGCTCCTGCCATACCTACCAGGATTGGCCAACCATACTTATCCTGTGCATTTCTGCACACACTGCAAAGGTGTTAGTCTTAGGTTTTTATACATAGTGTTTAGATCCACGTTTAAGTGTTATAAACACAAATATTTCAAAAGTCAAAACACCTACAGAAGTTGTAAGACATTTCTTCTAAACACTCTAAATGTTGTCTACTCTGTATAAGCGTAAGAATTTTTAGCTGCTCTAAATTATTTAGGCATTTTTAGGAATCTACTTTAAAGCTGAAACAAAAAGTAAGATTACCTTTCAGACTGAGAGCGGCAGATTGTTTAAAACTCATACTGAGAGAAAGGAGGTGGTGAGAAATGTAACATGCCCATGAAACTTCTTTCAAAAATGTCCAGTAATGAAATCCCAGTAAAAGACAGTAATATCAACCTATTCCTTTGCAAGGTGGTACTTCATACGTCATAGCGACACAGGACTGATGGGGGGGTAATGATTTTTCCTCCTTAAAAAATTCATTTAGGAATATGCGGATCACAGTTCTTGCCAAAGGATGTGCACTTTAGTTAATCTCCTGTCATTGCTCCAAGCGAGCAGAAAGACTAAGATAAAATTGTGCTACAGCTTCTCCTTTCTTTTCTGCCATGCGCTGATCTATGGTCAGTTTTAGAAAGGGTAATTTGTGGCAAGAGCCTCTACGATGGAATGGAAAGCGGTAGGAACATTTTCAAAGGAATCAAAGACCGACATTCAGATCCGTAGCCATCCAAGGCAGCCTTGGAATCTGGCATATTCATCAGCAAAGTTGTTTAATCGACAGCTTAGAACTAGGTTAACTGATTTAACCTTGGTGTTAAAAGTGCTGGTAATGTAAATTCTCAAAACCCCTGTGGAAAACACCAAAACAGGTAATTTTTGATGATAAAATACAACATACTAAAGCTTTCAAAATCATTTAATAACAGAAGTGTATAATGGCAAAAAGCAGGCATAAAAGGATGTAGGTTCTGATGAATCTGTTTCTATTGAAGTAAGACCTCAAGGAATCAGGTGGTGTCTGGGAAAAACCCCATAAAAAATAATGCAGAGACAGGAACTCAGACAAGCTGCTTCAGGGTTTTAGAAGACAAAGAGCAGATCAGAGACTGAGTAAGACTTCTTGATGATTTTGATCTTCACTTTTTTGTAATAAATGAGGTACCTTTGGAGTTGCGCATACTAGTGCAACTCTTCAAAGGGGTTGGGCCATCCAAGGGAAGAAGAAACACAACTTTTACTCCATTTCCTTTTTTATATCTTTCCTGATTTGTTGTTTGTTTGCTCCCTGCCAATGTAGTAAAGATGTTTTGTATTTATGAGCTCCATTACGAAGCATCACAGAAGAGCATCAGCTGAAGGAAAGCGGCCTGTACTGGCTAAAGCATTAGCTTTACTGCCCTTTCCTCTTGGGGAATTGTCTCTGGCTCCTCTAGCAGACGTTTCCAGTTCCTCACAATTTAAAGGCTGATGCTTTAAAAATTTACAAGTTTGTTTGTGTTTGTTTTTTTTCCTTGGGACTCACAAGCTTTTCTCTCCCATCAGCCTGCTAATTGGCAGCATCAGCCAACTAGTTGACGAGAAACAGGAATAAACCACAAAGGAATTGACTCTTTGAGGTTTTTCTTACCTTCAGCAACAGACTTTCAAACCTCCTCTATCGTTCTGCAGATACAAAGAACCGCTTGTAGCATAGAGCCTGACTATCACTCTATCAATGGATATATGCCCTATACTCATGGAAATGATGTAAAGCTTTCATAATCTTTACCGACTATGCAAATAATTGAAAGGATTATGCAAAACATAGTTCATATAATAGATCTGAAATAACACAGTGGACATTGCCTCAGAGTTGAGTTTTAAGGTGTACTGGCATAACATTAGCTGGAATAGGCATGCTCCTATTAATGTAGACCGGATAATGGCTTTTAGTGAGTAGCTCTGGAAGAGTTAATAGAAAAAATATTCCTAGGATACTCAGATTAATAGATATGGAGTTATTTGTATGCTACTGACTTTGTGATAACTGCACAAAGCTTTTTTTATGTCAAGTGAACTTTGTACCAGGATATTTTGAGTACACAAATCTGAGGAACTTCAAGCAAGTAGCTCATGACCATTTCTGGAGTTTTAACAAGGAAAAGAGTCTCTTGCTGCATACAAAAGCCAATCTTATGATCAATTAAAAATGTAATAGTTTGACCAAACCTTTAAGGCTTTTGGAGCATATTGATTAAAATGGATGGATGATACAATTAGGAATGCAATGCAAAATGGAAATAAAATTGGCTATATTGAATTACTTCATTATACTTTCTACAAATTATCAAAGTAGCTCAGCATTAGGGAATTGCAGCATTTTGTCATTTTGTCCAAAGCCTCTAGAAGAAAGGAAAATTAATTAATAACTACTGAATTTGCAGTTGGCTGCTTTTCTAATTCTAAAGTTTGATTGATGTAAACTAATGACTTATATCAATAACTCTGAGAAAGCTGTGCTGTACATTTTAATATCCCAGTAATAACTTGGTAGAGAGAAATTGCTGCACTCAATCCTAAACTGTGTTTAAAATGTTATGTTTGTATTTATACAGTTGTAGGGTTTGTGTGTACATATATGTATATACATAGGTTTTAATTAGACATTCAACAAAAGGAACAGTTTGTCTGCTCAAAAGTTTGCTCACTTTTTCTTACTACACTGGCTGGCTTAATAAAAGAGATTGCCTTTCTGTATATCTCTTCCCTCATGTCAATCAATCAGACATTAGCTGGGAGGACCATAATGTCACTAAATACTTTCCAGAATTGTGCTACACAATGAAGGGTATACCTTTCTTAAAAGAAATAAGGTCTATCAACATGATGAGAAGGAATTACTTATTTCAGTATGTATATGGAATTAGATAAAATGCATATCTGTCGTTCACATAGGAAGAATGATGTACTTAGAAATGCTAATTATTTAGTGACAGGCACATCTTCTTGCACTTCCAGGCTAGGATTTGGTGTTAGATGATTTTGATATAAATAAATAATCTAATCTATTAATCATAAATCAAATATACAGCTCATTATCGGAGCGTTACTGTATCAGGTTAAATTTAGTTTTCTGTTTCAGCTGTTCAGCACTACTAAAGTGTAATAAAAAGAGAAGAACTGATAGCCAATTTTGTAGCCTCTATTGTGAGTGATAGTGAGCACAGAAACAAGCGTATTACAATGGAAAGGATGTTATTTGCGTTATAAGGCTCTGTGCTTCAACAAGCTCTTTGAATGGCCTCAAGATGTGTTAGCCCAGGGTGAAACAGGGCAATGCAGCAAGTACAAACTCAGAGGGATTCTTTATAATACCAGCAACCACTGCTGCACAGCACAGAATTTATTTTCTAGAGAGAATCTAATCAAAAAGCATTTTTCAGTATAACGGTGTCATGCGTGGTTTGTAGATAGTAAGGAAGTCACCACCGTCAGTAATTTCTCCATACAGCTAGGTATGATGTCTGTTCTCCACTAGATTATATAGGATAAGAGTCCTACAATGCTCTGCACCTTTGAAATATGTGCTTTTCTGTTTTCTGCTGTTTAAATAATAATCCACCAATTTTGGTTGATGCTGTGAAATCAGAGATAACATGCATGTATTTAACACATAACCAAATCCTTCGGGTCTGATGTAAAATTCATTTTCTTTACCAAAGTCATAGGCACCAGGAAATGGTATAATCATCAAGAAATCTCAGAAAGCCTGCAAAATAATCTGCTGCCTCACAGCTCTGCACCTTGAGCAGACTAAAGACCAGCTTCAGCATCAAAGCATGAGATCAAAAATCTTTTTCAAACTTTAAGGTGCACATCACAGTGTATCTAGGTGCTCTGAATCCACTGTAGTGGTAGCATCTCCTATGGGCTGACTATGTAAAGAGATAAGTAAAGAGATTTCTCTTTTTATCACTGTGGAATTTCCTTCCTTTCCTTTCCATTACATGGTCTATTGTACCTTTTCTATGAGAAATAGGAAACAGCAATTTCTTATCTGCCTCCTCTGTTCCATGCATAACTTTAGGTAAATTATCATGTTCTTTCTTTTCTATAGTAAATAGCTCTGCTTTTTCAATATTAATGTTTTAGCCCTGTATAATCTTTTCTCCCTTCTCTAGGGTTACTCTTTGAGGAGTTTGTTTCTCTTAAGATGGAGTAATCAACAATAGTCTGCAAGTGTCTACAATACTTCAGCCAAGGTAACATACTGATTATACAGCTGTAGGTAAACTATAGTTGACTTATCTTTACCCATTTTGGTATTTGGAAGTTACAAAAAACACCTGCACACAGAACAGAAGTTTTTAATTGAGCTAGTCACAGTGGCATTCTCTTTAAATAATAACATTTTTTTAAAAAAAAGTATAATAAACACAAACGCCTATAAGCTTTACAAGAAATTCAGTTCTTCCTTCCGGCTGGCTGCGTATTCAGTAATCCCAACTGAACCGTTTGCTCTATGCGGCTGTTTGACTGGAAGGCAGAACGTGAAAGTATTTTTCCCCGAAGGGCTTCTAGTTTAGCTATAGTCGAACCTCGTGACGAGTGCAACTCTTAAAAGCAATGCTAAATTGTTGCACTTTGGGTGGTTCTGGCTACCTCCATGACGTGGAATTTTCTTGCATCTAAAGAGAAATTTGCACAGGTTAAATTTGCCTATACAGTGTATTATTAATTTCTTTTCAATCATGTAATAGGTTTAAGTACTGCACTTGAGTTTACTGGGGTGATAATTCCGACAGTAAATACTTTTATCAGTGACGTCCCTCAAATGTACTTTAACAGTGAATAAGAACCCAAAATTTCTCAAAGGTGGGATTGTAGCATATCAACTTTGATTTTCTATATGAAATCATAAATCTACCTTTACTTACAAGATAAAAGACAAAGCAAACATTATTTTTACTAGTACCCAGCGTATACACCACCACCTCTGATATTGGTCGCTGCATAGCTGAGTGTTCAGGAACTAAGCTAGAATAAATTTACTTTCCATCTGCTCTGTGCATGAGTGTAGGAGCAGCAGAAGTATATTTAAAGAAAAGGAGAAGGAAAAAAGAAGTTTCAGAGCTTAAATAAACAGGTTTTGTTCACTTTACTAACACTCAGTGATGACTTTGAGAAGTGGTTGAGAATCCTCCAAAATGTCTTTTCATGACTGTTGAAGCACCGAGTCTTTGGGGTCTTGATTTTGGGGATGAGGGTGGGGTATTGATACTACCGCAGTGCATCAACAAGCCTATGTAAACATTTCTAACACCATGAAATCCACTGGGAGGTGGGAGAAAGCACAAAATCTTACTCCTAGTTTTCTGCTAGGGACAACAAAGAAGCTGTATCAATATCCAAAGAGATGCAAACATTTTTTTTTTGACAAAACTCTTTATTCATGCCTACAAGACTAACAGATTTAAATGCAGAGATTTTATAGCATGAAATTACTTTCTTCTTTCAAAGGACAAAATAAAAATATTAACTTGAAACATAATAAAGATTCAAAAAAAGTCCCAGTGCTGTTTGAAGAGGCCAAATCTCATGTGCAATTCCATTCTCTAACAAGCACATACACAAATCCATAAGTAACTAATAAAACCTGGCAAAATATCAGTAAATATGAAATATTCCAAAGGCAGCGTTGCTGAAATCCTTTGAAATGGAATTCGAAGATCATATGGACTTCCAAAGGCTGTGTAGATCAAGCCCTAAAAGAAGTCAATGCTTGACTTTAACTTGCAGTGGCCTTTGCCCTTTTGCATCAAGCAGGAGCTTCTTCCAAAAATAATTTCCTGAATGTAAATGACCTCTTATAGCACTTATTACTTAGGGTATAATGTTCGAAGCAGAAGTGAACCTTAAATTAGTTGAAGAACACATACGAAATTTGCAACTTCTAATAATAGTGAAGCAAGTCTTCCACATGTTGTTATAAATTTAAATCCGAGATGATTAACGTGGCTCACAGGCTGCTCTTGTAAGATGATAGAAGAGATATTTTTGCTGCGTCTCCTGAGAGGGCTAGTGTTTCAAAATCATTTCCAAACAAGCATCTTCTAAGTGAGAGATGTTTCTCATTTTTTTGCTCACTTTAATAAAAAGGTGATGTACACTCTCTTCTTAATTGTGTCATTATATGAACATCAAACAAATATCATGACAGCATGATGTGATAACAGTGTGGATGTGATAGCCATGAAATAATATGTTATATTCCCTAATACAAGTCATTAATTTATTGTTGCTGTCATTATGTTTGAAATAGAGTGCTTGTAAGTGTGCAGGGAATCTCCCAAGTAAATTCAACAGATACATCTTCATTCAGAGTTATTTGTACTTTTAGTAGGTTTCTATCTAGCATATTTTAATTCAGTTCTGACAAAAGATTTTAGGAAAAAAATCTTACAAACTCCTTTATTAATTTAAATCATACCAATAATACATTGAGTAGCGAGTTGTTTACTGCCATAAACAAATTGTAGTGGCTTGGGATCTTTCTTTTGGCACAGAGAAACACGACTGACAAAGTTCAAAGGATCGGTTTGGGCAAGGAAGAAATGTTATTTGGTTTCAATATCTTAAAACTTGGGTCTTGGCTCTACTGAAATCATCGATAATTCTGTGACTCAGGCAAATATGAATTCATCTGTTCATTATATGAAATCTTGCTCAAGGGAGTGACTGACAAACTGAAGGGGCAATTTTCCGGTTCTGTTCTCCAGGTTGTCTGGGTGACCTTGGACAAATCAATTTAGTATTTCCCATCCGATACCGACAGTAGTAAAAGGACTAATTGTTAAACGGAGACCTTATTCTTTCTATCGATACAAACAACTACGTGGCTGGCTGGCTGCTGTGTTGACACTGGAGTCAGCTCCAAACGAGTTGACACGTCCCAGCTGTCAATCCAACACAGGGCCATGAAGCACGGTGTAATTAGGTGTGCCCAGAGCTATACCCCAACTTGTCAGAGCCAGCTCAGATCTCTCTGCGCAGCCTTTCTCCACATGCACACATCAAGCCTACACATTTTCCAAACTTCCCTACATATCCCCCCTCACTGTCCCTCATTTCCCCACTACTAAAAAATAAATGCAATTTTCCACTTGGAGGATAGTTGTGATAAAAAAATGTATGGTGTTCTGAGATGCTGCCCTGACAAGATGTCTGTTAAGCATAGAGACAGCTAGGTAAGGAGATGGCAAGCAGTACAGGTTGCAGGCATTAAGCAGTTATTTAATTACTGATAGTGTGTGATGCTGTTCATAGATGAGATAGATAAAAATACTAAATATTCTTGTTTGGCTGAAACTATTCATCCTGATTCATCCTCCCTGATTCAGAAGAACTGAGGCTTGAAACGCGTTTCTGTCTGTGTGTACTATTGATGCTTGCTGAAAAGAATTTGTCAGACCGTGTGTGTTTGTGAGCTCTTGGCTGACCCACTGAATGACTCCTCTGGTTCACTAAATGCAGGCTTGTTTTGGAGCTAAGTGACACAAGTTTTGCTGTGGATATTGCATCCAGTTGTTGGACACTCAACACAGAGTCTGTTTTTGACTACATTTTTCCAGCTAGCAAGATGTCATGTTGCATACAAGTAGGATCTTGAACCATGCGAGATGAACAATGCTTAATTCAGACATCAAAAAGCAAACTGGGGGCGAGGGGAAGAAAGGAGAGCCAGAAGGAGAGTGAAAAGTTAAAGTTAGCAGGAGTAAATTTCCCATATTAAGCTGTAGAATTTTTGGCAGACCACCTCGGATAGGGTGGCCCTGGGAGATTTTTGGTGATCCATTTGTCTCCCTGAGACTATTTTGGTGATCCTATATTAACTACTTGATCAAATCAGAAAACCTAACCATATAATGTTGTGCTGCATCTAAGTGCAAGACAGCTCTTAGGGTTATGAGCTACTGGAACATCGTAGATTATTTGTGTACTAAATTCGGTACATACATATGTACCAAACAATATGTCTGTGTACGTTACCTTGGTAAAACTTGGGACTACATCCCAAACTGATATGATACAGGATGTCTGATTCTTCTTGAAAAATGTGCTTTACAAGAGCCAAAGGCTGAGCCAGGTAGGTTTAATTCTTATATACTACTTTATGACATTTTTCTGGTGTACATGTCTGCTCGGAGATCAAAGGTAGCATCAGTTAATACCAACTGAGATGTGCATTTTTGTAAGCCAAAGCTTACTGGAAAATGAAGGGAGATTGGAACTCCACCATCAAGCTTCCAGTGACAGAATCTGTAGCTTTGGGGTTTTTTTTGGCAGGCCCCTATAAGCTTGATTTTTCCTGGGTTTTTTTCCTGTCTAAACCCTGCTTGTAGGCCAGTGCTTAGGCAGCAGCTCTCAGTGCATTTTGGCAGTGTACTTGTGGGCACTAATCTTTGCTCCAGCATCTGACCTTCCCTAGCAGCCCCTGCCAGTCCCAAACCTACAAGCGTACCCACCACCTGTCCAAGGTGAATGCAAGATCTCAATTAACACTGACCATTAAACCTAGGTCTTAACCCTGGCTTTATCCTGTCTCGCAGCTTAGTCCACAAACCCTTTATTAGTTCAAATCATGTGCAAGTGGTATGCCAGCTCAGTTTTAAATTTTTTTAGCAGTAGCTGATCATAATGGGTTGTTTAGAATCATACATATTATCAGATTAAATATTTTGAGTCTTTTCAGTCATAAAAACTTTTCTATGTGCAATCAAAATTAGCTTTTATTCAAAGCTCTGCTTTAATGAAATAAACGTATAGCAAACTTCTGCTGTCTAACTCAGTCATCCAACTAAAATGTTCTTTCCACTGCTATATTTAAGGTAGGAACAGGTATCATAAAACTAACTATAAACTGGGAAAATTGAGACTTGAGAGCAGAACTCTAGACCATGTCCTAGAAAAGGGCTCCTGAAACATGCACTCGTGTTCTGTTGAATCTCTCAGTATAGGGTAACGGTTACACAGACCATCCATAACCAACATTTATTTCAATTTAATTTTTCTGCAATGCTTACGCTGTCCTCAAGGCAGTTTTTTTTCCCCCAAGAGAAATTCCTTGTACCGTGTTAAATGTTAATTTTTCCTCCTGAAATCAAATTGCAATGTCAGGGTTATGGGGTGCTATGTATACCATGAATTGAAACCATTTTCTTATTTTCTTCTTTGCCATTATGTGTTTATAGATAATATTTCTATTTATGACCTACAAAAATTTTTTATTGCATCTTGCTGTTTGATCTACGTATGGTCATAAATTTCACTGTGTACAAGGGCTCTGATTTTAGGACTATGCAGCTGAAAACCTCTTGATACAGTAGAAAGGATATCAAATACTGGATAGTATCTCAGATAAGATGAGATAATTAGATCATTAGGATATTGATAATAACTGTAGGTATCAAAATATTTCTTTTGTGAGGTAATCATGATAACAGTTCTTTGTCAGTAAATTAGGCTCTTCTGAAAATGAACTTCAAATTTATCTTCTCATTTCAGTGAGAGTTGAAGTCATTTTGTGACTTTATAAAATAATTTATTTGACATTTGTGCTGCAAAAGGTGGTGTTGTTATATGACAGAAAGTACATAGTATTTGATCTCGGCCAGCAAGGCAATTTAGGGAAATGAAACAGTCTTCAGCAGCACTAGCTCTGATTCAGTCACCCATAAATCTCCCCGAGGGATGCGCATCCTCAGTATCCGTATCCTTCAGTCCCCTGTCTCGGCCCTAATGTAGCTTCTGAGGGAGTCTCCACCCCAGTTTCTTTTCAAGGTATCTTCTGGCTCGTTTCCTGCTTGAAAATCCATTTGCTCAGAAGGAGCCAGTTTTTCTACCCATTTCATTAGTGCACTCTCCGCTTCAGACTGCACCGCAGGGCGAGTCTCTGGTGGTCCCCCTTGGGCTGCCTGTGCTGGGCAGGCAGCTGAACAACAAACCAAACAAAAGCTACGCTTAAAGTGAGGGGGGACGCATGCCTGCCCTCAAGGAAAACTGAGAGAAGTGGGCCAGGCTCTTAAAGCTGCTCTCCTGGCAGCGAGAGTCCACCCTTTTACAAGTTTGTCTGTATGGCTCAATTTCTCAGGGCTGAGAAACCGATCTTCTAGGCAAAGGTGATTTTGGGACTACAGTTTTGATTTCCCAGTACTACAAGTACTAGGAAAAACTCTCTGTTTCATACCCATTAAGCATCTTTAGCTTTGTCCATAAAAACACATGAAGAGCACGTTTCAGGGAATGTACTGGTTCTTCGGGGGGCAGCTGACTTACTCCGAACAAAGCTGGGATGAAATAAGGTGGTGGATTGACCCCAGTCAATAGCCAAACACCCACCTGGCTGCTCACACCTTCCCCTCTCCTGCTGGGTCTGGAGAAAAGAGAAGGAAGGCGGGGAGACTCATGGATGGAGACAAGGACAGTTTACCAGAGAAGGGCAGTTGACCAGGCGGAAGCTGGGGGCACGACAAAGCAGAGGAGGAGTTTGTCCACTACTTCCCACTGGCAGGCAGATGTTTAGCTGCTTCCTGGGAAGCAGAGCGTCAGCATGCACAGCCAAGGGGTACTGGGGAAGACAATCACCACAACCACAGGCGTTTCCCCTTCCTCCTCCTTTTCCTGAGCTTGTGTTGCTGAGCACAACACCGTAAGGTATGGGATGTGCCTTTGGCCAGCTCAGGTCAGCCTTCCTGGCTGTGTCCCTCCAAACCCGCTGGCTGGGGGCCAGAGTGGGAAAGAGAGAAAGCCTTGACACTGTACAACTACTGCTCGGCAACAGCCGCAATATTGGTGAGTTATCAACACTGACCTAGACACAAATCCAAACTGCGGCACCCTACGGGCCACTGTGGAGAAGGTTAACTCCATCCCCACCAGCTTGTTTCATATTTGTTAACATTTTAGTTCTTGCTCATTATGATGTGTGAAAATTTGAAGGAACAGATGTTGGTACATCGCTCTCCTGAAACACGTTGCCTCATGTTAAGTACATTAATATCCACAGCTGTTACGAGATTTGGAGGAGCAGGATCTTGGTGTGTCACTGCTCTGCTGATCCATGGCTTCGTCTGCAGCGATGTGTGTCTTTACCTCCACTTAGAAGCAATTTCCCATTTAATATTTTATTTCAGTATCTTTTGTGTTTAGAACCTTGGGAGTGAGTTTTATTTTGGTAAAGGGAATGTTATGGAAAGATTAGGTCCTTAAATTCTTGTTATTTCCCTGTAATATTTCCCCTTGTGTAGCAACTTTTGTACTGCTACTGCTTTGTTGCTGTCCTCAGGGCTCAGCTTTTGGCATGTCAGTGACCATATTCAATGTGATTTTGCTTTTTTGCCAGATAACATTTTACTATCATAAAGCTATAATTTCCAGTTTAGAAAGAAGATGGCGTTGTTTGCAGCCTCATGTCGCAGGGAAGCCTGACGTGACATATTGCAGCGCACATCACAAAGTTTGAGTTTATTCTAGGAGAAATCTAAATGTAAAAGATTTACCCGCTTTCTGTCTGTCCGGCTCCTCAGCTGACTATAATTCTGGTGGGTGGCTTTTCAGTCGCAAATCTCTTTTGATCCTCTTTGCAATATTCTAATGCCTCATGTTTGGTTAATCCCCTCGCTGTGCTGCTGCCTGGTGTTTTCAGGGCTGCGGTTTGCATGTCCTCCCCTGCTTCGTGTTTTACTGCTGTTAGATATTGATTTAAAAAAAGAAAGAAAAGAGGACTTGCATATAAATTAGGAATATTTCTCTGGCTGGGATATTGCCTTATTAGCACAAATGTAAATAATACTTGGTATTTACTGTTTTCCTGGTTTATGTTTTCTAGCACTGCGGAGGGGGTGAGGATGATCTCTGCTCACAAGGAGGTAGGTGTGTGACTGCAGAGGCTGGGTGCAAACCCCACCTGAGCTGCTGCCGGCCACCGGCATGGCTGACGCCACGTGCCCACGTTGCCTCTCGCAGACAGCTTATGTTCAGACTCGCTGCTAACCTTCTGACAAACACCATCTCCAGTTCCATATATAGACCGAAGCAAACGGTACAGCTGCCTCTTTCCCCAGAGCTCCTGGGAAGTTTTTATCGCTGCTGTTTCAGTTTTCCTTCACGATGAACGTGCAGTGCTGCTTTGGTGACTTAGCACTCGGCTTCTGTATGCACCACAGAAAGAGCCATCATTTAGAAAGTTTTCTTTAAAAAAACCCTAGTTATTGCCATGGTACCAAGATGAGCCACAGACTCGAGGCCAGCATTTGTAATTCCCTGGGGAACACAATTTATTCCTCTGTCAGCACAGAGCCCAGCTCAGAGCTCACCACCAGTGGGTCTCCACCAGCTGAAACGGGCAACCTCTTCCTGCTGGAAGAAATTCCACTATTCTGGAAAACTGTCATCTCGAATGAGAATTAATACTCAGAATTGGTTTTAAAGATTTCTTGGCTGCTTCTGAGTCCCTCAGGTGTCTTTGCTCTGCCTTTACTCGAGGGCACTGAGCTGGGGCCTTTGGGGAGCAGGGGTAACTCAGAGTCCCAGGGCATCAGCGCCACTCCTCGTTGTAGGACGCTAAACCTGAAGAGCCCCGAGAGCATGAGGAAAGCATTAGGCTTCTCTAATACAACAGTCTTTGAGATTAGAGTAATTAGGGAGAATCCATTAAGGTGAAACTACTTCATACCAGTCACCAGATACTTACAGAAGTCTTGAATTTGTAGTACTTTGGGGTTTTTAGCTTAAAATAATTTTTTCTTTTAGTTACGCTTCTAGAGCATATGGTTATATAAGATAAGGCTTTATGTTACAAAGTACCTCTGTTTTTGGAAGTAAGGAAGGAAAGATATGTTTGTATCTGGTATAACTAATAATCCAAACATTATTTAAACCCATGCTTTCTCTGACAGAATTAATGTTCTGTACCATGTCCTTCTTCAGCCCTGAGGTCTTTTTCCTCTGTAACCTTAGGGCAGACTCTGGTCCTGCTTTTACCTCACTACATACAGGCTACAAAGAAAGCGTCTTTTTATATTGTAACAGTGCTATAAAAGATGGAACCTATGTTAGATACTTAGGTTTTTCAGTATTTAATACACTCTGTCTTCTCAATGTCTCTTGATAAGTCTGCTAAACACAGGTGTAAGATGGGAGATGTACAAAACTGACGGAGAATGGACAAGAGGATATTTACTACAAACACGCACCAGGCTTCTGACTTAATAGCAGAAATAAGGAAAGCATTCACAGGCCTTATCTTGCAGAAAAGAGAGGACAAAAGCTGCCGTGGGCTCTCCCTGACTTAATGTTTTCTTGCAAGCTTTGTCTTCTCTGTTCTACAAAAAACACCGACATTTTCTTAATGGGGTCCTTTTAACAGTATTTCAGTGAGATGTGCTATGATAAAAGTTCTTGACAATATTACAGGTTCTATCAAAAAAACAAGATGCATTTTGTGAGTTACCTTCTGTTATAAGGATTCCCAAAATTGCTCAAATAGACTTCAGCTACAAACTTTCTATTAATTTCTGGAATAATGGCTATGGCCCACTGGAAAAAAAGAGTCCAACCAGTTACATTCAATTGGCAAAAAAAATTGTGCTGGACAGAAATGTGTAATTTATTTTATAACCCCTCTTCTGGTTTCTTCTTCTTTATTACTGGTAAGTATAGTTGTTGTATGGGAGAAACGAATTAATATCCACACATTGCATCTCATTTTATTTAGGCAGAGTGCTTTTATAGCGTAACACATTGTTGTAATTAACTTTTTAGCACATTTCTAAGTATCTAGATGAGTTCTAAGTACATTATATTTCCTCACAGAAATTTTGGCAGATAAGGTGGTTTAAATAGTTCCAAATGTTTTCGCACAGGTGTTGGTGACTGGATGCAATGAATTACTGCAACTCAGCCCCCGTCCACTGAAATACAGCAGTACCCGCTGAAGTGTAAGTACAGAGCAAGACTGAGCCCACGGGCTTCACGTTCTGCTGCTGAATGGGGTATCCCACCCATTTTTTGGCAAAAACCCAGCCGGTCTTTCTCCAAATATCTCATTGCAATCATGACGTCAACTGACAATGATAGTCAGCTATTCTCACGTAGCACTGGGGATTCCTTAATGTGTACACAGTTCAGTGAATATACTGATGGCTCATGTTGTTTTTCTCCTTTGAGCTATAACAGTATATGCACATTCAATTTAAAAAGAAAAGAAGAATCAAATGAACAGCAATGGGTTAAACATCATATTTTAAATACTCAGTATATCTTCATACAAGAAAGTGGAATCAGGTTTTACATTTATATTCTAAACTTAAAGTTAGAAACTATCAAACCCTTTTTTGAGAGCAGGAGGATGGAATGTTCCAAAAATAATTGTAGTCTAGAAATCAATGTTGTGCCCTAAGGTTTGGAGCAAATGTGCAATCACCACTGTCATGTACTTTTGTAGTAACAGAGTTGAAAACTAGGGCAGCCCTGAGTGATTTCTGTGGCCTATGCTCGGGCATACTCTAATCATACTTGTCTCTACTTCTAATCAATGTGGTTGCAGACGCGAAGGAAATATTTTAAGAAAATGGGAGCTCTAAGAAAAGGCTTTGGTAAATCTCACTTGTGCGCAGAATACAAGCGCAATGCATAATGAACAAGAATTAGATAAAGAAGAGAGGAAAAATCCATAGCCGAGGAAAGGAATGGCTTTCCCATCATGAAGTTTTTTAAATAGAGCATTTATTTTAAAAGTGATTATTCAGCCTATAAAGCTGGTGATTGCAGTGAAGTAGACCTACTTTGCCTCATAGTTTTGAGTTTGAAACTCTACTGAAGTACCTTATTGCAAGGCCGTCAGGGCAGGTCAGGTAAAACTTTAAGGCTTTTGGATCGTTAGGAGATTTTAGTTGATGAGAAAACTTTGGGGTTTTTTAGCTCTTCATTCTCGATATTGATGCTTTTCAGACTGCGTATTATTTTCCAACCCACAGAGTTAGTGGATTACTGCACGTATAAATAGATTTTTGTAAAGTCACCACGTGACCGTGGGCATGCTGGGGGGAGCTACTGGGGCAGAGAACACTTCTCCTAGCTTCCCTTCTTTAACTCTTCAACTGAACCAGAAACACGTGCCTTAAAAAGCCCTCCCTAATACAAGTGTATGCATGTATGTTAAAAAATAACAGGGACTGGGAAACAGAGAAAATATGAAGAGGTTCAGCCAGCAACCGATGACTAGGGACTGAGTCGGCAGTTGGATTTGGGCAGATCCAGTAGTCCTCCCTGGAGTTTTGTAGCCCTTTTTTGAATGCCACCCTTGGACAAACTCGTTAAAAGTTTGCCATCTGGTACGGAGGTTGGTAAGTCACAAATTTTGCACCAAAAGTAGGTTAGCAATTTCTTACCCAAGTTCATCTGAAACTTCAGCACAGCTATAGCTCTCATGTAGTCTGGCATCCAGCTACCGGTTCAGCAATGCCAACAGCAGCACCATTCGGCAACTTCCATGGTTCAGTTTGCGCCGTTCTCCTCCCATTGCAAATGTATTTATGCTGCATGTACCGCATTATGAGAAAATGCCTGTATCATTCTGGAGACATCCAAGCAGTTGTCCCCCGTGAGAGTGAATAAATGCACGCAGAGCAGGGCATGCCAAGTGTTTAGAGAATTTGGGGTATTCTATAGGAAGATGCAGCAAACTGTAATAAGTAAATAAAAAATAAAAAATAGCTAATCAATAAATAGCTAATAATGAATATCCGCACTTATGACAACAAAAACTTGAAACTTGGTTCAAAACTATTTCTTCCAGAGGGAGAGTGCTTTCCTAGCCTTATAGGAAAGTGCTTTCAGCCATTCAAACTGGGGAGAGGGGTGTAAGAGGCAGCATGATGTGGGAAGCCGAGTCGTAGGAAAGGCTTTGGTGCCGGTGTCCTCCCAAACTAGTCTGTGCAGCAGGGGCTCCAGCACCCTGGCTGCTGGGTACCCTGGGGACCCCCGGCCCCACTTGCTGGGTGACAGGGTACCTCAGATTTGGGCACTGGGGTTTCTGACATCACAGCACCCATGTCTGGCCCCAGCCTTTCACGCTGAAATGCTTTACAAGCTAAATATTTGATAGACTGCCTGGGCTCTGCCTGGTGGTAGTCATTTCAAATGGATGCTCTGCGTTTAAAAAGACTGACTGCTTTGCTTGAGCCAAACGTAATAAGCTGTCTCGCATACTCCACAGCTAATAAAATATTAAATATATTTAGGCACCCAGAAATAAATACCGGTTCGGAATTCTCATTACACATATCTCCCTCTCCTGAACTCCCTGTCCCCCCCCAGCTTTACACTGACGGGCTGCTCCTCAGGCTACACGGTCTGTTGTCGGATCCTGGCACAGGCAGGCGAGTGGTGCACAAGCACCGTACCGTTATTAGCTGTTGGGCTGTAACGAAGCGGTGAAATCGGGTGCTGCTGAGGTACTCGCCGCCTGTGCCATGCAGAGGAAGGCAGCCCGTGAAATGTCTGCCCCGCGCCTGTTGAGAATCAACGGGAACTGCACTCGCTTAAAAGCTGAAGTTGAAAGTGGAGCCTTGCATTAGAAACCTGTCTAGAATAATAACCCAGCTAGAATAAAAAAGAGCAGAGTGCTCATAAACCACTGTAAAAATATTTGTAATTTAGTTATTAAATTATCATTTAAAAGATGTTTGCATATAGTTTAAAAATCATTGTAATAATACTACTGTGTTAATGCGAGGCAACCATGCCTTTCCAGGACTCTGCCTTGTTTTATTTCTCAGGGCTATGATTTTATTTGATTTGCTCCCCCACCCACCCAGAGGAGAGCTAAAACAGTCATAAAAACACCGGATCAAAATCTACCCATGTCAGCGGGTGCCGAGTCAAAGCTCCTTGAGATCAAAGGATATAATGCCTCCAGCTCTAATAGGCTTTGGGTCAAGCTCCTAAAACCTGCTCCTGCAAACGCTCGCACACACGTGCTTAGCTCCTAAGGGGGGTTACTGCTGCCTGGGGAACCCATCCCTTAAAAATCGCAGGTGAGGAAAGGAATGGGAGCCGATGCCGATACCTGAGGTTGCCTGCCCTGGGAACTGCTACTGCATGGAGGGTTAAGCTTTGTCCTGTCCCCCTCAATTTGCACCCCAGCCCCAGAAACTCTCCCTTCGGCCTCTAAGGGCAGCGTGGTTCCTAGTGCTGAGGTGAAGCGATGCAGCAAACACATCTCGTACAAACTCCACGCTACAAACAGCACTTGTCAGCTAAATGCTTCCTCTGGGCCCTGAAGGCAGTAATTAGTAAAATACGTATTTTTTTCAATTCACGCTCATGATGGGCTGCTTGCAAGCAACCAGTGAGATATCGCACACTGTTGTCGAATGGCCGCAACAGCCGTAGGCAGCGATCCCTTCCCATGAACGGCTGGATGCTGTTTGTGGAGGTGTGCAGGGGTGGCTGCCCACTCCCTGCCCCGCCGCTCTGGGCTCGGGAGGAGGGCGTGGGGTTGGCCACTCACGGAGGGATGGGGCATGTATTTGCCCATGCCTGTCTAGCCCCCGGCTCTCCTGCACAGCCCCTCCAGGACCTGGTAACAGCAGTGCCATGGACGCGCTGTGACCCAGCGGCTACATTTGTAATAGCATTTTTCTTTACTAATATTACCAGTGTGGTGTTTTTGTTGGCTTTGGTAAGGCTGCAATAAATTCCTTGGCTGGCCCATGCCTAACTGGAAATATGTTAGAAACCTACTTGACAATAAAACTGTGGCCTAAATCCATAGGAAGACTTCGCCACGGGTCAGCACCAGTGTTTAAAGCCAGTGCTCCTTCTGCCGCGGGGCACGAGGCCCCCGCCTCTGGACAGGGGCCCAGCGCGAGCCTCCTGTCCCGATGCACCGCGCCGGCCACCGCTGCCACCAGGGGACCACCGCCACCTCCTGGGGTGCTGCTGGCCACCCCCAGCCGGGCGCCGGCCCCGGGGCAACCTCAAGGAGGTGACCGATGGCCAAGGTGTGCCCTCGTGGCTTTGATGTCCAGGGTCCCCGAAGGCAGGAGGAACCCTTTACCCCAGACGTCTGCCCACGGCCTCCCTTCAGAAATTTTTAGCATCGCTTTTATTTTAGAAAAATTGAAAGCGTTATTTTAGTTTGATGAGCTCCTTCATTCGGAACACTTTCTTTTAGGGTGGGAGCATTTAGAAGGCTGGGGTACAACCGCGGTTTTTCTGTCGCTGCACCCCACGCGTCGCTGCCCGCCAGGACAGAGGAGCAGGACCATCGCCCGGGCCTCCCCCCTCAGCCTCCCCCAGCTTCCCTCGCCCGAGCCCCCCCAAATCGCTCCCCGGCCTGGGCCACGCCAGCGCCCTGCCCCCGGGCTCAGCCCGACGTGCCGCTTCCACAGCCCTGAGCTCTACACGGAAACTGCGGCCCTCAAAAGCGCTCGCTCGTTTAAAAGAAGGAGAA
>VXBO01004583.1:308434-321526 GCA_013400135.1 Rhinoptilus africanus | reverse complement strand
CAGCGTGCGGGCAGGCTCCCCGAGGTGCTTGTGGCCAACATGGACTTTGACGGTGGTTTCGCGTCTTTGTGGTTCAGGGAGAGGAATCCGGAGGACGCGGCGTTGGTGGGACGAGGGCCTGATCCTGCCGGCGCCTCCGGAGGAAGGAGCATCCCTCTCCAGGAGTTTCTCCTCGGTGCCCGGAGGCGTGCTGGGGGGACCACGTTTGCAACATGCTCTTGGCACGTAAGCCACCCCCGCCGTGCTGGTATGTCAGATGGTTTCTTGCTTGCATCTCCTCTTGCTTAGGAGGACCATGGTGGCCTGTCCCCTCGCAGGCATCGCAGTGGGTGGTGACCCACGGGGTGAGCAGCGGCCGCGGGCAGGACGGGCCTTCAGCATCCTCCACGTGTGCCGCAGGGAGAGGAAGAAGAGCTGGGCTTTGAGGTGGGGTTTTTCCAGGACAGGCAGCGGTGACCCTTGCTCCTCCCGTCATCTCGCCGCGAGGTCGCTAGCAATGAAGTCCTCAAACCCGAGCGGAGCAGAGGTGGTGCTCCAGCCGGGCACCCGTGGGGCTGCCTGGCAGGAGGTGAAGCGATGGGAGGGAGGGAGGGAGAGTGGGAAGGTAAATGGCGCGGCTGGTTCTCTGTAAGCCGCGTTCCTGCTGCGGGGAAAGCAGGAGAGGATGGTATTTTCTGGCCAAGGTGGTGTGAGGGTTTGTTGCGTGCCCCTGCGCTGCCGGGCTTCAGCTTTCCCAAGCTTCAGCACAGACCTGTACGGGGAAGGTTACCTTCATCTGGCACTTTGTGGAACACAGGTTTAGTGGTGTTAGATCAGCCATGGCAAAAATTGCAAAGCATCTAGCAACATCACATGCTTTCTCATAGGTCAGGAAGTAGGAGTCCAAATTAGGTTTCTAAATATAGTAACAAAAAGAAAAATACAGGGATTTATACTGTAGTCTTAACAAAGTGGTATTTTTAAGCTTTAAGTGCATACAAATGCATTTTCTTCTGAACGTTTTGTTCTGCTGAGAAAATTATTTAAAACCGCTTTGGTCTGTACGTGTCACACAAGAGGCTGGGTAGAGCCTCGCCAGGCTCCTGTCTCCGGGGACAAGGTGGTTCCGTGGGCAGGGTCCTGCGTGGGGTGGGGTGGGGGAGCCGGCAGCGCTGCCAGGCTGCGTGGGGCACGACTGCCTCGCCTGGCTGCCGGCCGCCCCGCTCCTCGGGCGCGAAGGCGGCAGCTCCGTTAGAAGTAGAAGCTGGCACATTAGGAACGATGAAATTCAAGAAAACAAATACTGGGGGAGAGCTGTGAGACAGTGGGTTTTAAGGCTGGTGCAGTTCTCTCTCACAATTCAGGGCAGCTTTCATACAGAGAATCGGGTCATTAACTTCTCATTTTGTTCTCTTATTCCTCGGCTGACTTCTGCCCATCATTAGAATGTAGTTGTGATTTTAAAACGTGGGGTTGTGTTTTCCTGCACATTCCTGTGTGAGACTTGGGTCTTTTGTTGCTTTCCTAGTTCTGATTCCCAGTTTTACAGTTGGCTTCTGTATATGGAGATTAAAGAGCAGAACGGGGCGTGTGCTGCTTTTCTTGTACTCGTCCCTGGTTGCTCCTGGGCAGATCCTGGCCATCTCCTTCCTTCTGAGTTCCGTTTGTGTTAATCCAGGGGGGCCTTTGCCTTTGTAAGGGCATCACAAAGCAAAGCAATGTACCTCGTTCATACCTTATGATCTGCAGCTCCATATGTTCGTAGCTGAATCCTGTGACAGATACTACAATAAAAACACGACCCTGTCAGACTGAGATACTGATCCACTGTTTTACCTGCTGCTGTTCATCAGTTCTGGCTGGCAGGATCCCCAGGCTGGGCAGCAGCCAGAGACAACAGAAGGAGGGGCCTGCTTGCTTGTAAAGATTTGTGCATCTCCGTTTGTCATCTGCAGCAGTCTGCCTTTGGCTGGCACCTGTAGAGGACAGTAATATACTTTATTAAGGCTAGATCCGAAGTTTTAGCATGGGTATAAGTAGCTTAATGTTTTAACTGTTCCTGAACATGGGGTGTTAATAGGTAGGCTGTGATTCCACGATTGACATACTGGGATGGAAGTTCTGTGCTGTATATAGGAAAATACCGGTTGCTGCTCTAGTTCATTCAAAACGGGATCGCAGGGTTGTGATAAACCAAGAAGCTGCCTCATTTTGACCCAGTGCCATGCTGTAAAGCCGCGTAGCCTTGGTGTGTGACTCAGAGGGGCTCTCTGACACCCGGTGGTGGGACGCCTTGCATTTTCCCAGCTCTGGAGAAAATGTTTGTAGGGGTCTTCTCCAGGCTATAGATTTGCAGCTAATACATACAGGGGGTGGGGTGATAATTGTAACAACTGTGGGCTTTGCTGAAAGATGTGTTGAACTTGTGATCTTTACATGTTAGGCAGGGCAAGGGAGCAGCTAGAAGTTTATGTTACAAACGTCATACCCTTTTGTTATGTTTTGTCTCTATTTACTCACCGGTTCTGAGCATTATTTTGTATTTGGGTCCAGGCTTATAAAGAGTTTCAGGTCTCCTCCATGACCATTAGCTTTTCCTTCCTTTGAACCAAGGTGTTTCTCTATAATTTCTGTGGTTGAGTTCCTTCAATTTTGGCTAAACTTCCTGCAGACAGAGCTTCTGAGAAGCTCTACATCTTCTTCATGCCCTTCATTCTTTTACAACCTCTCTCTGAGGCCTCACTGGCTAAGGAAACTCCATTGGTCCACTCCTACTCATCTGGAAAACAGGCTTTCATAAAAAGTATCCTACTCATGTTTGTGTGAGGGCACGTTAAGGTAATGACTCTCCCTTGTCCATGGTCTGGCAGAGTCTACTGAGAAATGTCTATTTGCTTGTATTCTGAGACGCTGGCGGGAAAAAACCACCAGGCATTGAAAAAGCAGAATTAATATGTCGTATGTATTTTCTCCAAACTAGTAGTATGTATGGTCGCTTGGACAAGCAGCTAAGTTAGGCGAGAGTAGAACCCATAAGAAGTTCTCAGCATCTTCTTGCCTTCAGGCTGCTCTCCCAACTGCCTGCAATTCTGGTAAATAAACCGCTGCACTGGAGGGAGGAGGGAGGATTTCAGGACAGACTGACTGGGTACAGTTTTACTTTCAGGAAATCAGACATATACCAAGCACACGATGTTCTTTACTTTTAACAAGTCATTTTTCCTGGATGAAAACTCACCTTATGGCTGCTGAGGACTGAACCTACTGGCATTGCTAATATTGGCATTTTCACCTAAAGGTTCTTTGCTGTACTTCGCCTTTGCTTGCTGCATCAGCTGTCCTTTTACTGAAAAGCCCTCTCAAGTAAGCTAGAGGTCATGCCTGATTCTGAGAAGTGAGTGTGTTGTTTCCCCAGTTACAAACTGGCTTAGAAGCCTGCAAAAGTTTTTATCAATTCTGCCCATAGGAGGGAAAAAAACCCAAGCCGTTGAAATTCCAGCATGTTCCCTGAGACAGATAACCAGGAGACTTTCATTTACATGCTAATCCTGCACAGCAGTTGTTTTCGGTTCCTGCATCCAGCCCTTCCTGATCTGTAGCTCTTATCTCTCCTTGTCAGTAAGCTACAAGAGAGGGAGAGAGCAGCCCTGCGGGGAATTAGAGCTTCGGTTTTGCTCTTCCATTGCCTGAGTTGTTTTGGGGTATTTAGGTATTTTAGTAATTGCCCAAGGTAGCTGGATCTTGGGAACTGTGCTTGTCTTAAAAGAACTCTAGCTTTTTAAAACTTCCTTTTCCTATGGTTAGAAAGAGACTTTATAGTAAACATTACTCCAGTGTAGCTGCTCTGTAGGGTTTGCATAAAACTGGATGTTAAGGAGAGGCAGAAATATAAAACTGGTGGATTGGACCGCTTTGAGAGCCCCCGCCTGGGGCTGCTCTGCACGGGGAGCCTCTGAGTCCCACAGCGATGGAGGCGATGCTCTGCACTAAGTGAATGATTCATCCCTCTACCATTTATGTGCCATTCCTCTGTTCAAAACTGCAGGATATACATAAGCATAATAGCATGTATCCTCCTGAATAACAACCCACCTTGTTAGGGAGAGGAAAGGCAGACGTAGGATGTTCTGGGCTTCTGTTTCTCTCCATTATTAGACGGAGAACGTAAATATTTAACGTGATTAGGTGCAGTTCAGAGCTCTGGATGCCTAAATGCCATTTGGTTTACCTCTGCCGGTATGACAGTTGGGTCATCTGCCTTGAGTTTGAATATCTTTGTTACAAAGAGTAATGTTTATTGTTTCCATGATTATGACAGCACTGTGATTATCTGATGACTATTCTCCCTATGCACTTGGATGACAATGGTCCAGGTCTCAGCAGAAGCTCTGAGAGGGAGAAGGGAAAACAGGGTAGAACTTTTAAGCTTAGGCAAAAGATGGGGTGCTCCAGGTGCTGGCATGTCACCCTTCCTGTATCCTTGCTGAAATCAGCCTTAAATTGCTGTGGGAGGAGGTTGGCATCCTGAATACAGTACAGGAGCTGCTTGCCCAAGCAGCGGCCCCTCTGTATGCCCGGGATTAGGTGCTGTATTTAAGTTGTTGCAGCCTGCCATTCAATCTGATTTCTGAAGTGCTGCATCATCCTTTTACCTTTGGCAAAGTCAAATACTGTGGGTGAACAGGCAAACAGGCTTCTGCAAGGCCAGCACTACAGATTCATCTAACTTTGTGATAAGGTGTAACTTTGACATCTTCTCGAGTGCTAAGTTTTATTTATTGGTTCCCATTGCAGAGTCCTGGTCGTGAAGCTGTCTGTGCTGTACTGGGGACGAGCGGGACAACTTGCTAAAAGCAGACGTGTTTTTGGTAAGTAGCATACTGAGCTCCTCTGTCACAGCAGAAATTATGTGCTGTGTTCAATTGGGCAAAGCTGCACTAAGCTATTCTTCACCATATTCCAGAGAGGCAGGCAAAACTGTTATTTTTAGATAGCTCACATTTATCCTTTTGTAATTATTTCTTATTGATGACTTTAATACCTTTAAGAAGTCTGGTTTATCTAAATAAAACTGCAGTTATGCTATTAATGCTTTCTTCCTGTATTTTATATTGTATAATAGTGAATTGCACGCATCCTTTTACCATGTTTTGTTTCCTTTAGTGGTTAGAGATGAACTCACCTTGGCACAAAACACGTAACCAGGCTGGCAAAGAGACTGCTTAGCCCTCTCATGCACGGTGAGTTCAGTTATGTGGTACAGTTCCCTCAATGTTTTCTCTCTCCTTGTATTACCACAGGGCACACGTGTGGTAAATATCATAATAGGTGAGACAGCACCTGAACTTGTCCTCGTAAGCTTACAGTTCAAGGGAATATGGAATGTTCAGGGATATGGAAGGGAATCGATTGTTTGCAGGCCTCCTCTTAAAATAATAAACAGTGTTTATAGTATTGAAGTTAAATGAGGTATTTAAAAGCATATTGACGGTATGTCCACTGAAATTGAGCACAACTGGGAACCTGTATTTTTCAGATGAATTAAATCAACATTTCACTTACTGTAAAATCGGAATTTAAAAAGAGAAGATAGGTTAAAGTGTGTGATGGGGCTGCTTTACCTCCTGGTTGACAGTGTAAGGGAGCAGACTGCAGCTCCCTAACCTCTGCCTGCAGCTAAGCACAGCAGCCTCTCACGTGGGGAGCTGCATCTGCAGAGGTTTCGGCCTGAGCCTCGAACCATCTATGCCGTGGTTTCTGAGACTCAACTGGCAACAGCATAGAGCTTGGACACCAAAGAAACAGACTCCTATCAGACAATTTTGTGTTGTGGTGTTACCGAATGAAACATTGTGCTGGGAGTGACTTGAGCTGCTTTTTCTTTTTTCACCCCCTCTGAGGGTGTGAGCATTGTGAGGAAAGCTGGAGATGTTAAAATCCCTGTCAGAACTTAACACTGGAGGTGAGTTCAGGAGAGAGGATTTAAACAGCGCTTCACCATGTATGTGCAAGCAATGGTTGTCAGAAAAACAAGGAAGCAGAAGACTGAGGGCAGCTTCATTTGCAATCATTTATGTGCCAACAATTATTAACTCAGGCAGAGCGGGCAAACTATAAAACTTACTGCAGTGACTTGGAAAGTACCGCGCTGTATAAATAATGAAATGAGCAACAGTCAAGAATTTAAACTAGGGTCGATAACCTTGCTTTGAAGCTCAATAGTAATCAATTTGGAACAATTTAGTTGTCTTGCATGCCTTGCTGTCTACAAGTTTTATAGCCTACTCCTTCCTTTGTGTAGGACAGGCAAACATTTGATTTGGCACAAATGAAAAGGCAGAGGTAAAAAGGTGGGAACAGAGGTAAATCCTGCAGGGGAAGATGCTGACCTATGGAATTCTTCCCATCTGCTTTAGGAGATGTTTGTCGTCCTTCTACTCACATTCCCTCCTTCTTTCTGCTAGATGTCAACTCACCTGCTTGTGTCCCCTAACAGAAGAGGAAAGGAAATCACCAGTTGTAGGATGAAAAAGATATTAAAACAATGATAAAATACTAAGGTTGGCTACCATTTAACAGACCTCCTTTAAAAAGGACAGAAAAAGGATAACATATAAAAGAATACGGCTCCAAACTTAGATAAAAAGTCCAAATCTGAATAGTCATTAAATAAAATGTCAGGGATGAAACGCTGATAAAATATGTTGTTATATCAACTATGACATAGAGCATGTTTATGGTTGAGGAATCCGAAGTTTAAATCTACAATATTTACAGTTCTAACTAAGCCTAAGGAGGACACGGTATCTAATCTAAAACTTCTAATTGTCACCAGCAGCGTAGTGAGAAGGGATTAGATGGCATACCTGCGTACTTCCAGTGAAGCTTGTGTATTACCCTGGCTGGATAAAGACTGCAGCTTTCCAGTATTGGCAATGCTGGGTTATGGATGCTATTAGTGATTCTTTCCCATATTAGATACTTTGAGCTACATATTTGTCCAGAAGAGCCAAGTGGAAATTATTTTTATTAATGTGTTATTAATAGTAAATATCAAAATTAGACATGCAAAAGATAGTAATATTAGCAAGTTTTGAATTATTCAGATGTCTGAACTGCTTTCGGACACCTCCTTGGCCTCTGGTCTGTCAGCATGTTCTGTAAGCGTTTTAAGTTTCATCAGTGTATGCAGTTGATAGACATGGGTGTAAAGCTCATGGTTTTTTTATAAACCTCCATAGGGAGAAATGTGGTTTCTTGTGCAGTGAAGGGAATCCTTCCTTTTACTCATTTAATCAAGTTGTTACAATAAAAATCTGGTAGTTTAGCTCTCCTCTGTGTTGGGTACAACTCCAAATGCTAGCAGCGGGGTTTATGTTACAGCCTTGTTGACTGTGCTGTTATTCTAAAATGCACTGGCGCATGCTGCAGCGTGTCATTACACACACAAAAACTGAATTTTATTAAAGTGGTTGAAAAACATTTCTCTAAAACTCTGACATGTTCTGATACAAAGCTAAAGGTATGAAGACGTGTGTATGTACCTTCTGGCTTCAGAAGCCGTTCAGGTCTGACTTTCTGCCAGGAACACCAACCACCGCTTCCGAGTCCTGGCACTTCAGTCCTACAAACGGTTTTCTAAACAGGTAGTGATGTTTACATGAACTAGCAGAAAGAGGAGAGAAGCTTGTCACCGTGACTGTGGTTCTCATGAGTGAGCTGCTGGAATGGGGAAGTCCCGTCCTACCTGTGAAACACCGTTTGCCTGCAAATATTTGCCTGTGATCAGGTTACTGGATTGGAGCCCTAATTTCCCCCAGCATATAAAGCAAATAAATAAGGCTTAACATCTTTGCCATGATGATGTTTTCAAAGGCTATTTACAAAAAAATCTTTAACTTTGGCTGACCTTAGTACGACGTCATCGGGTGAAGCTGTAGGAAACAGTTGGTTTCTGTGCAGCACAGTCTTTATTTTGGCTGGCAGTCTGTTAACTCTGATAAGTGGGTAAGCTCCGCCAAGCAAAGTCAGGCATATCATGAGATTCTGCTTTGCCTATATAAAGTAGCCTGAGAAACAGCTTTGTAGGCCAGTAAACAACAACAAAAAAAACCATATACCAGAATTTGTAGCTGAACAGTTCTGATTCTTGAGGCGTTTGACAAAGGGACCCTGTCAGGTGTTTCATTCCTCACTCTCCCTTCTCTAGATCTAGAGTTGTCCTGCTTTAGTAGGAATGGTGCTCTGTCAGGCCTGCCTCAAACACAGCAGTCCGCAGCTGCTTTAACCTCTCCAGGAAAAACCGAAAAGCAGCTCTTGTTCCTCCTGACTACCTTCTCCTGACTGCGTGCTCAAGCATCCTTTAGCAGCAGCTGAGTGACACTGAGAGTGAGTGTCCCTCCTGCCCACAGGGTGTACCACAGCCACAACACAGGGCTCTCCGGTGGTTGTGAGGTGCTTCTGTGGGGTGTTCGTGGTTTTTATTTTCTTTAGCAGCAGCAGTCACTGGATTTTGTTTACAGATTCAGGAAAATAGCACTCCATTCTCAGTTTGGAAGAAAAAGTTTGTGTGTTTTTTCTAAGACCTTTACATTCCTAGATGGCTTACATCACGTACTGGGAATTGCATTCGAAGGCAGCTTGAATTCAGGTCAAGCTTTGCCTACTTGTAGTAGATGGATGTTAGTGATAGAAACATTTTACGTGCACACCATGCAGAGATTTACTGAAGTTGCTTCTACAAGTGTCTGTAGTAAATTTAGCTCTCCTTTGAGCTCACCGAGAATGGCAAACTATTGCATTTATATGAAACACTGTTTTGACAGATTTCTTCAGAAGTAAAGAAGCACAAAAGGAGACGTTTTATTCTTTCAAAATAACTGGAACTACTGGCAAGAAGCAGCAAGAGTGTGCATCAAACAAGGAAACCATTTCCAGGTTATCAAAACATGCTGTTGAACTGACTTTTGCAGCTACATTTTCAAATGTACCATGGGATGCATCAAATCCAAGGACGCCTTTCCAGGTTCAAATGCTATCCAGGATGAACAGATCAGGGGAGGTAACGAAGGATGCACCGGGGAGAAATCGTCACTGATAGCGGTGAAGGTGGATGAGAAAGGTCCATCAAGCACGATAGTGCTCGATTATGCGCACCGTCTCTCCCATGAGATCCTTGATCAGGCGGTGAAACAGTGGGCAGTGACTGAAAGCAAATACAGCGACATCCCTTATATTGAGAGTGATGTGCCCTGAGCCCTGACGGGCGAGGACTGTCTTCACAGTGGGTGTCCTGTCCGTTAAGCAGTTCCTGTTTGGTACCAGTGCAGATAAAGTGAAATCAGCTGTGATTCGAGCATAATGCCACTACGTGAGTGTGTTTGCAAGGAGAGGCTGAAAAAATTTGCCTTTAAATCTATATTGCTAAGAAACTAATTGGATTATAGTAGAATCTACTAATCAAGTCTCACTTGTTATCAGCCATATTTTGAGTATATTCTGTCTTTGTATGTGTTGAATGTGATCAGGAATCAGTGGTTAAAAAAAGGATGAGAAGAACGTGGCTGCCCTGCAACTGTAGAAGCACTGCCACAGTGGCCCCAAAGATGCGTAAGAACAAAGTGTGGGTTATTTTTATGTACTGCATAAAAAATCAGAGGCCTGTTTGTAGGTGAAAAGAGAAGAACTCTCTGTGCTTGGTAAATGTGTCTGCATTTTGCTAAAGTGAAACCAAGGTCTACATGTAGCAAAGGTAACTGCTGTCATAAACCTTACTTTGATTCTTTGACCTGACTAAATCTGTAAGCCACAAGGTAATGAAGGCGATGAGAAGCATTTTATAAAACCAAGTTATATTCAGGGAACCATATGGATTATGATACTATTCAACTTCCAGTCTTAAGCAAACCAATGAGAAACATTACAATATTGATAAAGAGTGCTTTATAATTAACAGATGCTCTGGATTCCGTAAATGCATGAAGGCTATTCTCTAAAATCCTGCAGTAAGATAGTTTAATTACATCCGATCACTCTGTTCAGCCAAAGCTGTTCGGTTTTTTGGTTTGAGGTTTTTGTGTTGGTTTTTTTTTATTTTGGTGTTAGGGTGCTGGCTTTGGGGGTTCTGTTTTTTTACTGTAACACAGGTGTGCAAAAACTACTGATGCTAACTAATGAAATGAACCTTCAGAGGTGTAACGATGTTTTAGGACTATGTATTTCATGGGAAATATGGCTGCATTACACTAAAATTTCAGTCTGAAGTAACACCCTTGGGACAGTACGCCTTCCTTAGGTTCTGTAGGCTCATCGCTTACCTACTGGTAATGGCGATGCAAATACGAGCTATAGAACCCTAAAGCCTGAGCAGTGCACTGAATCAGCGAATACGCCTTAGGCCCAAAGCTAAAGGGCTACATTCTTTACCAATTTTATCGAGCTTGCATCCACACACTGCACCCTGCTTCTCCAGGACTTACAGCCTGACCTACTGTGCTCATAACTAGCATTTGAGATACTAAGGAAGGGATTAATTAATCATAGTCATTTGAAAGCTACAATTTTGCTGACGTTTTATACAAAGTGAATGCCTTGTAGAAGCTTGGGGTTGTAGCACCTGCTTGTTCATTTTTGTTATGGCCAGTTTAAAAGATGCATATTTTTTTCCTAAATCAAAGTGCTTTCCATTTCATGTTTTTGTTTTATAGAAAAATGCTTTCCATACTGGCAAAACTGTTACTATTTTTAAAAAGGACACATAGTTCTAGTAACTGATACGAGGCATGATTTTCAAGCCATGGTAAGCAAGCAGAAAGAGGACCATGCAAATAATTATTTTTCGCTTATTCTCAAACATACGACAGTCTATGAATTGAGCTGTTTTGCAAACTTTGTGACGCAAACTTACTTATTTGAAATTCTCCTGTATTGGAGAAGTGGTTGTATCAAGAGTAGATGGTGAAAAATACTTCTCTGTAACACAGTACAAGACTGCCATAAATTCACACTGATCACACCCCACTAGTAAGACTGTTCTTAGGCTTTTGCTGAAAAAGGGAAACAAAACCCTGCTCGTGTTGTGATGCCATCTTTTTTGAAGCAATGTAGTATTATTTGAAGCCATATGTAAAGTGGGACTAAGGTATTATGGTCCACTTACTTAAATTCCACTGCTAACAATCATGTTCCTTGAAGCTCTAAAGCGTGTAAAACATTAAATCATACCCTACCTTTGCTCTATCTAAGAAAACTCCTTGCCGTATACTAGGGTGAGTTGAAAAGCAAAAGCAAAACACTGATCAGATCAGTACATATGAATCAGATATTGCTTAACCACAGTATTAAAAAAGATTCCTAGCCTTATTCTAGCTAAAATAGAGCTTTATTACAAAAAAAAGGACAGCCTTTCTGTAACGTTAGTCTTGGCTCAAGAACTTGGCTCACTCCTAAAAGACAGTAATTAAAAAAAAGGGGGGGAAAAAAAGAAAGGTGCACCCAAACTCTATAGATATTATTTGCCAGATAGGTGACTAGCAGAGAGAAAACTGCACTCACTTTGAGTGCATTGAGGTGTATCTGCCTGGACCCTTGCACCTTGGGGGCTGCCGGGGGGAGCTGGGTGCTGCAGCGCTTGCCATCCCAATGTTGCACATCCTTCCTCTGGATGTAGCCTTAGCACCCGGCACTCTCCTGGAGGCAGAGTATCACATCCACTTTTGAAAGCAGCTTCTCCATGGGCAGGCTGCCACTGCACGGTCCAACAGCAGGCAGAATTATAAAATAACGTAAAATAGCCTCAAGTTAAGTCATGGCATCTGTACTGATAAACCCAAAATTTCCCCAAAGGAGAAGGTTACCCAAGTGTAATTGAACGTGCCTCACAGTGAACTTCCTTTTGGAGTACCTTCTGTGTGGGACGGCTGCACGGCTTGCTCAGAGAGCCACCCGTAACGCAGTGGCCACTGAACTGTCTGCTGCTTGTTATGTCTAAACAGTCACCTACCTGTGACCACAAACCTCGTCTTCCCTCATTAGTGCTCGAAGATGACAGCAACTTCAACACGGCCTGAAGTGCAATTCCAGCTGGTTTATGATGCTTTCTATGACATGGGCACTTTAGGGAAAGCACACAGCAAATGGAAAGCACACGAGCTTGCAAACAAGCTTACAAACAACAGGGAGACAGCTTCTCACCAGGAAAATTCTCTCTTTTACAAGACGCTGTCCTTAATAAATAATGCACTTACCATTAAATAAAAAAAAAAATCTGTTCAGTACTACAATCTGGTGAGAGATCGATTGATATCTCATTCCAGAGTTCTGCTGTATTTTAATAGGCACAATACATAATAAAGACTTCTTTACCTGAATAAAATTACATCTGCTTATTTATCATTAGATTACACTGTGCTGTAGTCTTACAAAGCCACTTATAGCAGCTTTACAGCTAAGTTGCCACTGATTCTTTGACTTGATTTTGTGTAATAAAGGCACTCCAGTGTGAGACTGGCATACTCTGCAAAACCATATACTTCTATTTAGGAGTTACAAATACATTTGCTTTATATTTTCTGCAGGAAACGTTAAGTATAGTCAGAGTGGGTACTATGTGACTGACGATGTTCTAATAATGGTTCAAAACACATTAACTGCAGCACAACTTTGTAAAAGTGACATTTCTGTAGTAAGACACATCAGTATTCCCAAATAAAACACACTACAATATATTTTTACAATATTTTTGTGGAAGATACTTTCTTGTGGACCAAATAAAATTAAACTTACCATCTGCTTGTAAGATTCTTATTTGATAAAATGCATTGATTGGACAGGTCTTGTTACCATGAGCTTGGGATAATTCCTGTTCACATAAACTTTGGAAGCAATTGGACGTGCACAGAATCACAGAATCACGGGGTTGGAAGGGAGCTCTGGAGATCATCTAGTCCAACCCCCTGCCAGAGCAGGGTCACCTTAGAGCAGGTTGCACAGGAACGCGTCCAGGCGGGTTTTGAATGTCTCCAGAGACGGAGACTCCACCACCTCCCTGGGCAGCCTGTGCCAGGGCTCTGCCACCCTTAAGGTAAAGAAATTCCTTCTCATGTTTAGGTGGAA
>VXBO01004583.1:243241-308283 GCA_013400135.1 Rhinoptilus africanus | reverse complement strand
ACCCTCTGGGCTCTGTCTTGCAACCAGTTTTCTATCCACCTCACTGTCCATTCATGTAAAGTTTTGCAAGTCAAAGTTTACTGATTCACAAGTATACTCTTGCCAAAGTGTTGTAAGGCCTTTCCAGTCAGGGAAGGCATGATCCCTACTCCCCAGGGATTACTGTGTTTTTCATTAAATATAGTTGCTGAAGTTTGCTTCAAAATTTTGTACAAAATAATGGAATGAACCAATTCTTAAAAATACATTAAAAGTAGGCATTTTTTACGAATCTAAAACAAATAAAAATTTTTTAAAATAAGGGGGGGGGGGAGTTTACATTCCTTTCAGAACCAGCATGAGGTAGAAACAAGTAATTTTCAGAAGTTACTCTAGAGATATTAATGGAATCTCTCAATTACTTTTGACTGTCTCATAACAAATACGTACATGATAACATTAACTGGCAGCTTAAATTTTAACAATTTTATCTTGAAGATTCTAGTCTTCAAAGCAAGGTGCCATTTTTTCTTGATTTTTCTCTCCATTTTGCTCACCTCTAGTTGTTTGAAAGTCACTGTAGTAGTTCACCTTGACGCCTGAATTTCCTGGACTTTGTTTCCAGGCAACAGCTTTTAGGAAGAAAGGAGCCTTAAGCCAGTGTAGATCATTACTGTCAGTAATAAAAACTGCCCAGTGTTGAAAACTCCATAATGGTTCTGCTGTAGCTCTGACTTTTTGATTCCCCAGTGCTGATTACTGACTACATTATTGGAACAAAAGTTTTCTTCCTTTAGTCTCATTGTTTCATCTTCAGAGAAGCCAAAATTTGTATCTGTAACCTGCCTATAACTGTGGAAACAACTAGGAAGAGATACTGATATATGATTTGATTAACCATAAAAAAGCATGCAGTCTTAATGCTGAAGAAAGATTAGTAGCTACATGTTGCATACACAATAGAAAAAGTAATTCTACACCCCCTCCCCGAAAAGATTATATTTTTATCATGGGGCTCTGGTTAGGTCAAGTATTACTGGTATCAAACCCCAGCAACTTTTAGTGCATATACAACCAGGCGTTTTTGATGTATATTTAAATTTTGATCCCTACAAATACATTTTTTAGGATACATTGTGTTAAAAAAACTTTATGATTCACGTAGCAGCAGATATTTCATGTTTTCCCCTATTTGTTATCTTTGGTAGATATTGCTGTGTCCCCCTCTCCTTTTCACAAATTTTCTGCCCAGCGAACACAATGTTCACAGGCACAAGCAAACGGGAACCCAGACCTGTTAGTATAGCCAAAACTCCAACCACTTGTAGGTAGTACGAGGGCCAGGCTGATCTCTGCCGCTAAAATCATCAGTCAGTCACCAACATCAACAGGAAATGTGGCGCTTAGTGTTCACAGGAATGTCTGAGACAGTTACTTCTTCACCATTGTAAGACGAGGAAAACTAGCCATTTCTGAATCATGAAAAAATAACAATGCAGTTCAATCAAACTTAATGGCATTTTAAAAAAATTGGGTTTACAAGCAAACAGAACTGCACTCTAGGTGCTGGCAATATTTTGACATTTGAAACAATGTCTACATCATATAGCAAGACAGAATACGGACCAACTGTTAATAGAGAAATTTCTTGCTCTCAAACAAATAATGTGTCGGTCTGACCTTTTATTTAAAAGACTACTTAACACCATGGATTTAGCACGTCTTGCGTTTTCCTTTGTAGCTCTGACTGTTTTAAAGCTTTAAGTATATTTTATTATCATTGTTTAAAGAAGAATCTGAGGCACAATCCCAACTTAACAAATCAGTGACAGAGCCAAGAACACAAAGGTCTCCCAACTTCTTGCTTATTAGGTCATCCCTTAGCTCTGCTGTCTCCCCCAAAGGTTCCTCCTAAAATAAAAGTTGATGCAAAAAATTACATGTTAATCATTGTGTAAAGCCGTAAAAATAACAATTTGCCCTGAAGTCATTTTCCCCCTTATTAACCAGCATTACGGCAGTGAACAAAAAAAAAAGAACATTCTTGAATGCAAAAAAATAGATTTACAAATCTCAGGCTAGCTAAAAGAGTCTTGTTAAACTTCATCATACTACTATTAACTTTTATATCAGAGAATTAAGCAGATGTGCAAGATGTCAATAGGCTTGATCTTTACAACTTGAGATCGTTGTTTCCCAGTGGCTTAAAACAATCGTTCACAAATTCATCACTGACTTCTTCTAAAGCAGCAGGCTTCCATCTGGGGGATTGGTCTTTGTCAATCAGCACTGTCAGGTGAAGTACAAAACCACAAAAGTTAACTTGTAAACTTTCTCTAATTAAGGTGACTTTAGATTGCATCCAGACAAACAGACATATACAGTGAATACATGGAGGAGAAAAATCAATATGCTCTAGAGCATTACAACAGTTGTAACATAGCTATTTCCACTGTAGTAAAAATTATGGAGTTGTGACGTGTCTAGAGACATATCAGGGAGATGTCTGATGCTACAAGGCACAGTGGATCACTTCAGATGTAGCCCAAGCTTTGAAGGAATAGTCCTGAAATTAGTGCTTTCTCTTAGACCTACTACTCTTGCCTGTCTTCTGCTTTTTCACGTGAAACTGGGAACAGTATGCATGATGCTGCTTTTGGAAAAGGGCAAAATCTGACTCTTTGCAGAGTATAGGAAAAGACTCAAAGTAGGTGATAAATGCCAAAAGCTTATTTAAACACATCATATAAACTAATAACAAAATAACTAACGAGGAAAGAGTAAAGCAGAGTATCTTTGTGGGAAAATCAATAATATTTATTTGTAAATATTGACTGATACTGCAGGCCTATGTAGATTTAACTGTGAAGTTTTGTATATCTTAGTATGTACACTTTACGCTGTAGGCTGGGAAATACCCATCACTGAAGATAAAACCATCAGTGAATGAATCTCATGTTAAAACTGTAACAAGAAAATACCAATTCTCAAAAAGCATTCCTTGTGTCATAGGAATGTTGAAGGCACGTCAGCAAGAAGAGCTGCATTAGCAAAGAGTAATAAGAGAAGAGAGATTTTATTTGTGTGTAAAAATGAGCACTATTAATGGAATTCCATAGTGTCCTTCCGAGCTCTTTTGTGGCTCCAAGGAAACCCATAAAGGTGCTATTCAAAATGCAAAATTTTTAAACTTTAAAAAAGAACAGCTGTAGTAACTGTGTCTCTCTAGGATGCACTGACTGCCCAATGTTCCTCCTCAGCATACCCTCTCTTCGGCTGTGTGATATCAGCACCTGATTTGGAGATGCGCCTGTGTCCTGGGAGACCTCCTGACCCACACAGCGCACAGCAGCCAAGGGAGGGTGGGCAGGAAGTACCTTTCAAGTTCCTCTGATGAGAATTTGTTTGTCCTTTCTGACAAAGACTTCAGAGTAGGATGGTTTTCAAGGCATATGGACAAAAGATACTCGCAGGAACTACGTAAGTCTTGACTTCTTCAAAAGAAGACCAACAGCTAAGGTAAATTGTCATGTCTTTGCAAGCAGACTTCATTCTTAGTGACCAAACTACAACTATCCAGGATGAGAAATGTATAAAGGAGTTGGATTTTAAGTTCAGTGGAAAGAATGCCCACCTAAAGGTTGTGTCTTATCAAAAGACAGGCATTATGGAAGTTTGTGGTAAAAAACGTGACTTGAAATCTTCTTTTTAACTCTTCCCTCTATAACCAACTCTTGGAAAATATCTAGAAAATAAATACTGTTCAAATTACAACTGCACTAATTAATATTTCTGTAGCTGAAGACATATAGTCATCACAACTCTTTAGCTTGTATCTCCAAGGAGAATCGGAGCCCTACACCAATTTACCTGCAAATACACGGCTAAGGATTCCTTGGATACAAATAAACACAATGTTGAAAAGAAATCCCTTATAGAGATGGAAGCTGCAATTCCATGGAGAGTAGAATCCATGTGGGCAATTGTTTAAAAGAAACCTGCTGTAAGAGAGTGATTTGGGGTGATTAAGAGTTGAATGGCCTAGTAGGCCAACTGGGTAACTTACTGAAAAGTTATGATCCTAGAAGTTAATTTTAAACATTATGATGTGAAGCCATTGATTGGTTTGGGTCAAAATATATAATTGTCCCAAATCAACTATGTTTATTCCATCAGAATACTACTTGTATTTCTTCTTCTTGAAGATTTTCTTCAGCTTCAGTTGAAGGTCACAATCTGGCCAAAATAACCTTAACTGTTATCCGCAAAAGACAACGCTGACTAGGGATGCTTTAAATAAGGAGGGGGCGGGGGGAAGAGTCCGTGTGTAGCTAGTACACTTTCAATTCTGAAATACAGTAGTAATTGCTGATAATTCTACACTAAGTGGCACTACTGTGCAATCAAGTTAATCCTTCTGTTTGGATCTGTCGCCACTTTTACTCTGATGGATAAACTGAATGATCCTAATGGTCTCTCTAATGAAATCTTTAATCTTATATGAGTTAAAAATATTTGTGAAAATATTCCCTTTCTACACTACCTTCTGTATATTTTGTGTTTCTCCAGCTTGAGATATCAATCACTAGGAGAAAGGAAGAAAAATTCGGAAGACTTCCAAGGTCTTCGGTAAGATAAAAGTAACTGAACACAGACATTGTGTTCAGGGTTTGTCCTTGTGGGTTTTTTTGTACCTTTTCAAAAATAAAAAATTAGAAACAATTCAGACCCCCTCTGTTCAGTAGCAGTGACCTCACCAGAGTTAAATTAGTGTTCTATTGTTTAGCTTCATTCAGCGCAGTCAAAACAGTGATATTTCTAAGCCCCTGAAATTCTGTTGGTTGCAGTGAAATCTCTCTCCCTCCCTGCTGACTGCAGGGGGTTTGTGTGCCCAGGGTAAGGCTCCCAGCTGCCAGCACTGCAGCAGAGAGGGCAGAAGCCACACAGAAATAAGATCTTTGCAGGATCAGCAATATGTAGAAGGCCTTTACAATTCCATTTGACGGGTGCATTCCTGCACAAACGGTTAGGAGGCTAACTTAACAGATTTTTGTACCCGCAAGCTGCTGAGATGACTGCAGTTTACCTGGATGTGTTTGAGCATAGACTCCAAAAATGACAACTTTTCTTACCCAGTTAAGAATTAAAAAACAAAATTGTTGGAAATTACCCAAAGCTTTGCATTTCTTAATTTATGTTTTATTCTATAAATCAAAGTGAAAAATGGATCTCTAAAGTGTTCAAAGATCACATTTACCATTATATGGGAAAATGCTGATGAAATATGATGAAATATGATCTGTGTATATTATGCTTTAAGGGTCTGGGCTTCTACTTAGTAGCTCAAATCACAAGAATGGTAAGTAGGGAAGCAGATTTGCCAGCAGATTTTCAGTCTGGCTAAAAGAAAAATGAAATTTTGACCTCAGGTCAAAGCAGGTTTAAAAAGCTTTTAAACAAACTCTTTCCCTAGCATGCCTATTAAAATTATGGTTTGAAGCAGATAAAAGCTGTTATTAAAACCTGACCAATGGCCATTGCTGCTGGAAAAAAAATCTTCAGAAACTAAAATCTGATTATTATATCTTAACTTTACTTTGTGGTAGATCCTCTTGTGGTAGACAGGGTCAATAGCTGGCTCTTGAATGCTTGGAATATAATGTTTTAATAAAGAAAAAGCTAATACTTAACATTTTTATAATTTTCATTTTTATTCACTATGGTTGATCCTGTGAAGTACTTAATAATTTTACTTTCTAGTGAAAAGGATGCTCAGCACACTGGTGGATAATGATTTTTATAAGATTACCAACTACAAAAATGATTTTTGAGTCAGATTATGCACCACTGTTAAACAAGAGAAACAATTTTAAGAAGACAAATCTGAGAACTAGATATACGCAGTAAGCAGAGAAGAAAAGGGCTTCAAGAACAGATAATTATTCTTAGCAATCCCCTCAGTGGAGCTGGATTTCTGGTGGGGGTTTTTTTCTTCCCCTGATACAGTTAAGCCTTTGCTATGTCATCCTGTGTAAAAGAGAAGCCTCCCAACTGCTGTTCTTGCAGGTTCTTTCTTTACAAGCAGTTTGTATAAATTACTGGCCGTACTGACACGTGATTTGCTTTTGTGCTCTACTGCATCCCCGGATGGTTTAATGACCTTGTGCTTTATGAGTGAGAATTGTTGTTCATCTGACTCTTAAACTTTGAATGTGTCGATTCCCAAATAACTACATTTCAGCAGTTTACATGGTGGTTTAGAATATATCCTAGGAATATTTTTAAGATATCTTTGTCCCCATGCCACAATGAAAGCCACGTACTTCTTAACGCATGTAGTAAACTCTTCAAAGGAGTCTCTGCTAATAAGTGCTAAAGATTGATTAATTACAATCAGAAACTTTTCCATGCTGTACAAACAAACTTTGCATCTCTCAGCCCAGGCTATCTTTAACACAATATTACTAATAGTGAACGCTCAAACGAATATCCAGTACTACACAAAGACAGATATAAAACATGAGGAGGAGGTGATAATCCATACTCAAATATGTAAATGTGTGAATTGCAAGCCAGGTTCCCTCAACCCCAAAGTGTTATTCATCCAAATGTTTTGTACTGTAAGCTCCTTGAAAAAGGAAATGCCTCTGCTTTGTTTCATCTTGTGCTGTATAGTACATAAATAATTACTACAGTTTCTAACAGATGTGACACTGGCTTTGACAAACTGCATAGTAAATCAGCAGTAGAATCAAGGACAGAATCTAAGTCTGTCCCCTAGATGAACTTGCCGAGCTGCTGCTCTACTTTACCACTCCCTATTTTGACTAATGCCTTAAAATGCTGAATTATTTAACATTAAGTATGTATACAATTTTTTAACAGTAAGACACCTCTATACAGAGATACGTTAGACATGGGTGAAAGCAGTCTCTGTTCTAACAATTTTCTATGCAATAGTTGTTCTTGACTTGGCGTCTTAAACCATCTTATAGCTGGCTGAACCAGGTATGTAGCAACACTGGGTCTAGACACATAAATGATGCCCATAGCTACTCACTACTATCAGCATTAAATATATTTTGAACTTTCCTAATGAACTGGTGAAACCTTTTCATGGTGCTGCATTACCAGGTAGATAAATACCATCAGGAAACTGAGATTACACAAAGGAAACAACATGGCTGTTACGCTTTTGAACAAATAATTAATTTTGGCCATACAAGAGTCCAATGAGCAAAAACTGTAGCAAGCTGGGAAATGTTCTCTGGCATGTCGCTGCATGTACTTTTCTTAACCTCCAGAGAAGCAACACAACAGTGAGTTTGCATATTATTAAATTTGAGAAACATTTCTGGTGTGAATGCTTACCTGCTCGAACCCCTTCATAGAAGTCATGGCCTCTCTGAAAGACAAAAAACCAAGCTGTAACATGACAGATTCTATTTATCCCAGCTTTCCCTATCCCATTTCTGCTTGAAATGTAAGTTCTCAAGATTTGGTTAAATGCCGCTTGTACTGTTCTCATCTAGTTCTGCTTTCGCCTTACTTATTAAAGAGCTTTATATACTCTTGCCTAAACACAGCCACAACTCTTAAAATCAGTCTGTTGAACTGTAGTTGATCAGCCAACTTTTATGCAGTGCAAGCCTTCTCTCTGTGTTACATCTCATAGATTTTTCTAAAGAGTTTCGCATTATGAGGGCTACGGTGTGTAGGATTAGAAATTCTTCAAAGAAAGGCCAGTTTTCAGGAATTGTGATGTATTCTGCATACTTCAAATAATCTGCAGTTAAATGGAATCCTGGAAACATCCAGTTTGGGCCTTTTTTTATAAACGTAAGCATAACATTTAAATCCCTAAGGATGCTTCACTAGCAATGGAGCAACAATACTAGTTTCAAGAAAGATATGGTCAGGCTCTACATCACATCAGAATTAGATACATTTTCAATCTCTTTTTTTTAAAACATTTACTTTAACTATCACAAAACATTTAATCAGATACATAAAAATCTTATTTTAAAATGTGACAGAACTGATAAGGCTGCTTATCAGCTTATGGGGAAGCTCTGAGGAATGTGCTCAGATATTTCAGTTAGCAACTCTGTTCTACTGAAAGGATCGCTTTGTCGTATGTTCTCCAAGTACTCAGCCCCTACTACAAATAGTACTAAAATCTCCTGTTTCCTTCAATAAACTTATCGCAGCACTCCTGAAAGGCAGTGATATACAACTATTCCCATCCTGTTGATGGGAACTGAGGCACTGAGAGCTAAGTAATGTAAATAGGAAATCTGTTCAACAACACCAGAATTTTAAAATTATGGTCCAAATACAAAACTTCTTCTATTGTATAACATTATCATGGCTTTCTTAACAAGTCCTCTATCATCCCCAACTGACCATCATTACTGTAGTCTCCTTAGAGTTGCACAGAAATACATGGAACTGGAAAAAAGAAAGTGACAGCCTAACAAACACAAAGAAGATACTGAAAAAAATCCCTATAAATGTTGAGCCCTTGATGTAATGTACTCAAGACTTAAAGTGTCCGACAGGCTTGCTACCCCTCCATGGCTGGAAAGAGACAAAGGACTCAGCTGCTTGCTTACCATGCACGCTTGGCTCAGTCTGTATTCCATTGTGAGTACGTCTTGTAAGCTCATGGAAGCTCCTTCTCTGAGCTGTCTGAGCGTCATCTTTAAGGATGTAGGTGACATCTTATTAATAGTCTGGGGAAGACATTAACAATTGTTTTTATTCTCTTCAACTTAGACACTTTTGTAAGTCTGTCTTTTTTGCATTTTGAACTTTGTTAAGTAAATGATGGTACTCCTCTCTCTGAGCTCACTCATGTGGTACCTATTCTTTCTGCTCCCTCCCACCAGGCTGTCATACTAAATGAACTTACTTGCATAAACTTTTATCAGCAAGATCTCTGGGAAGTATGCCATCATTTGTGGAAAGCCTACAACTCCTAAGGTCACATCATTTATTACCAAATTACTACTCGTCAGAGAATCTAATGCAGCTTGAAAGCCATTTCCAAACAGATTCTTCTGGTAAGTGAAGGTGAGCGTTACAAGCAATTATATTCTGTTTTTACATACATGGTCTGAATTGCTCTTAGATGTTACCAATATTGTAGTTGATATTACTATTGTACAGCATTTACATTTTATTTGGTACAATAGTCAGGGTTGTAAGGTGGCAATAGTGAGATTAGCCACAAACTTTATGTAGTTGCTTTATGATCATCTGCAAAAACTAGACAATGTACTGAGAAAAAAATTGTGGAAGAAAAAAATATTAAAAGAAATCAAACCTAAATACATATTTTTCCAGGCTTCTTGTCTGGGATCAACAGATACTGCAGTAATTTGGCCCTACATTGCTCTGCTGATGGGAAGTCTAGAGGTCTTGCCTTCTTTTGACAGAGCTACAGGCTCTAAAATATTATGCAACAAACAGGATCTGTTTAAGGCACACAAACAAATGCTGTAAATCTGGCTCTCACGATTATCCTTCAATTAACAGCATGCCAGTAAACAGTAGGGGAGGTGGGGAGAAAGACAAAAACCTCATTAAGAAAACAGAACTGAGCTTTAAAGCTTTCAGGGTTGTGGGGGAAAGGAGCTAAATCTTATTGTTGTTGATCTTTGTCTTCTTACTCTAACAAGACTCTTCCTCCCCTGTAAACCCAACTAAAAGCTCTGTATTATTCACAGTACAATAGACATTTCCTGTTAATTAGGACATTTTTACCACTGTTGAAAAGTGGCAGATGGTAAGATTTGCCTCTTTACATTATTTTCATTGCAGACATTAGACTCCTTACAGACTGATATGGCATGTTTCCAGCCATCAACATTAACATTTTTTCTGGCTCCCAATTACTCTTCATCCCTCTCCAGACACCAGCTGATACAGCAGTGACCCATTTTGCCTAGTTAAGCTGGAAAACATGCAATTGCTATACAAGCAGGAGGCTGTGCAATTGTACCTTAAAAGCACTGATTCTGTCATTCTACTATTTGCATGTTGACCACTCGCTTGAGAGAGAAGCTGGTTTAGGAAGAACTAATGCTGGCTCAAACTGTCAGCATCTCCTGAGTTCTGGTAAACCTCTCTAACAACAAGCGACCCTTTAGCAGATAAGGAAACTAGCTGTACCTCTAATTACATCACTGTGTATGTCTCAGATAGCAATTCTTAACTGGATCCCTTATTTCCCGTAACATGCTCTTGCTGGCTGTACCTTTGAACTGGACCTTTTCTCCTTTGAGTTTTACATTCTGTCATCTAGATTAGAAAGTCTTTGCTCAGACCAGGTTAAGCAGTATGCGCAGTGCAACCAGATGGTTCCCTGAGTGAAAGGGTAATGGCAAGTTCTTTCTGGTCAAAGAAAGCACTGAAATGGGGAAGAACCAAAACCAGCACCTAACTAGCGCATCCAGCAGCTGCCTTATCTTGGCATATCAATGAGGCTGAAGGTGGAGGAGGGGCTGTCATAAATGAAGCTGAAGGAAGAGGAACAAGGAAAGAAAATGGGTAGGTGTAATTGCAGAAAAATGAGTCACCAGTGTATCTATAAATAAATTCTCCGTACAAAGAGGAGGAGAGGATCGGTGCTAAGGAACGAGCCTGAAAAGGAGACAGGATAGGCTGAAGTGGGGAGTACTAAAATGCAAATAGTTCTTCATAGAAGTATTTGACATCTATTCCAGTATCTTTCAGACCATCTTGATTTCAACATGATGATCCTGAAAGCTAGAATTTGAATTTGCAACAGACCTGAATTCCAGTAAGATACTGTCAGAAGGTGACCGAATTAAGTGGCACTGACTCAATGGAATCCCTTACAAGAATAAGAGCTGGAATAGTGGCTGCCTCTTGTCTCCAAGGCCCGTTGAAGTTTCTGACCTGAACTGCTTAGGGTCCTTGAGTCTTTCTTAAAGTTAAAACAAAACCAAGCAAACAAAAAACCCCCAAAACCACAAAACAAACAAAAAGCCACGACCAAAAAAAAAAACCCTCCCAGAGGTCCACTGTGTCAGTTCCCTTGCAATAGATGAAGACACCCATTGCTTACTCTCTGAGAGACTGAAGCATTTCTTTGTCTGTAGATATATCATTCTCTTACACAGAGTTTCAGAATACATCTTTACTTGAATTCATCACTGCCAAGATACCATCCAGCTTCATTCCTCTGATCTGTCACCTCACCCACTTGCTGCATACCCATTTAAAGTTTCAGGAGCTAGTGTCTGCACCTTTGCCTGACCAGTAGATCTGGACAAGGTGTCTTGTAATTCTTAGCCTCTGCAGTGTCCTTCACAATACACTGGAATTCATTCAGTAACAATGAAGGCTAGTAAATCATGAAGTATCAGTGCTGAGAAGGTGCACTGTCCTGCCAAAGAAAGCTATAAGAAAGCAACATGTGAAAGCCAAGTCAAATATCAGATGCTTTTCAGGTTTTGACCCCGCGTGCTTACTTCATCCAATTAGAAGTGGTACTTCTGGCACTCAGATCAAAGCTTTATGGCTCGTGTAAATCCTGAAAACAAAGTAATGCTATAAAGTAAAAGGCTTAAAAAAATATTTTACTACGAGTTCAAAAAGTGTGTTAGTACTCTAGCTTTCTACCTATTTATAACTGGATTCAAAATGTGATTTAAATCATAAAGCCATTCTCAAGTAGAATTTTAACAACTTTACATTCTTCTTACTTGTGCAAACCACTTTAGTATCAGATGTGTGAAAGCCTGCCAAGCAGGCATGTTTTGAAAGTAATAATTGGAAGTACTGTAAATTGAACAGAACAGGATACCTGTTACATGCTAGGATAGCATGGCTCACAGCACACTAGTAGTTGCGTTTTATTAACACTAAAAGGTATCTGTGCATCCAAGGTGTGGATGTACCAAGGTGTACCTCCAAGTTAGGGTATTTGTATCAGGCTTTCAGTTAGGGCTTATTCCATAAGCTTACTAATATGTATCATAATAAATATTCAGGAAAACAAAGAAAATAAGCATACACATTGCTGTTACTGAATCCTTTACAGTTCCTACATTTATCATTTGAATGCGCTGTTGTTCCTGTACCTGGTCACTAAACTTGGTTTCACAAAGCGACAGGAAACATGTAGGGGTATACTCTTGCTACTGTGACACTACTGATGAGGGAAATTACTTGCTTCATACAAGTCAGCAAACTGCTATCAAGGCTAATGTCTGATAATCTCAGACTGTTGTGTGTTACGTGTTCCCTGCTCTAACCAGTTCTTTGAACTCTGCTCCCCCGAGCAATGTGACAGCAGGCTCAGAGTGTGGGTGTTGGAAGTTGCTCAACCGCCAGGGTGCAAATAACCATTCTTCCTCCAGCTACAATTAAGTTTAACTACAATTCTGCTTCCCCAGTAAAACAAAACCTCCAGTTTAACTGGCAAGCTTTTCCTGGAGAAAGTGAGATTTATACCTGAATCCCTTTTTAACATCCCCTTGCCCCGTTTTTCCTTCTTCGTTTTTTTGGATCTTTTGCAGAAGAAATTAAGCACCTAATCCTACAAATTTACTTAATCCTACTGGTTTACACAAAACGTGTGCTGTTAGAAACTTGTCTGAAATTTATGCACTTGTTCACACTAATAAGCCTTGTACTTGCTAGAAAATATTAGTGGGGTTTTTTTTCCCCAAATTTCTGTGTGGACAGAAGCAACCCATAGTCACACAGTCTCATCTCTTGAACAGATAATTGTTTGGGAACTTCTGTCAGCTCCATGGACAGTCATTCATTTACTAATCATATGAAAGAAAAAAGGTGCTATAAAGTCCTATTAAAGATATGAAATAATATTTTTAAAAAACAACCTGAAGAAGCAAGAAAAGATCCTTATGAGGAATTAAAAAAAAAATCAGTTATACAAAATCGTAACTTTGAAGTAGATGACATAGTTTTAAGTTCTAAATTAAGAATCCAAAACAAATGTATCCCCCTAAAAAACAAGGAACAAGAACTTTTCTTTTTTAAAATAAGGGAGATCCGAGTTGTGAGGCTATAGATGAAGGACGCAAGTCAAGCTAGGTTTGGGTAACTAGAGCAAATGTGGCAGAACAAACTGTCTAGTTAACAGATTTCAGTAACAGAGTGTTTCCACACTCCTTGCACCTTTTCTAGTAGAAACTGTATTTTGAACAAACCACCCCTTAAAGGTTATATGCTATTTTTAAAAGTTCCACTAGGTCCAATTATGTTTTAAAGTGCCATAAAATTGTATGAAGTTAACTTAGGAAAAGCTGTACGTAAATAATTCTTGTTTGTTTTCAACCTTCACTGAAACTAATGGATACAATATCCTTGCAGAATTCTATTAAACTTTATAAAATCTACAAATAAAATACTGCCTTGTAACTCAATACTATGAAAAAATATGAGCCACTAAAAGTGACTGCTGTTAATATGCTATCAAACTGTTTCAACAGACTTTAATATCACTACTTTCCTTGCCATCTGTAACACAGGGAAAAAGTGAAGAACTGCATCATACAGCCTGTATAGTTTGGGGGAAAACCATGATGGTGGCCTATGGTAGAATTCAGGTCTACAAACACATAAAATTATTCTTCTGGCTCTAGCTCACTTGACTGCTTCATTCAATGAAACTTGGATGCAAGTTGCGAAAAAAATTAGCTTTCCTTTTAATTCAATTTTGCTTTTGTAATACATACGCTGAACTTCTTGCAATGTATTAAGCACACTGGTTGGCACAAGGATAATTTTAAAACTTCCTTTCTCAAATGTTTGAGAGTTCCAGTGACAAAATGTTAAATCTTTAACCAAAAACTAAAACCAAAACTGTGTCTGTGTATCTGGGACAGGATGCCTAATGTTAATGATGCTACATTATAAAATTATATTCCTTCTGCTCAAATGAAAGTCCAAAGATGATGGATGTTTTCTTTATTGGAAGAGCAGGATTTCTTCTGTGATCTGTTACCAAAGTTAAAACAAAGCTTTTGTTGGATAAATGCTTGTGTGCTATCCAATCTGAAGTAATATTTGAAGAGTTCCGAGACAAACTTTTACAAGGCACCAGAATACAGATACTTCAAAGGAAAAAGAGAAAATACACACATTACTTGTAAATGAATGTAAGTTGCTTCTTGATTTTGAGGCTGAAGTGTGTATTGTGTGTAATATCGCTGCACATTTTTTTGAGTAGTGACTATATCCAAGACTTGGAAATGCATTAAAAAGATCAAAAAATACTCTGTGATGACAAATTGCCTGCTGTTTACCCAAATTAGGTATCTAGTATGGAAGAAAACGAACAACGCTATTCTGGCACTGTTTTATTTCAACCCTTGGCAGTAAATGAGAAGCTATAAGAGGAACCTTTGTCACCAACAACCCCCTGATCATGGGGAGGGGAAAAGTAAAAGAGTTTTTGTGGTTTTACTAGATTACAATTTTATGCAACATATGATGGTATTCACATTGTGTGGTTTTACAGAGGAATATTCTTCTCTGAGTAAAACTACTGACAATCCCACAAGACTGTATATGAGAACCTGAGGATCTCAGTCCAATGTCCTATTGGTGTTACGTAGTATTAGTTACGTTAATATGATGACTAAAGTCTGCCCCGTGAAAAAAAAGTAGGGATCCAGACTTAACAATGTCAGAGCAACTGACATCACCTACCTGGACTTGCGCAAAGCATTCGACGCTGTCCTGCACAACATACTTGTGTCTAAATTGGAGAGATGTGGATTTGGTGGATGGACCACTTGGTGGGTAAGGAATTGTCTGGATGGCCACACTCAAAGAGTCAAAGGCTCAATGTCCAAGTGGCAAGCAGTGACGAGTGGTATTCCTCAGGGGTCAGTACAGGGACCAGTGCTGTTTAACATCTTTGTTGGTGACATGGACAGTGGGATTTAGTGCACCCTCAGCAAGTCTGCTGATGACACCAAGTTCAATGGTGTGATTGACATGCTGGAGGGAAGGGGATGCCATCCAGAAGGACCCGGAGAGGCTTGAGAAGTGGGACTGTGCAAACCTCATGAAATTCCACATGGCCAAATGCAAAGTCCTCCACATGAGTCAGGACAATCCCAAGCACAAATACAGGCTGGACAGAGAATGGATTGAGAGCAGAGAATGGATTGAGAGCAACCCTGAGGAGAAGGGCTTGGGGCTGTTGGTGGATGAGAAGCTCAACATGAGCTGGCAATGTGTGCTTGCATCCCAGAAAGCCAACCACGTCCAGGGCTGCATCAAAAGGAGCATGGCCTGCAGGTCAAGGGAGGTGATTCTGCCCCTCCACTCTCATGAGACCCCACCTAGAGCACTGCATCCAGCTCTGGGGCTCCCAACATAAGAAGGACATGGACCTGTTGGTGTGAGTCCAAAGGAGGGCCATGAAGATGATCAGAGGGCTGGAGCACCTCTTCTGTGAAGAGAGGCTGGGAGAGTTGGAGTTGTTCAGCCTGGAGAAGAGAAAGCTCAAGGGAGACCTTAGAGCAGTCTTTCAATACCTAAAGGGGGCCTACAGAAAAGGTGGAGAGGGACTTTTTATCAGGAAGTGTAGCAATAGGATGAGGGGCAGCAGTTTTAAACTGAAGGAGGGTAGATTTAGATTAGATATCAGGAAGAAATTCTTTACTGTGAGGGTGGTGAGACACTGGAACAGATTGCCCAGAGAAGTTTTGGATGTCCCATCCCTGGAAGTGTTCAAGGTCAGGCTGGATGGTGCTTTAAGTAATCTGGTCTAGTGGGAGGTGTCCCTGCCCATGGTGAGGGGGTTGGAACTAGACGATCTTTAAGGTCCCTTCCAACTCTAACTATTCTATAATTAAATCTCTAACAAAAATAACACAGAAGACATTACCTCTAGCTGCTTAATGGCAAAAGGAGAACCATCTTGCTTTAATTTTCTAACAATTTCTTCCATGCTATTTGCTGAAAAAATACTAAAAGGAAAAAACATGTTAATAAATGAATGAACTGCTTCAGCCATTGTCTTCCCTGTCAAGTGCTAGTAACACAGAAATTAGAAACAGAGCGTAACCATCGGATTTGGCTTTTTTTAGCAATGTGTCCCCTGTTCAGTTTTAAGTAACTCAGTTGACAGGCATCTCCTCTTCCTTTACAGATCTCCAGCATTTCAATAAACCTCACTTACAAACTCTGGTATTTATCCAGAAACTTTAGTTACTACCATCAGTCTTATCTGTGTTTTTATAACACATCAAATCTTTTTCTGTCAGTTCTATTCTTTGGTTTGGTGTCCACATCTCTAGACTTTGTTACTGCCATCCTTCTTTAAGAGTTTTAGCTGCTTCTTATCACTCTTATTTCTCCTTCCCTTTCTGATACACAGAAGTTCCAAACTATCATAGAAATGGCCATATATCAATGAGTATAAATGTGCTATGTAACATTTCCTGTCCAACTGAACAATTATTCTCAGAAATCCCCATCCAGTTTCTATAAAAAACGTTCTTTTTAATGTGCCATAGGGTAGTTGTTTAATATAATGGTCTATGAACCAGGCAAATATGCTCAAGTATTCAATATACTTTTGAGTGAAATATTTACTGAGCTTCAGATAAAGCTCCCTAAAGACAAAAAAGTTTAAATTACTAACTTTAATGTAATTTCTGTCACTTATCTGTGGAACGCTGATACTGTTACTGGATTTGATCTCATGTTCTCTATCCAAAAGAATAAAAAAAGAGACATATTACTGAATACCTGTTAATCTTCTCCATATGTTCATCAAGTACAAACTCCTTTTCTTGATCAATTTTGCTCTATTAAAAAAAAAATTAATATTCATAAGACACTGAAATTTTTAATGAGTTACAATTTTGCAGTGTGTATAAATGAACTTGTGACTTTATCTTGTGAATGTTAAAGACTTAAATTCACAATGCAGTGCTTGCTCTGAGCTGCTATGTATGCGTGTTTGACTGGTGGTTATCTGGTCCAGAAGTAATCATGATGGTTCTATCAACATATTTCTATCAAATACACTAAGAAAGCCAGTGTAGATGAATTTACTCAAAAACCTGAAAATGTTTTGGTTTTTTTCTTTAAAAAAGTTTGGTTTTCTTAAAAATCACACAGACATGTATATATATATTTTTTTAAATCATGAAACAAAAAAGTGCATTTCTCTTCCTTATCTCTTCTCTGTCATGTTACAAAATTTTATTTAGAAAACTAGGGTGTGAAAAATATGCTGGCCTTATGTGGAAAGGCTGTCAAATGTTTCAGATCTCCTGGGGTTTAGGACATAAGCAGATGTTTCAGTAACAGCAGCTGACACTGTGAAAGGTTCCCTTCAGCTCTGATATCTAAAACTACACAGCTTCCTTTTCCATTCAATGCCATCTTGTAAAGCAGTATACTGCAACATATAATCACTTCTATTTCGTAGCTTTCTATTTTGTCAGAATAATCAGTACTACTACGTAAATTGGCTTATTCCATTTATTTTTCTAATTAATCTTTATATATGAACTTAGTAATTCCAAAACAGAAATAAAAAGAGTAGGCACTGCTCATTTAAAAGCCAAACAACTGAGGAGTACTACTCAGATTGACTTAGTACATTGAATCCTGATTTGACTCAGAAGTTTCCTTTCTTTTGAAATAAAATTACAATGCACATCAAAACAGTTAAAACAGCCACTGAATAAACTAACTGCGATGCCAAAACCTTTTATTTTCATGCCCATGATCATGCTACTGGCTGGAAACTTACATACACACATAGAAAAAGAGAGGGAGATGATCACAATAGGAATTTGAGGACTATCCAAAATGACTAAAAAGTGAAGAAAGACTTTTCATTTTAAATTCTGACCACTGTAGGCCTTAGTGCTGCAAACCAGTATTTTACAGAGTGCAAAGGGTTTGGAAACCCATTATTTTTTAACCATAAACCAAAAGATTAGTAGCATGAATAAAAAAGAATTTGTTTTTATGTATATTTAACAATTCTGCTTGGTTTCAGTAACTCATCAGATTACCTTTGCATGGTAGGAGTTCAGTAAATCTGCAATATTTTCTGTTGAAGGAGATTTCAGTGCTATCAGGTCCTTCTCTAAGGCAGGCAGCTATTAAAAATAAGATTTAATGAAAAGTAAATAAAACAAAATGTACTACTTTGATTGTTACTGCTTTGGTAATAGTACTACACAGTATATATGTATAAAAACTTTCAGACAGATCTTAAAGAGGTACCAAGTAAACAATACAAGGAGCCAGAATTCACTTTTTCTGTGTTGAACGATCTGGATTTAATTACGTTTGCAGCAATCAGCAAAGAACTCTGCTTCCCAAGCAGATCCCCAATGCAGTGCTACAGCTGCAGCAGGTAAAGCCAGCCTACAACAGTCCAAGAGGAAAAAGCAGGAGCCTGGCAACCATGCTATGCTCAAAATAGTATCTAACCAGCTCCACAATGACAGTCATGGGTCTTTACACAGAGAAGGAAAGCAAGTCCTTGTTTCTCCTTCACTTATGTCCATGCGAGTTACTGGAACATTATGAGTCTGACTTTATCAAATATATGAATTTTTACACTTTCCTACAACAACTGTAAGAAACAAACAGGATATCTCTTAAGGAGAGTGAAAAAGAACACATTATTGGGGTGTTACCTAGATTAAAAACTTTGCAGTTGTATAAATCTCTCATTTCAGGTACTGTTGTCTCAATTGTATAATCTTTCAAGCAACTTCAGTTATGCTCTGCAAATCATGCCCTTCAACAGTAGAATCATGAGGACAGCAACATTTGCTCCCTATTCCAAGAAAAGCTGTCACTAGCTGGAATGTGTTATAATGACAGCTTGAGAATATCTTACGATCCCTGTTCACAGTTTACGGCCAGCTAATAGAATTGCGCCTCTGAATACACTCAAGTTGGTAAAAGTATATTGGTGTGCAACACACCTCAGACTTGTCATTATGGTTGTAGGCTGCGCCTATGCTAGCACTGATTAGCAGCTTACCTTTTCAGATTCTACAAAATGTGTAGCAATGCCAGCTTTTAGAACATCTCTTCCTTTCAGCCTAAATCCTGTTAGTGCAAGGTAATAGCCAATCTTTCCTGATAGTCTTGGCAAGAAATACCCTCCACCTACATCAGGAAAAAGGCCTGTAATAAACAAAACAAAAAACACATGAAGGGAAAACAACTTGTTCTAGTCATGCACATAACTTACTAGCTATTTCTTCTTGTCTCACTTTCATCTCCCGGACTTTGGCACGGCTCTCTGGCCCGTTTCTCCTTGACTTGGTTTGACATTTCTGTCATCAAAACCCCTCCCAAAAGCAAACTCTTGAACACCTTCCAAACTGCATCCTTTCCACTGGCGCGTAATATACCAGGCAATATGGTATATTCATTCTATTTGCCAACAGCTTGAGACATTTTTAGATGCCTGAAGAATCAAGCAAAACCCAGAAATGACACAAATATTTGTGAAATAATTTGTGCAAACTCAAACCACATGCTGCTCTTTCTCTGAAATCTTTTATTATGATAAAAATATCAAACAATTAAGAAATGCCTCTTTCATAGCTAAATATGAAGATGTTTTGGGGCTGAGAATTCATTACTGGATCAACAGTATTGCTAGAGTCTTCCTGAAGGTGGAGGCACAAGATGCTGACCTGCTGACTTGGCTCTGACATGAGTATTACTAACCGGAAATTTAAAAAAATCATGGAACTTCCCAGCGTAGTGACTGGCTTACACCTATATTTTTTAAAAATCTAGAGTAATTTTAAAAAATTTAAATCTGTGAGTAAAATTGAAAAGACTTATAGAAGTTGTAATTGAAAAATGTAACCACTTTTATCAAAGTTTAAGTATTTAAAATCATCACTTTGTCAATATCTACCTTATTGTTATATACATTTATCACCTACAAAATGAATTCAAACACTTTTTAAACTGTTAACATACTTAAACTTAAGAAAACTTAAGCATAGCTGTATCAATCTCAGAAATCAAAAGGAAAGAAGCAGTGTCCAGTTACTACTTCAAAATAATCCTCAATGGTGCATTCATGAAACCGAGTCATTTGAAGAAAATAAAGGCATGGTGGTGTTTTGTTCACTTTGAGAGAATTAATGAAACATGAAAATAAATGAAAAATAATACAAATGAGCAATAAGAAACTCAGAAAACACTTGCCAAAGCACAAATATTAACTGGGAAGATTAAGATGTACGTAAAGAGTTTAAATGGGGTTCTGATAGAATGTGGTAATTTTTCACTGACAAGTAATTGCTTTAAATTACGTGAGATTCCGTGTATTTTAGAAAGACCCTATTACAAGTATTTTAAGATGGGGGAAATTAGTGGTCCCTGAATATTCCTCCCCCTTGGACGGAATCAAGGGGAGGTTTCTTTCTGGCAGCTTCTCTTCAGTGTTTTCCTGTTCTCAATAATCTTTAGAGTTCATGTTCTCACCTTATGTTCTCACCCATCTCTCAGCTGCTCCTCTGGTTCCTTCTTGGTCCTCCCTTAGCTCTGCTGCATCTATTACATCACTATAGTTGTAATATTCTATTCCCATTCCCGCTGATGTGTGTGTTGCCATTAATTGATTTATTCCTCATCACACAGGCTACTGAGACATGCAGCTCTTCTAAAATGCTGAATGTCTTCTTGGCACCCTTGAAAAGCTCTAAGCTGTATTATCCCAAATTAATCACTTATCTTCTTTTTCATCTGTGCTCAAATTCTGAATAGTCTAGTCTGCATTTCACCTTCTCAGTTTGAGACATCATATCTATAATGTTGATGCCAAGACTGTCATTTAGTTTTACATTTCCATTCATCTGTCTCCCCTTGGATATCCTACTACTGCAAAACAACTCCTCGTCTCAAAATGAAACTTCTCTTACAAATGCCCTCCACAGCAAAAAGTCAATTACATTATTCTCCCCGTCCACCAGGACTGCAACAGCACCAACCTTTTCCTCTTTGCTGTAATTAAAAGACCTATGCTGAAGTACTGTTCTCCCCATTCTCCAGTAAGTTTCCAGATGGAAAGCGATCTTCCTACTGGGACCTATAGGGCCCTTACACATGGCCATACACAGGGAAATTAGTTCTAAATAAACCATGAAGTTGATTAGCTTAAGTTGATTTAGAGGTGAATAAAACTAAACTGAATGAAGGTTGCTTAAATTAATAAAGAATTTACAAACAAGATTAGTGAAGGTGTGACTAATCCACTTTAAACTTACTTAGTTGCATAAACATAGTCCACTATAGCTTCTACTGTATCCTTTTCAAGTTCCCTGTCTTCCTTTCTTCTTACAATTGTACTCCTCTTGTTCCTGTTCTATGTATTCCTCTTAATTCTCTCAATAGTGCTTCCCGTATGTTTCTGCTTGCTACTGGGTTTCTCTTCACATGTTGTCTATATTTGATTTTTTTTCCCCTTTTGATGGCATTTAAGAATTATTTCTCAAATCCCTACTCAAGTAAGAGAAGAACCGAACATCTGCTGCACTGACCAGGCTAAAAGCTTATGCCTGTAATGCTGACTTGCAGTTTGTGCTGAGATAGATGCAACACGCTTCACTGTAATCCCCATTGTGAAACTCTACAGTCGCTAAGCATAAAATAAAGGTAGCTAGCTACCACATTCCTACCTTATCTTGCAGAGGTGGTTGGAGATTTATTATTAAATGACCTATAGAAAGCTAAAAACTTAGAGGGATATACAAGAAACTGTCCACATCACCTTAAAGCCTACCTCTTAAAATACACTTTCATCTTTTGTTCTTGTCACCAGTGTTTTTTCCACACCCTCCTACATCTAAGCTGCTTTCCAGTGCTTTATCTTATCTATGTCAGTTCCAAACTCCTACAAGCTACAACTGCCTTTTATTTCTATTTGCAAAGTGGCCTATCTATCTATAGCCTTTTATTTACGGTGGTGTATAAATGCAGAATAATTGTGTGAGAATGTAGCAGCTGAATGAATGCTTTGTTTTCATCACTCAGAAAAGGTGTAATGCCTACTGAAATAAGTGAACATACGAAAAATCAATACAGTATCTAGACAGCTAGACATTTTAAACATACACCACAGAGATCAAAACAGCTAAGCCCTTAAATCCAAACAGATTTCAGTGGGTTTACTTCTAATTGATCCTAAAAGGGTTTTAATTACTTTCTCTCCTAAGCAAGACATAAGCTCTTCGTTTACATGTCTTCACAGTCTATTTTTGTTTAAATAAACCCTCGCCAACACAAGAAATGTACATGTAGAGTACATCATTTTTAATACAAGAGTACCCGTATCTTTACCTTTGAAGAAGAAAGCAAAGAAGGTATCTTTACTATTAGAATAATTTTATATGCCAAAGAAGTTCTCTGCTTAGCTTTTTAAAAAAATAATTGTTTTCTTCAAATAGTTTTCTTGTACAACAACTGATTATGAACTTCAGGAGCTTAGCAAATCCATATTGTATTAATGCTTGAGCTATTTCATTTACTCAGTTTTCCTTCAGCAGAGAAAAATATTTGGAGGGCTGCAATAGTTTTTGCTTTTCTCCTAAACTTACTTGTTCAGAAAAATTACACGACATTGATAAGCTAGCGGGAATTGTTCTAATATTTTTTTCAGGAGTTAAAATGATAATCAGCTTGTTTACATTTGGGAGATTTATTGTGTTTTATTTGACTTGACACTCACAGCTCATTTAATATTTTAAGAATTTCAGAATAAGTCTTGTGAAATGTTTCATACAGGCTGGATAGCAATAAACAACAGTATGCATAAGATATCCTTTAAAAATATGAGAAATGCTTTTAAGCATTACTAACTGGGGGCACTGCAAAAATCCAATTATTAGCTAAGTGTGCATTTTAACTTTAGTTGTAATAACACTATTGTACTTCAAATATTCTCAACAAAAGCACAATATTATAACTTTTATTCTCTTTTCAGAACCAAGTCCCCATTATTTTTTTTTTACATTATCTCTTAGTTTTAACATCACTTAACTGTTTGGAAATTCTTTTAAGAAAATAACGGTCACTACTCCTTACAACTAATTCTCTGAGGTGAAACTAAGCTTGAGCCTAATAGCACCGTATCTGATGCCATTTAAGCTGTTTAACCACCAGATAAGGTTCTTTATTCTGAACAAATGTGTTCAACAGGGCCACATATTACAGACTAGCTTCATTCTCCTGCTTGAGGACATAAAGATAAGAACAATTGCAATCATCCTTCAGCTGCATTGCCTTGGGAAGACGCAGAAACTAGAAATTTTGCAGGAGAGAAATGCAGGATAGGTTATAGGTTTTGAGCACTCTTAAACATTCTTGATAAGCCCGGAGAAGGGACATGGACACTGATAAAAACATTATGGAGTATACATGCCAAACAATAATAGGTTTAACGTGGATACCCTGCTGGTGCCAGGGTTTTCTTGAAGGGAAACATGAATGATTTCACAGTAGGATTCATGTTAATCTTACTGCCTGCTCTTGAGCCATACCACCATCTTTGTATAGCTCTGAGACACAACATTTTCTGTTGCACATATCAGAGTTGACAAAGAAGCTGGATGATCAAACGTTAGGAAACACAAGGTACATGTTGCTACTAAAAAAATAAAAAATAAAAGACAACGCTGTGATCTCCCCTGCACACAGTCTATGCACAACTGTACCAGGTCTACATTAATAATCTACGTGAAAAGCTGGAGTTTCAAAATCTGTCTCATTAACATTGCAGATCAGTTTGTAGTACAGCCAGTTTGACTCATACTGAGTTCCAAATGCAAAGCTGACATACTTGCACTGGGATCTTCAGACTTCATCTGCCTACAGCTGTAGCAAAGACCTAGTTCCTCAGGTCTACTTCCATTTGTAAAAAATTGTATGCCCACAGTCTTTGCATCAGTCTAGACAGTAAACCTCAAGTTAAGAACTTCAATATCAACCTCACATAATATGGAAAATATTTTCTATATATGGTCATCTCCAGTTCCTTTTTAAATTCTTTCATTACCGCCACTGCTTTCAGTCAAAGACATTTCATCCTTATGTCACAAACAGTGAAACTTTAAAAACTAATAATCTGTTAAAATACTTACCTATTGCTGTTTCCGGCATTGCAAAAAGCGTCTTTTCTGTAGCAACTCGGAAATGTCCATGAACTGAGAGGCCAACTCCCTATGCATGCAGCACAAGCAAAGGATACCGTTATAAAATTACTGGTAAAACCACCATAACCATAACGCTATGTAACACGCCTCTTGCTTTGCTCTACAATTAAAAAATACTAGATTTACTATGCATCTCTCAACAAAACATGAAAAGGCATTTTATGGTTCAAACACTAATAAAGCTTCATACTACCTTCATGATTTGGCTGAAATAGCATGTTATGCTTTAAAAGACTGATGAGTTATACAGAAATTAACTTCAAAAACCCATGAATGACAGCAACAGAAACCAGTGACCACATTATCTCCATTAGACTGCTACAGGAGTTGAGATCCTTTTGCTAATGTTACCCCATCTATCATTTTTGCATGTACTTCAAACCACCAACAAAAAACTGCCAATACTTTTGGAATATATATGAGTTGCACAAAGTTGTAATTACAATACTTGAAAAAGAATCATTAACTATTCTTATAATGTGATATTTACCTACTTTATCAATACAGAAGCATTTTAAGCAGGAAAAGCCTTTGGCATTATTAATTAAAATTCAAAATATATGGTTAGAAACTCGCTTATTTAACCTGGGGACTTTTGTTCTCCGAGTCAGAGAAAGAATTCACATTTCTAAGTATCTAGCCCTCTCCTCTAGCAGCCCTTCCTGATGAGACACTTTCCTGAAGAGCAGAAGAGCTCCTGGTGTTGTCTATCAAATATTTTCTGATTTAGGCAGTAAGCAGCAGCAAGACACAATAAAAATATTTTTTTTTTCAGGTCACACAATTAATTTAATTTAGATAAATGCTCAAGAGGCAAACTAACAAATTTAAAGAAAAATAGTTATCTGACAAAGTTATTATTATTTAGTAATACTATTTGAAGTAATCCAAGAATATTTGGATTACTGGGCACAACCACAACATACGCCTAAAGGACTCTGACTTCTCAAAGCTTATCTACATGATACATGTCAATAGAAATGCATGCTAGATACTACCTAGGGACAAAACCCTCCACTGAATATTTCACAGGAAGTTTCTTCATACAGTTATTTTCTCTCTCTTCCTTTCCACTACTTCAGCTTACTTCCTTTCCTCACTGTTAAATTTCCCTTTGCTTTGTCCTTCTAACCATCCAATTTTTCTATTAAAACTAAGATATGTTCAATATCATCGGACAAACGAAAGTCAGTGTCTAATGAAGATGTAATAGATTTCTGAGTAATGTTTCTAATTGTTTAGATACCAGAAAAATGGCACTTTACCCAACTAGGGCTACTAGTCTTCACAGTATTTAATATTTTCCATCAGAAACAGTGGGATTAATTGGCTGATAGTTGCTTGGACCAGCATTATATATTTGATAGGCTTTTAAGGTGAGCACAGAACATAGTAGAACATCTATTCATTTCACTTATCTACAGACATCTTTGGGTAGGTGTCACATTAAAATTTCAAAAAGTTATCTCAATTTAATAAAAATTACATCCATTTCCTCACACCAGTCTCATACATTCTTCCCTGGCCTCTCTACCAATTCTGCCCAGCAACAAATTAATTGTCACCACTTATTCCATTAGGGTGATACATGACTAAATTTGAAAATATCTTCAAGTTTCTTCTGTAAAATGAGTATCTGCCAGTCTCAGGTTTTAATATAGATGTTTGAAGGTTTTAAGATTCCGATCTAATTTCCTGAGAAATGGATGCTTAAGGTAACTGGTTATCGTACCTGATTTTATATCCAGACTAAGCCAAATCTATACACATAAAGTACTGCTGTTCCAAGGATGCAAATGGGATTTGAGCAAGCATCTGAATCTTATCTGCATAGGATGCAATCCCTTATCTGTCCTTCAGCCCTCTGACTGAGGACTGGTCAGAGGCTGTAGATCTCACCCAAGCAGCAGCAAGGGCAATGGCCCTTTATTCAGTTCTCTTGCAAATGCAAAACTAAACGTAAAGCTAAAACAGCTTTAGAAATCTTAAATGAAATTGAAGTGTGATTTCATAGCTTCCAACTTTTTTTTATATCATAGCAGCATATTTTCACTGCATTTGGTAAAGCCTGATGTTATTTTTATGCATGTTCAGCAATAATGACGACTTTTTTATAAATGAAATACAAAAAAATCATGCCCATTTTGCTCTTTCTAATGCTAAAATCAATTTTTTCTAATCCTATATCTAAGAAGACAAATATTAGCTCTCCTAAAGCATTTTTTCTGGCTTATTTTCTAGACAATCAGAAGTTTATATAAGGACTCAAATTTTCAGCCTCAGTACTAAATAACAAAGACTAGAGTGTGAACTCCATGAAGAGAACTTCTCTTCCAAGCTTGCTCTTTTTTATAGTGATAAAAATAACTATAGAGTTTTAATAATAAAATGTTGAAAGAGGAAATTTTCTTTTGAAAGAAGTAATTAAATCAGATTTCACTTTCTCAAGTGCTTAAGCTGTAATTGGATTTGGTTTCTAGATAGCCTTCCAGTTTTGTGGTATAGATAACAGCTTAATTTCAGATGTATATTTTAAAGACTACAATTATATTTCCTTCTTATCCATTATAAAGCAAATGGTGCAAATATGTCCTTACTTCTTTGAAGATCATTTCTAAATAATCCAACATCAAGATAAAATTAGGAGAAAAATGAGTTAATGCTTTGAGGGTACAAACCTCAGTAATTTATCAAACTGGTGATCTTATGTTTATTCGCAACTTCCCAAATGGTTATTTTAACACATTCACTGTATTTATTTACCCTTCTCCATCTAATTCAGAGGATAGATGCTTATTAGTTTAATAGCATCCTGTATGAAGAACAAACTCTTCCAGTCAGAAGTCTAAATGCATTCCTCCTCCATTTCTATATTTTTTAATTATTTTTTTTTAAATTTAACTGAAATCTTACACAGCTCAGGTGCCACATAGGAGGCCCTTCACACTGTTAAGTTATCTGCAGTTGGGCTGTGTTCACTATACCAAATAGTCCCAGCATTTATACATACAAGTCTTGATGCTATTACGTCATTATTAAAACACACTAAATCCTGGACTGTCAGAGTCCTACCTTTCATGATCTTAAAATATAGACTAAACTTAATGTCTTCCCTCAGCCTTTTCCAAGATAATGGATTCCTATGGTAAGTCAGGCTTGTTTTTTAATCCCGATAGTTTATCTTACTAGCATGAAAATTTTTTTCCACTGACAGCTAAATGTTTGAATTTTGAAAAGGATACTCAAAGAACGAGACTAGAAGTTAAGGAGTTAAGAAATTAACAAGCAATCAATTTAATCAAGCTTCCTGTAGGGTTTATATATGAATTAATGAAAAATACAGGTAAGAGAAGAAATGGTGGTCTGACAACGTATTACTGGAGATAGATTGGCTATGAAGGTGTTTGGTTACAAATTGCAGATTTATTACTACATGGATGTTAATATGCTAATCTTGAAAACAGAATGTTACGACTGTTAGACTCAGCGCACCTCAAGGAGGCAGGTAATATTGTAGGCAGTTCAGTCTGAATTCCTCAAGCAGCTTCTGAGAAAGCCAGTAAAGTATCTGAATTTTACTTCACATACACATGATTTCCTACTCAATGTTCTATTTCAAAAGTAATAATGTGAGTGTTTATAGAAAATTTATTGATTTCCATTTTTTCCTCATGATGAACACAGAACTTTATTAAAATATTTTTATAATGAAAAACAGTGCAAATTACTGATAGATGAAGAAATGAAATACAGCTACTATAAATCTTAAAAGTTGTAGCTGGAAGGTTGTATTATCTTACACTGAGAATGATCCATAGTAATAAATAAAAGAACTCATCACATCTAGGGAAGTTACTAAGAAATTTGAGGGCCACAACAAAACCCTACAGAGCAACATAAATACGCCCTTCCTGAATGACATATGTAAACATCTGTTCACATACAGAAAAGCAGATCTGTGTCACAGCAAAACCATCAATCACGCTGTCTATTTACTAATAACCTAACTCAGGCTGTAAAAGAATCACTGCCTAGGAAACCGAAAGTCACAGAATACAAAAAATAGACAGAAAAGGCCTTCAGGAATGTTGTTTGTATCCTCACTAGGCTGATAAAGAATTTTTAGCTGTTCAAGTAAACAATTTCATGATAATGCCAATATTAGTATTGTCTGCAGTGACAGTCCTGTTGTAACAGATCACATCCAATGATTTCGCTCATTTTTAACTGCATGAGAGTACAGTTCCTGGTAGGGCTAGTACCACAAAAGACATGTGGCAATCAACAAACTGTGAATAACACAACAAAGGGCAAATATATCTGAATACAGATGTGTAAAAATAGCCAAGGTGAAGCAAAAATGTTTTCAAAAGCATTAGTTGGCAAAGTAAGCGAGTGGAATTGATTCAGGAAGCAGCAGGAGCTCATAGCTATGTTAGATCAAAAATCAGCGATGTAAGAGCAATACCTCTTGCATCCAGACACAGTAAACCTTAAACTGAATCAAAATTAATCTCCGTTTGTCATTAATGTAATGGACCACTCCAAAGAGTATAATCCATTATCATCTGTAGATACTAGCCGACAAGATTACTTAGTGAACCACAGCAATGCAGCCTAACAGATCAATCTGGACTAAGAATATCTCTTCCTTTGGTTGATGACATATAAATCAACTCTATACAAGTATTTTAAAAGTATCACTAAAAACCAGTGCTTTTTGTGAACTTGTCTGTCATTTAGTGTGGTATTTTAAAAGTTAAAATAGTAATGTAATCTAATTTAAATACAAAATATTAATTTCCACATACTGGCTATGTATTAGAGATTCTCAGTCCAAATTCCTACAGACATCCAGAAGCACAACGAGCTGACTGGAGATGGATTATCTGTAGTAACATCTGATGTTTCAGTCCTGTTCTCCTGACCCCTAATTATTTAAACAGATTTGATTCAACTACACTACAGCAATCATTTAGGTCAGGTCCTTCTTACAGTGAAACTTGGAAAAAAACCCACATAGGCCGTTCTGCGCACTGATACTGCTACAATGAGTGTCCTTTATCAACAGAATTTAGTTGAATTTTTAAAAGTCCTGTTTTGATTTTTCTACTACCAGCCAAAACTTATCAATGATGTCAGACTTTTTAAATTAAGATAGTAATCTGCAATAGCCATATTTTTTCCCCTGCGTAATCTGCAGGAACCTATCTGGTCTCCTGACAGTGAGCACCCATGCTAGTGTGATCCCACCTGGCAGACCATACAGAATCCGCAGTGGCAGTAAAACACGTGCCTCTGCAGCAGGGATTGAGCGCCTGCAGTTTCATGTGCCCGCTTTCCACGTGTGTTGGCTCCTCCAAGGCAAAAAGCAGCAGGTTGAACAGTTTGGTCTCATGGTCCAGTCTGGCTACAGACATTGTGGCTCGACAACCATGACACAAGCATAAAAACTTTTACCGATAATTCTTTCTGATTACTTAGAATTTTCTGAAATACCTTCTTTCCAGAATTAAGAATGTTTTCTTTGTTTCTGTCTATTACTTTCTAAGACTTACATTTAATAAGCCTACAAAACTTCCTGGCATCAACAGTCAGCTATGTCTGTTAAAAAATACTCTTTCACGTCAAGAGGAAGCAGAACTTTTTATGGACACAAGACTTCTGCTGCAACAGAAAGAAAAAAGATTTAAGAAGATTTAGATCTGAAAAGCCTATAGCAAAAGTAATTACTAGCCAGTGAAATTTTTTCTAGTGCTAAATTTGAAAGCATTCTTTTTTCCCCAGTGTTCTTCCCCAGTGTTTTCCCTAGATAACTGGGCATGTATGTTCAGGAAAAGATACTGTGGGTTTTTTATTATTTCTGAAATTCTGGAAGACAAGGTCTGTCTCTTTGTCCCTCTGTATCACCTAAAAATGTAGCTACTGCAAGAAATCTGTATGTCCAACTCATCACATCTTAATGTCTGCAGGCAAGTAGGAGGGAACCCACTTCAGCAACTTGCATTGACACATAACTAAACTTTTGGGTTCCATCCTAAAACTGAAGAAACACTTCTTGTTCTTAAAGACAGGCACATGCAACATAACTTTATTTAAACAGGGGCATAGTTATTTGGGATGACAGGAGTGAACTGAGGGGATTTTATAATGATGTTCTAAGCACTGTTTCTCAGGAGAGCTTAGAAAGCATGAGACAGATTAAAACTAACTCAAGGAGAAAATGAGCATTCGAATTCTTCTGGAAATGAGAAAAAATAGCAGAAATATGAAAGGATGGAAAAGCAGGCAAAGATAATTCTCTTCAGAACTTTTTTCCTTTGATCTATAATAAAGGGAAGGAAAGGGAAATAATTAGATAACTCTCAGTATGAGGCTAGGCATCTACATGAAGGCCTAGAACTAGAAAAAACAGTGGAACTTTGAGCAAGAAAGAGTCTAGTGTTAAAGGGAAAGAACCAATCTGTGCAGAAGCCTGCAAAAATCTCTGCAATGACAGTCAATAGGAAAAGCTTTCCATGAAACCAGAAATAAAACCTCCCTTAAACATACACAGGGTGCAGAAAAAATATTAATCTAGAAAGTACATCTTAAAACGTCAACTTTCACCTCAGAGTAGGCAAGTGATGCTTGCTCTTTGATGTGATCTATAGTGATGTGATCTATATACATTGTGCAGGAATGCAAAAACTTGTTCTGTAATTCTTAAAAACTAAGTGCAGTACAACTCTATAACACTAACATCTGTACAATGTACATTCAGGAAGTCTGCCTTTCTCTTCTGGATGTAAAATAGTGACATTCATTCCTTTTCATAATCTACATTAAACAACTCAATCATTGTAGAGTTGGGAGAGGAAAGGGAGAGGAGTTTTACTTACTGCACCAGTACTGACCCATAATTTAAAATACTTGTTTTCAAGACAGTGCTTTATGATACGCCCTTTGGGGAATAACATCCCATGTAAACCGTTGAACATTCAGTGGTTATTTTTTGTTGATGTCAAGAGCTGCTGCTATTATAGTCCGATTAGCTATAAACGAAGTGCGCCATTTGTCCCTCGGATCACACGCAGGAGCTTAGCAGGCAGAGCGATGTGCCAGATGGTAAATATACTGCAATATCAGCAAAGAGCGAATCTTTTCTTCGTATCGCCTCAGCATTGTTTTAAACATCCTATATTACAGAAGCTAAATGGCACACAAGCCAAAGCACAACAAATAACTACTTCCAAAATCTGTATTCTGTTTTACAGTAAAAGCTGCCTTCAGCTTTCAAGCATCGGCAACAAACCAGAACACAAGCTTCTATGTGGTATACATCCATGCGTTTCCAGAGGGAGGGGGAAAGGGGGAGAGGAAGAGAGAGAATTGGAAAGCAGCTTATCTAGGTTTAGTATGACAATTACTTTTACTTCAGGGCAGATTTTAGAGCATAAATTAAAATAAAACCAAAGATGTTCAAGTTTCAGAGCATGGTGACTACCAAGAGGCATGACATATTTATAAAAAGGAACAAAAAGAAAAATCAGGAGGAGTCCCAGGGAACACTGACATTTCTAAGTTCCAGCTTCCTGTCTGTAAAAAAGGGTTCAAGGGGTTAATAATGTCCATTACAAAACAGAAGTGCTGTTCTATGAAAAATAATAATTTTTCATGAACTTCTACATGCTGCAGTTAGTAACCCAAAGTGAATGATGTAAGTATATATGTATATTAATAACTGATAAGCAGAATTTATATAGTTTACAATAAAATTTGCACTATACATTAAACAATAAATGAATAGATGTCTTTTCTGTGAGTAATATCTACCTGTGCCCTTCATGAATTCACATTCCTCTAATTAAAAATTGTATCACAAGTGGGCAAAAAATGTGAGATTTTACAGACATGGTTAATTCTCATGTTTCCTAATTTTTGAATGTTAGTCTCAAAATGCTGCTATCTACACCTCTGTATAAAAACTATATCCACACAACTTGTATGAATACATCCTAAAAGCAAATAAATTTAAAAAAACAGATGTCAAGCCATCTTACAATGTGGGCAAAATGGGGAGCTCCCCCCCTCAATTCTATTTTATATGCCTGAGGAATATCAGAAGACACCTAACAAACATTTACGTAGCAGCTGCAATTATTGCATCGTATTTGTCTGGCTCCTTTTGCTGCAGATTTTTTATTAACAGCTCACAGTTCAAGTGAGATCACAATCAAGTAAAGCAGTTGGTTGTCTTCACACTTCCCACCTTCCTCTTTCAGTCTTCAGTCACTTCAGCTGAACATACTGAAACGCCAATACTCAGTACTTTACAAGATATAACTTTGGTTTTAGACACAGGCTCACAATGCTTATGTGAATACTTTTTATGGAAAAGAACAGGCAAACATCAGGTGTTATGGTCACAATGACTTTGTTTCACTAGTCTGCAGGAACAGACAGCAATGCCAGGCAACTTGCTTAGAAAGAGAGACTCTGCGTAGACATCCATACCCACAAACAGCACAGAGAGCCAGCGCAGACCCTTCTCTCCTACTTCTGCATCACTGGCAAATGGTTTCAACAGTGGGCAGATTCAGACTGTGGGCCACTGAATCTTTGTGATATTCCCTCTCTTTCCTCCTCCCACCCACAGCTGCAGTCCAGATAGCAGTAACTCTGAGGCTAACTCATGAAGCCTGGGAATAATTTTATTTGTGTTTTTTATCTGCAGCAGTAGCAAAGGTGTGTTTTTCCTTATGCTACTTTGGTCCTGACTACAGAACATCAGGCAATCAAAAAAACAAATAATTCCATTTTGGAAGAAACAAGGAAAAAAAATGATATTTGCAGATATATGCCAGAAATTTTACATGTATGTTGGTAGTGAAAGGAACATTCCTAAAGAGTTGCAGCCACACAATCTGGATAAAAAGGGCACAGGATTATGACAGCTATTGCTCAACTCCAGCCCCTTTGTGTACTGGAATTCTATTGACTAAAATGTATAACATACAAGCTGCTTATGACATCACTACCAATTTACTTTATACAAAATATTAATGTAATAAGAGCTGTTGACCAAATCATGCTAAAGTGAAAGTTTAGATGTTTGTAACTATATCGATAGAATCCCCATGGTACCTGTAGCAACCCTCTAACAGCATTGTTCAAGAAAACATCATATTAATTTAGCTGTCGAAAGCATTTGCTAGAAAGTACATTTCTAGTCTGTGCAGATATTACAATTATGTTTTCTATTGAACAAATGCCTAGACATTTTTCAGGTGTTTATAGCAACTTAATACAAATAATAATGCCATACTGACGCAAAAAGAACTACCTAAGGTATCATGCTAGAGCCAAGTCTCTACCAGCAGGCACCAAAGGGCTGAAGTGTACCCACTCAGCCTAGATTCAGTCCACCTGGGAAGCCTAATCAGACCCATGTGGTGGAGCTATAAAAGGCGATGCCAGCTGATATGGCCACTCAGGTTTCTTGAAGGAAAAAAAATGAGTACTTTTTTTCTTTGTAGCTTTTGAGGAAAAAGGTAGCTCCACAAGACTGACTCTCTGACAAACAAGTCCTGTTCAGAAGAAGATTTAAAAATCGGTAAAAGGTAAGCCATAAAGATATATACTGGGATGGAAGCTTGTTATGAAGGAGGTAAGAATCATGGCTTTAATAATAACTGGAAGTGGTGGCCTCCCAGCACATGATGCTTTGAGAAGCTGCTATTTGCATGGACTATTTGTGACAGGGTATCTCTGTAATATATGGAGGATAATTATTCTGCTCTACTTGATGCTGATGAATTCTCCAGCTGAAATATTCTCTGGTCTCTGGTAATGAACTGTGAAGTACACAAATTGGAGAGATGCCAGAGCATTGCAAGAAGACCAAGAGACTAAATCTATAGTAAAAGCTGAATTACTATCCTTACCCCTATTAAAGAGAGATAGCTAGGAGCAAGGAATGCAAGTATCTCAAAATGTTCTTAGAGAGCTGTGACTAAGACAGGAATCTATTGATTACGCATACTAAAAACTTAAATTAGATACTAGGGAATCTTAACTTGAAAGAAGAGCTAAACACTAAGGTGGGAAATCTCAAAAAAAAACAGAATTCCTGCTGTTGGAGAGTTCTGAATGCATTAGGTAGAAATCAATAATCATCTAGCTATATTTAACCGTACTTTGAGTGCAAAAGAATAATACCAAGGCTCCTCTCAGCTCTATACTTCTGCATAGTCTAAAGCTTAACATATTTGACATTACTATCCCAGTGACAAACAGATCAAACAGTTTTAAAAAAATTTCACTCCCTATTAGTCACCTTAAAGATGCTCTATGGAAGTAACTTAGATGTAGATGAATACTAGATGAATAGAGAGGTGAGTGTGATTACTGATGGTTATTTAGCACCATGGTTCTGAAATAAAGCTTACCTGAGAAGCTTCTAAATCATGCATGCTCTGGAATATAATACTAAGGAAGACTGTACTTTGTACACACTGTCACAGATTCCTCCCAAAACTAAGTGGTCTTTGCTCATGAAAAATGATGTACTTCTGTTTTGGCAATATGAAACTGAAGTTTTAAGTATGCTTTACATAAAGTTAGTCCAGTGTCTCAGACCACATTCATTAACTTCCAAGTCTATGCCCTGTATTGTTTAATTTTTTTTGCTGTCAAATATTCATTTTGAATTCTAAGACAAATCACCCAAAAAGCCACCACTCAAATTTGTCTAGTGTACTTTATTTGGCTTTGAAAGAGGTTTAAAATACATTTTTTATTAATCCTTTTAGTCTCTTAGAGAGAGCATCTGACACAGTAATGTATTTTGTGCCAAAGCCCTATTTAAAACCATAGGTTTAGAGTGAGCTTATAAAGCATACTCTATTCATCTCCAAAGAACTCAGGCAAAGATTGTGACTTTTCTAGAACCAAGAAGCCCAAACTTAGGACCTCATTTACAGACAATAATATCTAAAAACAAAAAAAAGCTTAAATACTATGCATTTCTTGTCTACTGTTCAGGTGTTTCATTTAAAACAAATATAAATCTACGGATAGAAGTCAACTAAAATAATATGAATAGTAGTTTTTAGCAATGTAAGAGTACGTGCCCAGTGTTCCCTTCAACAGTATACACCCTTTAGCAGTACATGTGGTATTTATAACTTGTTTCACTATTTTTTAGCAAAATGCAATCATCTTTGCTTCATCAAATGCATATGTCACTTGAACTTACTGCTCTGAAAAAGTAAAAAAGATTACGATACATTGAGTATCAATTTTTGATGAACTCCGGAGTATAGGCAATAAGGTGCAGAAAACAAGCTCCACAGCCCCATCTGTTGGCTAATTAAGCTCTTACGAAAGCCATCTACCAGTCTCTAGCCAACAACGCTGAAGTGGAACCAGTTCATTTTTTTGATACAATTCCAAGTTTTACCATCACAAATCTATGGTTTCTGTGGATCAGTAGCAACCTTTACTACCTAAGCACATAATAACTGAGTTTCTAATACTCTTGTGTGAATTTTAATTTAATTTAAATTAGAACAACAGAGCATTCCATGTACACGGTGCTGCTTTTCTGAGCAAGGTTGAGGTTGTCTTGCTTGTATTTTCATTCACAGATAAATGGTTTATAGTGAAATTGCAGTGTTTAAGAGGTGTCCCTTGATTTTTAAGCCCAAGCTAAAACCACTTGCTTCTAAAGCCAAGGGCTTGAATGTAAATTTATTTTAAAGGCATTTACTGTATTTTGTATGCGACAAATGTTTCTAGCTCCCACTTGTGGGGACTAAGATAGCCAGATCCTAAGCATATGAAATATGACCTGGTTGTGTTAAAAGCAGAGAACCTAGCTTGTCACTGATTTAAACAAAGCAACTAATTGTACCATGAGTAGAATAACTCCTTCATATGAATGCAGTTCTAGTGAATAATTACAGTAGAATGCAGTACTTCATATAACAAGCCAAAAAAGATGATCATGACAAGTTCAAGAGATGTTCTAGAGGCTTTAATCTATAAAATCACACTGCAGTGAACCTATCTGTACCACAATAGAAAACAGCTGCTGCAAGCCTTAAGTTTGGTTCAAGTGAGTTGTGATGGGGGTCCCAGTGCTGAAAATGATGAGAGAAAAGGGTGGGGGAAAGCTGGGAGCTAATGCACTTTTCCTATGTAAGCACTGGTCCATTTAGAGGAATCAAAACAAATTTTACAGTCCAGGGAGGTGGTTGAGAAGAAAAGCATACAAGACAAATCAAAGCTAACACAAAACACATGCACAAAAATTAATCAGCATTGAGAAATACTACTGCTGACCTCCTCTGTTCCGTTATCAGTAGATACTTCCATGTACTGCCAGTGGTGGGGGGGAGAGAGAGGGTGGAAGTATGTTGATGAAAATATGCACGCCTGTAGGAAGGACATTATCTCAGAGTAAACTGCAACTGTATTAACAATTGCAAATTAAATAGCACTCAATGCTTAAAAGTAGTCTGGAACCTGAGACCTACCTGCTTGTCCTGTTAAGTTAGGCTGCATACCTCCTCATTCAAAATCTAGTCCCCTACTGCAAAATTAAGATAACTGCTACCAGTATCATCAAAGTGAGGATAAGCAAGTAAGTTGTCATTCAACCTCTAATGACAGCTAAGCTCTGTCAAGGTCCCACTGAAATTTGGATAGCCTATACTAAAACTTGGGTATCCAACTAGTTTCAGATTAACTGCTGTCTCATAAAAGCCCTTTAAAAGAAAGGGAACTAATGAAGAGTGTTAGTAATGCAGGATCATCTGACTCCATTATGATCTTTTTGTAGAAAAATTACTTTCCTTTTAAATGACAAAATTCTGTTCCTGCTTAGGCCACAATCATAACAGGCAACCTACAGAACCTCTAAAAAGACATTGGCTGCTGGCAGTTTTGCTCTTTCATAGCTATCCATGCTATTATTCAAAGGCCACAAAATAAATGGACTCCCTATCTCTTATCCGCAAATCTTCGTGTCCTATGTTCAATAAAAAACTTTTTCTGCAAGAAGAGCAGCAAGACTAGTCCCCTTTATGCTGGAAACAATTTATGTATTGTTGGGAGGGAGGGAAATGGTCTTTGGGGCTTGGTAGCAGAGAAGCAACAGGGAAGAGAGCTATCACATGTTTAGATCACAAGCTGAAAAGACCACAACCAAAATAGAGAAAATGAAATGTGTAAGGAAAGATGGAAAGAGGCGTAACAGATGATGGACCACGTAGTGTTCCACTTGCACCCTGTCTTTGACAAACTTAATTTAAATAGGCTGTATACCCATATCATACTGAAGTGCAAGAAAACAATATAAATCTAAGTGACAACATGGCAGACAGACTTCACTGTCCAACTTGCTGTTCAAAATAACTGAAGATGATTGTATTGCTGTGGTGCAAATATACCCAACAGATGTCAAACTGAAAAGAATAGCATTTAACATGTAGAAAAGCACGGTATTGCCCTTTCCACTACCTACTCGTGGTGTTTAAAGCCAACAATTGCCAAAACCATTATTAGCATTGAGTATACCTAGTAATGTGATGGAATCTTCTCCATGTTGCTTTAATAATAAGGTGTGGCCTTGGTGGGGTGGGCAGGAATCGGGATCTTATAACTCACATTTTGGAAGTACTGACGAGGTGAGAAAGTAGCTGCGTTTCCAGATAATTTGTTGATAAAATACAGAACTCACGAATGTCTGTTAAAGTATAGCTTAGAATATTTCTCCAGTTTTTCAAACAGTTATCCTTAGTTGTATATTTTTATAGTTCTAATTTTTATAAACTTTGAGTAGCAAATTATTCTTGGCTCTTCTATGATCTACAAACTCATACTTCAGTATTCTGAAAATTTCTGTGATAACTGCTTCCTACAGTGACAGGATTTTGCTTTTTTTCCTCAACACAGTAACCAGATCTCAGAGAAAGCAATTGCACTAGCTATGAAAGAACAGCAGATGCACAGGAAGAGCACCAATCTACCCTGACAGGCAAGTGACAAAGGTTCAGATTATAATGCTTGTTCTTGAATTGAAATGTTTGAAATGTCATTTGTCCATTCAATCAAGCAGAATATTACATTACTTTAAAATGAACTATATCAGATACCATACTGAGGTACTTAACTTACCCCTCCCATTGTAATGCCATCGATAAGTGCCACGTATGGCTTCTTGCAAGTCCCTGTAAGAAATTTAAAAAAATAAATAAAAATTGAGTATTTTTCAAAAGAGTGGATCTGTGACTAACTGTATATATGACATGTTTCTCCATGTCTTACTTCAGCAAGAGCAACAGCAAATAAATGGTAAATTAAACAGTAAAACATCAACTTATAATGAAGGTACTTCGTGTAATTCTTAATCAATGAGAAGAAGCACCACCAGGCACTGACATACCGCATTCTTAGGGTTTTAAGAGAACTTTAAATAACTGTCAGATGCCAGCTTGTTCCCTGTGTGAGTACCTGACAATGTAGCTACATCTGGCTATTACAAATAGCTTTGTAAGACGTTGGCACGCAACAGATTCCCTTTCACCCCATCTCACAGCCTGGATTAACAGCACAGAGCATGCACCAGCACTCCAGTACTTACAAAGCCAGGTGTATTGGTAGGTTTCAGCCGAAATGTGACTATCAACTACTGCAATGCAGATGTGTTGTGTCTTGCCAACTCTTTTGCATGTTACAACCCTGAATATGGTACAGGCAGCTTGAGATGATAATGCCCTAAAGTACCACAGTTTTATCTATCAGCTTTGTCTATTGGACCTTTAGGAGGTAAAAAACTAAAGACCTGATGCTTTCAATTACCATTCACGGAAAGATTCAGAAGTTCACTGTGAATGAAACTGCTGCCTCATACTCAGTATTTTCAGGTCAGACTGAAAGTTCCATCAGATACAGGTATCCACTGCAATCATGTTGATAGCTTTTCTGCAGCAACTAGAGACCCTTGTTTAAAGAAAGTATTATTTTAAAAGGCAGTTCAATCCTTCAAATAGTAGTTAGAAAATATAACTGAACTGCATTTTTAACTTTGTTCTTACATGAACATATGGGCTAATGCTGGGGCTTTAGATGCTTGTCTTAGAAATAAATTTCTATAGAATTGTGCCTCTCCAATAACAAATGCTGTGAAAGCAGCTCCCCTCTGTATTTTTAAGTCATAAAATATAAGATATAAATAAATCTTTTTGGCAGACATCTCAGTCTTGAATACACTCATACCAAAGTTATCAAAAATCTAGGGTTTGTAGTTATATCCATTATGGACATAGAAGACTGCGATCATTTAAAAAAAATGCAAACCTTTGAAGTATGTACCCTTGCAATATTTGCACAGACTAGTTAGTTGGAGGGGACCTACAACAATCATCTGGTCCAACTGCCATTATCATAGTCATTTTTCCCCAAGCACATGAAACTTAAAATATTTTTCTTGATTAAGGCAGGAAAAGTACATGACAAATGTGCTAAAAGTGGAAATTCTGTCAAGTGAAATAAAAACAACTTTTCAGAAATTACTCTTATTGTAATAACCCTATGCTCTTCTGTCAACCTAAATTGATATGCAACAGGTTCACCTCTCCTCCTGTAATGACTAACATGGGATTCAATGTTTAAAAGCTCAAATTGTATTCAATTAAAGTATGTTTGGAGAAGCTTCTCCTCACAAAAACATTCAACTCTTGACTCTTACCCTAAAGAATTAGTACTTTTATCCCAGTAAACCTTACCCAGTGCCTTTGCTGTTAGTTATTTTAAGACTACAAATTCCTAGGTTCTTTGCAATAGACTAACACAGTTAAGTCCTAGCTTGGGTATTCATTTATGCAGTTTGTTCAAACGGAAAGCTTGAAAATAATTAGATCTTCTGCTTTCTGACTGAATATTAATGATTTACCATGCATCTTTTTTTATCTTGGGTCTTCTTTGGAGTAGATACTTAGTCCAGAACTGCACTGTCAACATCTAAGACTTAATTTAACCATAGCAGAAATATAACTACCCAGCATGATGGGATGGGATATGGTAGCTATCTTAATAGCTTAAACAAAAGAAACAAATTCTGCACGCGAGTTACAAAAATGAGATATGATACACTACTGGTATTGAACTTGATTAAAAAAAAAGAAATTACTACTTCTATTCCATTATCAGTCTTTTATAGACTAGCAAAGAGAGAAAGTGAATTTACATTCAAAGCCAGTATTACAAAAACTATACTGCTTCAGAATTTGCTATTAAACATACCAATGGCATTGTTCAGCATATATTCTCCTCTGAAGAAATCTTGTGCCAGTCTATCTCCAGTTTTTCCTGCATCTGTGATGGCTTAAGAGAAATAAAAATTCTAGAGACAACTATAAGTTTAATAGAAAACACAAGCAAAAAATTAATATCGTGTTAAGTTTTTTTTCCTACAGCAATGAAACAGCAACTTAATCCTGCTTTATTTTATTTGAGAAAATTTGCTCAAACTTAAATATGAACACACAGTTTCAAATCTGAGTCAACTCTATAAGGTTGGAGACTGTCACATACTTCTAAGAATGCATTCCATTTTCTACACTATGGAACCCCTCTAAATGTCTGGTGGTCTTGTTTGTGATACTTTTTATCAATATATAGAACAGTCACTTATAACATTATACTGAAGACTCCAAATACTAAAAATGAGAAGCCAATTAGAGTAGGACATAATTTAACAATAACCCATGCGGCTTATTTACCTAAAATTTAAAATAACTGGTAATTTTCAGTTTGAAGGCTTCCTACAGTTCATAGTTACAAAATAATCACAGGTACATTGATCACCACTGTCAGCTCTGTATCAGTAATCTCAAACATCAGACATACATTATCCAATAGTAACAGAGCTACCTATTAGGATCTGTCAAATTTCTTGTAAAGAATCTGTCAGTAATGAAAATGTGGGAAGAAAAAGAGACAAGAACGTCCTCTTCTTGGGAATGACTGGCTGCTATTACCAGTTATTCATAAAACCCCAATTTTTACTCCTATACAATGTTCCAACAGTTGTCTCCTGACAAGTAAGTTAAATAGCACCTGTACATCAAGGTGCTGTAAGAAGTCAGCACAACTAATGTCTGTTACTGTTGTGTAGAAAGCATCTGTTTACCTGACTTACAGTAAACGAAGGAAAGCAACACAAAGTAGTAACTAGCAAAGATATGGCAAATGTTTACATGACTGTAGTCCTTACCTTTGATGTCACCCCCAGCACAAAAAGCTTTTCCTCCAGTTCCCTTTATAATTATTAGATAAGTTTCAGGATCTTTCTCCCAAGTCTAAAAAGAAGTAAATGTTTCCACGTAAGATTAAAGTCTGTGCAAAAAATGCTTTATCTGTATACTGTCTGTCATTCTCCTTTTACTTTTTCAAAAAGCAAATCAAAACATACTTAGTTTGTCTTAAGCTGAACTTTGAGAGCTAAATGTCTTTCTCCCATTCCTATGTCCTATTCAACCTTGACATCAGAGATCAGCAAAGCTGCCTTGTGTCTTTCAGAAAACCGCCTATGCAAAGCTCCCCATCTCTGGAGAAAGGTAGCACTCCCTAAAACAGTGTTGGACAAATCTCAATGTGAACACAATGCTGGGGAAGGAAGCTGGGAATATGGAAGATATAACTATGTTTTGGCCCAAATCATGAAAGTTGTGTAAAACTAGGACGCATGGCAAGGAAAACAGCACATAAATTGTTGATGGATTTTGCAAAATTACTGCAATCAATGCCAATCGAGCACTGACTGGATCAAATCAATTTGTGCACAGACATTCTGCTGGGTACAAAGACTATGGTTTTAGTTTGGTTTGGTTTTTTCGGAATTAAATATACTGTAACAGGACTTCAGTAGTGCTGCAATCATTTTGAGAAAAAGATGTGTTTTACAGGGCTTTCCCCTCCCCTTAAAATATGCTAATATATCCCTTATTCAATTAAGTGCACCAGGTAAGGGAGACAAGACATTTCTGTATACCAGCAACTGTACTTAAAATTATGCCACCTTTAAAGGCTGTGTTTCAAATAAAGCCTGGTAGTCAGCGCTACAGAGTAGTTTTCTTTAACTGTTCTTTAAAGGGTGCATAAGTTTGCAATGCAACTGCCTACCAAAAACCAGGCAACTATCCAACAAATACTGGTATCTATTAAGTTTGACTTTCTGCATGTGATAATATCATTAAATTAAAAAAGGGCTATATGCATGCTTAAAATTTCACATTACTTTGCTAGCTTGACTGGGTAGAAACAGAGCCTGTAAAACCATAAAGGAGTTTTTTAAGCAATGACACTAACAGCACCTTGCTTCAAAAAGATTTGTATCTTTTTACTTCAACCACGCAGCCTCCCCACAAAACGTGCACCCAATCAAGAGGCAACACCACTTTATAGCTTGGAATTTGTGCATGCTCACCGACAAACTGAGTGTTGCCAAAAGGAACATATAAACGCTAAACTTGCTTTTAATTCAGTTCTGCTTTTAATATGGGTGTCTCTCTGTCTATCCAGATGTTAAATTTAACTTTGTCTGATAGCTTCTTTCTCTGACATGCCTTCTCCTCTTTCTAACTTGCTTGAAACTGCCTGTTCTTTCCCATCCTATAAATCTGAGCTCTTTGGCCCATGCACTCGCATAGACTTTCATTCTTCAAATCAATACACTAAGAAGTGTCAGACTCAATTTTAAACTTAGTTTTGGATAATGTATGTATAGTGGATGGGTAGAAGTGGAGCTACTAACCTTTATTTGTGGATAAATTTGTTGGATCATAGAAAAATTTAGTGCATTGAGAGCCTTGGGCCTATTCAAAGTTATTATTCCTGCACCTCCCCTCTTTTCCAACAACACTTCAGCTGTTGAATCTGTGTGCTTAGACATCTTCTGTATGTGCAAAAACAAATAAAAAAAAAAATCATCAGTTAGATACCTGGAGTAGCATACTTACAAGAGTGTTTATGGAAATACATTCTCAAAGCGCACTATTTAAGATCATAAAACATGCATTTCAGAATTACTTGCTAAGGCTTTCCCACTGTAATTCAAGATTTATTTGCATTTGCGAAACACTTATTTTGAAACCATTTTATGTTTGAGTCCTTCAGAGTAATAAACCTCAGTCAAGTTTTTGAGCCACACACTTTGAAAATGACATTTGAGTTCAGTTAAAAAAACCCCACACAACAAAACACAAAACCATGGTTCTTTAAGACTGATATTCTGAAAACACCTGCAACAATTATAACAATGACAGCTCCATGTGTCCCTACCGGCAGTATGACATGGCAAAACCAAATGTACACTTTGCTTTGTCTGTAAGTAATTTTTAAGAGTAGAGACCAAATCACTACATTATTTTCACAATTGATTACAAACTCACAGTTGAATGATATGTAAGAAATACATGGAAGCTAACCTAGAAACTAACTGTGAAAATACATAAGGCCAAAATAATTAAGCTTTAATTTACAGTATAATACAAACTTGTAACAAAGTGCTCAAAGATGTGGGCAGTGTTATGCCTGAGCAATAAATGATGGCATTCATAACCCTTGTGAGCAGATGCATTAGAAGGTGCACAAGTTGTCTGTCTCAGGCGGGTTAAGAGTCCTAAAAGCCCCCAACTCAGCCAAACAAGATGCTGTTCTTACCAAATGTTGTAGTATTACTTGCAGCCTGTTGAATGGCTTCAGCCTGAAAAAGAAATATTAAGAAGATAACTAAAACCATAAACCAGCTACAAAATCCCCAAATGTATGACTGCTGAGTTAAGCAAAGCTTTGTCAGAAAAATTTCTGAACACAATTGTTTTACATTCTCCTTTTTAAAATCTAGTAAAATTAGAGTACAATTTTGACATCAAAACAGTTGGAAACTTTCTTGCTTACCAGTAAATAGGTAGCAGATACCTATGCCAACTACTAATGTTTTTTATATGTTCAAGTTAGAAGGTGAACCTGGAAGTAATAAGACAAAGTGTTTGGGGGATATGTTTGATAATTAGCAGTGTGTGTCTTTTAAAGATTTATAGCCTTTTTCTGTATGTTTAAATACTAGTATTTTTTTTAATGGTCTTGACAAAAACTTACGCATTTCCAAAGCTTCCATTACACCACACCTGCCCTCATGTCCTTGTGTGTTTGCACGTTTAGGTTTACGTTAAGGGCTTGAACACGGCTCGTGATTCTGTTGCTGACAGATTACCCGTGCTAGGACGTTTTGTGAACACACTACTCAATTTAGGTAATGAGGCACTTATTAATTGCCACTGTATTCTACTGAGGAAGACAGTTAAGAGCAGCATTTGCTGCACTTCAGACACCAGGCTTGCGTGAATGTTAGTAAACCGCTTTATCTTTCAGCTACATAAAAGCACAAAACACAGCCAATTAACGCATTACATGCTAACGTCCCGGCGTCCTAGCCTAGTTTTTAAGTACACGCTCGATTTAGAATGTAAAAATTAACCTAGGCCTGGCTAATCTAGGCCTACATTATATTTTTATACCGCTTCAGGGGGTTACAATCCCCGCCGCTAGAGGCCTTCCCAGCCCATCGCTCCCTGCCGCAAGGCGCCGCCGCCATTTAAACCCCTCAGGCGTGGCGGGGCGCGGGGGGGGAACTTCTCCGTGTGTCAGGGCGGCCGCTCCCGGCGCCGCCGCGCTCCCGTTACCTGGGCNGCATGCGCGGGGGGAGGAGGGGCCCCGCTCCCTCAGAGCCGCCCTCACCCTTCCCCGGGGGGACGGGAGTCGCTGAGGGGGTGCTGCCGGCTCCCCGCTGAAACACCCCTTTTCCAGGCAGCGTAGCGACTACCAAAGGTATAGAAGGCTGTTGGGCGCCTTGCAGGGGAGTTGTGTGAAGGGTTTTCCTTACTTCGGCAGGATCCCGGTGCGGGGTTAGGTGTGAGGGCAGGCGGTGAGGCCCTCTCTCTGGCGGTGAGGCAAACGATGCTTGTGTAGCAATAGCGGTGGCTGCCGCCAAGGTGGAGGAAGCCGCGTTGCCAGATTAACCTTCAGAGCCGAGCTCTGCTTGCCAGACCTGCCTTTTGGCGATGTACTGTCTTCAGCAGCAAAACCGGTTTCCTGATCTCTGGCCTCCCTGTTTTCTCTTTGTCCTTTTACAGCTGCTGCCACACCTGTGCTGCCCTCTTGGCTACTGACACACAGATGAGCGAGCTGGTCTAATGCAACGTCCCACCAAAATCTGGGTATTTTAGAAATACACTTAAATACAGGGATTAAGCAGCTAACGTGGTTACTGCCCGGGCAGTAGCTCGGGACTGAACTGTGAGCTTAAACACAGCATATGATCAGCGTAGACAGACTCAGAAACAGCAACCAGGAAAATTGCCATTTTTAAAAAAACAGAAGATTAAGGCTTTTGAGAATTTATGGACATCATAGTAGGAGTCCACAATACTATACTCACTTTTATTTCGGTAACTACGCCAGACCAGATTTTTTTTTAGGCTGCCACATACCACCATGACACTGATGCTGAAAAGTGTGATGAAACATGAAGTAAATGACAATACAGTGCATTGGGTAGAAATACAGCTTCATCATCTCTCAGTGTAGCAAGTTCTTTGCAGTGGCTGGCTTGATTCACATTTGTATTAAAAAAAAATGCATAATAATCTTAAAACTCTGTAGCAAAATTATTTTGCTAGAACAAAAAAATGCCAGCTCTCGGAAGCGCTTCTAGAGAAGTCCCCAGAGGGCAATCTTGCTCTTCGTTTCAAGAAACGATTCAGCCCCTGCTTACAGCAGTGTCATCTGTATTGGCATTTCCGTTGAGGTAACTCTCAGGGTATATTAAATTTGGTTGTAAAAATCTTAATCAAAGTAAATGGGCACAAAAACCCCATGCAGAACATTTCTGTACTATGCAGTCTCAATTTTCAGTCTTGTACCATGTGAACAAAAAATAGAACAGGACATGAGGTGCTTCTGCAGGCATTGAGAGACTGCCTACTGTGAACTAATTAATTGCAGAATTCATTAGGCAATCCAGATTATTTGAACTTTTACCTGAAGATTGTATGATCATCAAAGATGCAGCCCTTTAGTGTCATCTTGAGTATATACAGCCTTATATGCGGTTCTACAGCAAGTACCGTGCAATTAAATCTAAAACAGTCTAAATGACACCAAATTATCACAGTTACCAAATCTGAACCCTTCTTTAGATTTATATTTTAAAAATTATTTTTGAGGATGAGATAAGTCTGCATCTCTCATCTAGGCATAACCAAGTTATGGTGAGTTTGATCAGCAGATAACATTTTTGTACTTCATATGCCATGTCTGAAAGTCTGTGTATTTCACAGACAAAAATGAAAAGAACCTTTCTGTAGGGTAATCTTTTTGCTAGTGTCATGGAAATGAAGAAATCAATGTGTGGAAGCTAACCTTGGGTAAGAGCAGGTGGAGAGGCTGTTTGAAACCCCTGTAAATCTCTTAATAAATTCCATGCATATGGTGCGCATGAGCACGGCTGTGATCAGGGCATGATTACAGAGGATGTCTGTTTCTAGAGTCCAAAATAGAAGTCATTGCTCTGATTCATCTTTTACTTATGCTGATTTTAATCTGTTCCCCCCATGTATTCCCTCCCCGGCTTCAGTATAAATAATGGTGTAGACCCTTTCTTTGTTGTCTTCCAGCTGTATGTCCGATTTAGAACAAGAGTGGGGCCTGCTTGTTTGTAAAAAATGAAGTAACAGCAAGCGTTGTCTTGCAACAGCTACTGATATCTTCCCACAGTGCTGACACTGAATTTATGCTTAATATTTAAATTCTTTTTTTTTTTTTTTTAATTGGTTTCAAGAAGAAGGGGTGGTGACAGAAGAGCCATCTTCCTTGAGCCTAACATTCTACTTCATCTACTTCATTCATGCTGGTGATGACTTGGATTTACCTGTAGTTTGGGGGGGAGAGTGCTAAGTGTTAGAAAATTGCAGTTTTCTCACAGCTAGCCATTTAGTAACTGAAAGCCAGTCCAAAAAGTAATTCAGATATCATCCTGATTTTTAGTAGTTCTCCACACCCCATTTTCTGCAGAGTGGAATATCAAAGTGAAAGTGTTTTCTAAAAAGTAAATAAAAGGCTTCTATAAGTAGAAATAGGGAGTTGCACAGGAATAAGCAGAATGAGATGACCTTTAACCTGGGCGTTTATGGATGATATTGCTATTAGCAAAGAGGGCTGCAGGAGACTAGGTATACTAGGGGTGAGCAGCATGCCAAGTAACTAAGCCAGGAACTCGAAGCCTCTTAAGTGCAATAGCCAGAAGGATAAGGCAGGTTGAAATTCCTCCCTTTGGAGAAATTTCCTGGCAGTGTGTTCAGCAGGTTTGGAAAGCGAAAACAAATTGCAGACTGTGGGAGGACTTTTAAGTTGAGCAGATGTTTTCAGGTTTTGTTTCTGGGGTTTTTTGGTTTCTTTTCCAGAACAACATATAACTTGGGGATGTGGGAGCTCTCACTCCCAAGGATTCCAAGACACTCAGCTGTGTTCTGTATGCCACCTATAAACCACTAATTAATCATTAATTTTTACCTCTCACTCACTTGCCTCTGAGAGCTCCCAGTGTAGTCCACTGAGACCAGATAATAAATGGTACAAGTACTTCATCATGTCCCGTGCTCCTGCGTCCAGACTTGCTGTAAATTTAATCTTTTCCTCTGCTGCTCTAAGAGCTAGCATCTAATTTCTCTATGTGTGGGTAGCAAGTGAATCCTTACAGTGTATGAAGTTTAGGAAAAATGAGTCTGTGAAGGCTGGAGGAATAGAATGGAACAATTTCCAGTTCTTACCTGCTAACTGGTTGTTACTGTACTGACAAGCAACCCTCAAATTGTTTTTAATTAGTCCTGTCTCTGTTGACAATATTCTAAAACACCTCCACAGATGACACAGGTTCAAATTTCATTGCTCCAATGTGGATACCTAGTATGTCCATTGATGTCAGTGAAAGTAGAAGTAGACTTAAAATAGTGGAAAACCCAATTTGTTTCTCCACTCTCTTGACAATAAGGCAGGGAGGGAAGGACTGAAACACAGGAAATGCATATGTAATATGGAGAAGCAAATTTTTGCTTTTGTCTGTAACGTGAGCAATCCCATGGGAAGAGAGGGCCTTCCCCAGGCCTTTTAGTCAGAGACGTTTCAGAGACTGCATCTATATAACATCTGAAGTCATATGTTTGGGATGAGGGTGCAGCTAATGGCACGCAGCAGCGAATTTCTCCTGTAAGAAGAAAGTGTGTGAAAGGGAGGAAAAAAACAACCTCTTTTTCTTTTCTACTTTTCTTTCTTTTTTTTTTTTCACCACCAGTTAATTTGCATCTTATCAGTGGGGAACTAGAAGTGTTTGGAAAATGATGAAAGCAAATCCATAATGAAACTGTGTGAGTGAAGTCGTTTCCATTTTCTTTTGGCCTCCGAGAGCAGCGGGGAAAGCGTGGGGGTGGCTGGGTGCTGCTGCAGACGCTGCGCGTTGATGAGGCCGCGGGAGAGGCCCCAGCCAAGGTCCATCCACCAGTGGGATCCTCCCCTCCCACTGCCTCGGCTCAGACAAACCACTCGCGCTGCATCCACCCTGCTGCCAGTACCCCCTAGGTTAGACGGGACCCCAGGCAAACACCCTCCTACATCTTTCTTCCCTGCTGCCACAAGCAATCTGTCACTCCCCCCCTCCAACCACCCTCCACCTACGTACAAAACCATAACTGTAAGGAACGCCCGCTTCCCTTCCCCCTTCCCTCTTCCCCTCCCACATGTCTGTTCTTCTTTGTGGGTGAAAAATGCGAATTTCCCAGAGATCTGGTCACCCCTGAATTTGGCTTTGAAACCCAAGCTGTTTGATACCTTTTAGAGCCACAGCTTGGAAAGCTCTGCATGCAGATCTATTGTGTTCATTTTTCATTTGCATATAATTGCACATGTGCAGGTGGGAAGGGGCTATTTGCTTCCCACTTGCTTTGATATGCCTCCCCTCCTAAGAGGACTGCTTCCTTCCCTTCCTGCTCTCGGCCTCCCACGCATCCAGCAATGAGAAATGCTGCAGAAAACTGACCAGCTACCAATCCGCCCACCTGAGGAGGAGGAGCACTAGCAGCAGCAGCAGCACATTTCTCTCTCTCAGCTTTTTAAACACAGTTAAAAAGAGCTGTAGCGTGGGTGGAAATAGCTGTAGGGAGTGTGCGTGGGAATGGGGCCAGAGGAAAGTGAATTTTCTGTTGGTAGGACAGTTACTTCTAGTGGGCCAAAAAAATCCCCCAAGGATATCTTACTGCTGAGAGTGTCTTTGGGTGTATAATTAGTTCTTAAGGTTGAGTTTCCCAGGTCTGGAAAGAATGAAACCAAGTTTCTTTTTTCCTGGTAGTGCAAGTGATGGTACAGCGGCAGCCAGCACTCTGCACTCAGGGAAGCTTGCCTAGAAGACTTCAGGAGTCTGCTTAGCAAATGATATTTGTATTGCATCCTGTTGTGTCATCGTGTCTCTTGTTCTGCTCACAATGCTTGTTTCTGTGAGAGTCAGAGCTGCCTGTATGTAGGAAGAGAAAAAGGCATGTGGTTTTCACACAGTGTGGGTCTATATTTCAAAATACCATCCCTGTTGGACCTCTTGAAATAGCACTGTCCCAGAATATCAGTTAATTCAAGATTTACTCTAAATTTGTACTTCTATAAGAAATTAAATTCAAGTTTAGTTATGTTAACAGGATGTTATTTGAGGTGCTTTGCTTCTATTACATGAAAATAGCAGTGAAACTAGTATAGGAAAATGGAACTTGTAAGACCAGTGGTACAGAGTGCAAAGTGGTACTACTGCTTCTTAAGAAGTATCACTGATAGACTCCAAGAACTGAGGGTACAGAACAGCTTTCAGGTCCTGCCCTGGTTTGACTTAGGTATCTTGAATACAGGCTATACAATATGTAATCCTAGTCGAATTTGTCCTAACTTGAGCTAGCTAAATGCATGCTTCTCAATCCAAAACTCTACACATAAATTTATTTTGACTAGATTTCTCAGCAGCACCAGGTTTCCCATATACATTACTGATGCAGAATCTTGTTACAGGATGGGGTCTGTAATGGTTCAAAGAGATGCAGTAACAGCCAATTAATGAAATTTGACTCTCAAAGTATAGGAGATTTTTTAAAAATATTGCATAGGGCATTTAATTTTCTCCCAGTGAGTGGAAATCTCAGACCTGGTATTTGAATGGCTTTACCCCTGTGAAGTAACTTTTCTTTATGGAAAAGAAGCACACACTGGAATGCAAATCCCATCACAGGGCAACTTACCCTTCCAGTCAAGACATAGGAGTTGTCAGACCCATTTCACAGGCCAGGACGGCACAGATACAGTGCATTAGGGAACTGGGCTCACTGACTTCAGTGCCTCCCCCCTGCCAGCCTGTCTCCTGTAGCTCTGGGGATCTTACCCTAGAGTAGGAATGAAAAATGTAGGCATAATTCCTTACACTGATCAGCTCAGAAACAAAAGAAGTTGTGAATAAGCTTAATTAACACATTTCCATGAGACACAACAGAAAGATCAGCTGATGGACTTACGTTAGCAAGAGCTAGAGCAGTATCAATGGAGATGTCACCTTAATGGAACTAATTACCCTGATGATTTAAAAGTCTTATTTCTGAATGGTGATTAATATTTTAAATGTATCCTTATAACCTTCCACTGAATCTTATGTAACTCATAATTATAATCTGCTGGAATTACATACCCACCCTGAGGAGGAACAATATCCCAAATAGTAAGTTCATGTCACTTGACTGATTTACTTTAAAACATTGCAGTAATTCCTTTGTCAGTAGCATTTTGAAGAACTATTGGCCCGCTTGTAATTCTGTCTCGCGTTTAGTGTTGGTTCAGTTAACTTTAGAGGTGGTGCTTTTCATACCTTTTATATCAATGAATGTACATCAGATTTTAAATGCAGATTATATGCTTATCTTGCCAACTACTGTTAGCCTGAAATTTCCCTCATATGATCTATTGTGGTAGAATGATATTATTCAAGAAGCAATAAAGAAAAAAAAACCCACCGAACATTTAGAATCATTAAAAATCTATTTTAGGAGCTCAGTCCTGCATGTAACATTCCTGTTGGCGTCCCTGTTTTATCTGTTGTTCAGCTGGAATGTCACACGCTTTGGTCTTGAAACACCTGGTACCAAACCATTTCTTCTCGGGGGTCACAGTGAATGCCTAGTTACCTCATTTTGTTTCAGTCAAAATCACAGTGAATTAAGCACAAAAGCTTTTGATGCTAATTTGTAGCTTTCTGATAGTCCAGGGATTTGATGTGTACAGAGAGCATCTCAGATGTTTATTTTAAGAATTTGTTGCTCTGAATCCAAGTGAGGCTCTTCAGCAGGGCAGATTGGCTGACAGCATGACAGTATCTTATTAAATGGATTTGTGCGTATTCAAACCTTTCCATGTTCCTCATCTGACACCTCACACAGGTATTAATTTTCCACTTGAAAAGATCTACATTTTATTTTAAAAATCAGTATTTTTCAAAATTTCTCTCTCTTCTGTTTAACTCTGGAGTACAAATAAAATAAAACATGAAATAAAGCTTTTTTCATAAAATAAAGCCTTTGAAGCACATTGCCTAGGGAAAGATAGCTCATTTAATGACACAAATGGTGCAAAGGACAGCAGAGCGGATTGGAGAACGTAAAAATGAGGAAGAAAATTAGATCAGCAGAATAACAGAGGCCTTTAAGCTATTAACAATTAAGCATCTATCATTCATTGCTGCAAATATATCCTGTTTGTAGTATAAATTACCAGCCTCCAATATGGGGTAATTGTGACCAAATGCTAGGTTCAGTGCAAGTCCATTTAGCAGAACTGTGTATAATTATTAACCTGGTGGAAAGAATGTGTAGCAAGTCAGAAAGGAAAGTGTGTGTTTGTTTGTTTTTTAAAAAGAAGTATGGTCATCCTGGATCATAAACAAACTTGCAATGGCTGTAACAGGGACAGAGTACTTGGTTCCTGGAGCCCTCATTCAGCAGATATACTTCCCCAGGGATATACTGCTCGCTGAAGTAAAGGCAGCGGCAGCTGTGTCAGGGCACAAGATAGATCTAAGTTGTTCACAAGGAAATACATGGTCTCTGGTATCATTAGTTACGCTCTGTCATCTCAATCTTCTGTCTGCCAGTGTATTTCATGATGCCAGAGGTTCTCCTGTCCAGACCTGGGCAGTCCCTCCTTCTCTCTTGCTCCCTCTCTGTCTCCGCGATAGCAGCCTGGGACGGAGGATCACGCTGCTAAAAGCAGTTTATGGCAATATATAATTATTTCAGAAATAACACACAACTCAGTGTGATTTAGTCATACTTTGACACACCTCTGTCTGCCAAGAAAAATGCAGGCACTACCTTATAGAACTGTTGCTAAAAGCACTTCTTCAGGCTCTAGGAGTGAGAAGATGCTTTATTGTACGGTTAACTGCAGGAGTTGACAGCAGGGTTTCAATGTGGGACCTGCCAAGATATTAAAGCACTCAAATCTGTTGCTTGAATTAAAGACTGTGCTTCTGCCTAGGAGACATAGCACCACGTAGAATTAGCCTGGGACATTATTTTGTAAATATAGGACACTTTAAAAAGTGATTTTATTGACATTTGTAGCCTAAAAAAAATAAAGATAAATTCTGGACAGCATCTAGAAGAAACATCCTTTGTTTATTTTATGCTAAACAAGTTTCTAAGAAAGCAGAGACTTTATGTTTAAAAAAAAATTTTAAAAAAATCCACTTTCAATCTGAAATGTTAATGGAAATATTTTGTTTCCCCTCATGAGTGAGCAGGAGAATCATGAAACACATTTGGACTTGCACTCCTTTTCCTGTGCCACCACTAGCATCCCTGTAGCTTTTGCAAGCCTTTTGGAACATTCACCATCAACCAGTTTCTTCCTAGTAAGAGACAGCTGTATTGTGCAGGTACAGCTGTCTGGCATCTTAATTACAACATACAATTTTCAACATACTTTAAATAGTCAGAAGGAGACGTTGAGCAGTAAGTTTGTAGCTTTTTCACTATTCTGCTTTATTTTTCACTTCTGTAAAGTAAAGAGAGTAACCTTAACCATCTTATCATAATATCAACTTTATAGTTGAAACAGTAAGATGCTATACACTGGTGATAACAAACGGCATCTTGTCATTGAACAAAACATAGCTCCTATTTTTGAGCTAAAGCGTAAGTACAGTTTATATGTTTGCATTGTGTATACCAGAAAATCCCTTGTAGAACAATGACCCAGGATTATGGAATGCAGAGGAAGAGGATTCAGATAGAACATGCTTTGAATTTCTGTGTTGCTTTACAAATCAGCACATGGAATATATTCTCTGCTTCTTTAAAAAAGAAAAGAACACCTGTTCCGTAAACTGTTATAAACAGATGTCCAGCCAGGGTCTTCTATGTGTGTTAGAAGGGATGCATATGCTTTTTCTTTCTAAACCAATGATCTGACCACTGCTTCACATGCAAGCCTGTAATGCTGCCACCTACCAGCTGTTACTCAGCTCTACAGAAGGAAACAAGGATTTAGGTTTTTTTAGCACAGGACAAACAAATCCATGTCGTATTAAAATGCGCTCACTCAGCCACATTCCTTTCCTCAGGAGTATTTCAGTTATCTTTTATTCTGGGGAAATTTCTCACCTATCTAAGTTAAATTTCCCACCCACCTTCTTCACTTTTTAAGTAAAAAAAAGCCTAGTATTTAGAGAAGTAAAAAGCCCAAATTTCTGTCAGATCCTCCTGTATGCAGTTTCAGGAGGTTTGTAGGGTATTTGCACAAGCAGTCAGCTCTCTGTTTTGCAGTAATTCATTTGCTTTTGTTAGTTATTGACAATAAGCAGTCATAATGCTTGTAGATAACATAACTACTCACTACAAAATGACTGCAACAATGGATTGTGATTTTTTCACTGCATAAAAACCTTCACTTTTTAAGTTCTCTAGGATAGGATATTCTCTCTAGGAATAGGTGGAGTTATTTCTAGAAGGTGAAGGAAAACATCCTCCCCGGATGATGTCACTTCATCTTAAATACCTGGAAACTTTTTGCCAAAGATTTTGGTGACCTGTCCTGTGTAACTTTCATCTTTTCTGTTTCATCTTTCATCTTTCATCTGTTGCTTGCAGATCCATGTTAATCTACCTAACGTGTAGAATGTAGGCAGTACTTACCTACGTCATAAAAAACTATAGCTCAGCCATGTTTTAAAAGTGTTTCATGTGAGTAAATAGCTAAATGAAAGTTCAACTCTGTAAGTGAAACTGTAGTTTAGTTCACTTTCTGTCTCTGTTTCCCAGATAGGCCTGAGTTAATTAGTAGCCAACCTTCCAATACCCGTTTCCTGCTTTTGAGCCTTCTGTATATTTGCTCAGCCACTGTTACTGCACGGAGATCACCCTCACCCAGCTCAGAGTCCACAGATTTACCAGGTTTCTTTAGCTAATAAATGTAAAGGTGGGTAAGATAATACAGGTTCTATGCATTCTATGGGAGTGATACTGCATTTAAAATGCAGCCAAATTTAAAAAAAAAAAAAAAAATTTAAAAATTTTGAAGTTTGGTGCTGTTGGGTCAAAACTTAAAGTATATTGCAGTTCGAGGTCTTTAAAATTCCTCACCAGTATTATATTTGGAATGGTAGTTGACACTTAAATTATTAATTTAGAAAGTAAGAGAGACATACAAGGTAGACAGGCAACCTGTGTGTCATGTACATTTATGTCCATACACATTTTCATTTTTGCCAAAAGAAATGATAAATAACCTAGTTTACCAGAGAATTTTCAAGATTTGAAGTCTTCCTTCTGAGAGTGGTGTCTGAAGGGTTTTTAGGCATCAGGAAGGCTGATTCGCAATTGTCCTCCATAATGTTTAGGATAATTGTTTATCTTTTCTTATCACTACAACCTGGATAATTAAAAAACCCCTGCAGTTCAGAGCTGATGGCATTTGCCCACATTGTAGAGATGATATTCAGCACACGTGCTACAAAGAAAGAAGGAACCGAGATTTTAGGCTTTCCTTAACCTTTCCTGCTGCTGCTGCTATCAGTGGCCAAGGCTATGGAAGACATGGAACATCTGCTTTTCTGACTTAGGTATGACTGATGTCAGGAAGGAGCCAGCTGCTGACACCTTGCTCTGGCTTCTCCTTCTGTCACTCGTGTAATGATGGATCTGCACTAGTAGGACATGCTCCTGGTTTAAGTACATTAGAATGGCTCTACAGAGTAGGAAAAATGCCTTCCTAACTCAGTGCATCTATAACCTGTTGTTTAAGGCAAAGCATGAGGGTTAGTAGTACCTCTTACATGGAATTTGAGGGTCCATGAAACCATCAGTGGCCCAAAGGTGATCTGCAAAAACAAATTAGCGTTTACTCAAGATACTTAATTATAAGAATGCACGATACCTTGAAAAACTTCAGAGAAAATAAACTGTGGTACAAAATGCTTAAGAACTATTGATTTTTTTGTTATCCTAATCACTTTTAATTCTTCCCCAGAAGATTACAGCTCTTAAAAATAAAAAGCCATAAAACCAACCACGCTGAGTCAGACAGAAGGACTGTCTCCCAAAAACAGCCCAGAGGGGCTGCATGGGGAAAAGTAAGAACAGGGCAAACATGGCTCATGCTCTGTTTTCAGCTCAGGGGACTCCAGAGTTGGATGTGGTGGCATTTTTAATTTATTTTTTTTCTGTGTAGTAACCTGGGGATTTCTCTTCCATATGTTTATCCAGCCTCCCCTGGAACTTGACAGACTTTCAGCATCCACAGTATCTTTGCAATCTTTCGACATGTCTCCTGCTAGCTTCGTTTGATGTGCCCTAACCCATGTATGAAACAAAAGAGTAAATTTACCTGCTTTCTCCAATTCATAACTTTGTAACTTTACATCCCTGATATGTTGCCTCTTTTCCTGACTAGGCTGCTCAGCTGTTCCAGGCAGAGAAGTCATTCAAAACTTTTGAGCATCCTTCTCTGAACCTTTTCCAACTCTAATGTATTCTTTTTAAAATGAGGAGACCATACTGCTTTTTTCCTATAATTCATATGGGATCCATGTCTGAACTTCTCTCTGTGTGAAAAAAAAGATCCATACATTATACTAAAATAGAATTCTTTCTTACTTTGCAATTGATTTAGCACTTAGAATCTTTCTCCTTTTTTCCCCTCATAAGTACTTTGACAGTTTTGAACCTTCTGGTAATAAACAGTTAACAGCACATTGTAGCAATATAAGGAATCCTCCGGGACCTAGGTTGTACATCCTAAAAGCAGATAAAATTGTCCAACCCTGCAGGCAACAGACCTTTTCTCAACTATTAACAGAACAGGAGGAAGAGACGTGAAAGAAGAAAAGGAATTAGTAAATTAATAAATCTAAAAAGCATAGGTACTTAGAATTCATAGTTGATGTGCTGATTTAGGAAGTCATGAGATATGGCACAGAAAAAAAAAGGCAAGTAATTTTAATACTGTTAAATAGACAAAGACTGTTTTTCTGCTTTTGTCACCTTCCTGTGTTTTTTTTCTTTTTCCACCCAACCGTTTCAAAGGCATATCCCTACAATGATGCATCAATTTTCTGTCTGCTTGAGGTTTAGAAATAGCTGAGCTGTTATAAATAGATCACAATCTGCAACAGACAAAGAGAATGGAAATACTGCAAAAGGTTAGCTGAAAAATATAGACGTGGCTTGAGATTTCAGATGTCTCTGAGAGTGGAAGTACTCGGTTTGAAATGCTTTATTAACTGCAGCCGAGGAACCCGTGCTCCTTGGGCAGCAGTGGGGAACTGCCGGGTGGAATCAGGTGGCACTGCTGGTCACAGTGCCAAGCAGAGAATGACGTCCAGCCTCGTCTCCGGGAGCTCACAGTTCAGTGACAGGAGAAGAAGGCACCTTGCTGCTCCTTACTGTGAAACTAAAACACAAGAGGTGATTACTATTTTATACGCTGTAAAGCCACTAAATCAGAATGCATAACTTTTACACTGTAATTTTACTGGCGGTTCTTGCATACTCTGAATTAGTAGCATTCATCAAGTTTGCTCCCTTTTTCGACTTTGCCTCCAATATGCCTTAACTTTAGTGAAATGTCTTAGCATATGGTTGAAACCTTGTCCTTGTCCAACAAGGCAGTGAAAAAATAAAAACTTTTTGTTTCTGTTTGAGTATTCCCTTTTTAAGGTCATTTAGCTTCTACTGGCGCTTCCAAACAGACTTTGGGAGAACAAGTTGTCCTGCACTGAAACCTGATACCCCGGAGTGGTAATATTCCTCCAGTCATATACATACAGCTGAGGTCCATTTTCTTATCTTAGACTATCTAATTCTGTTAGAGTGACTGTACGAAAGATGATTTGGTGGCTGGGTATAAGACAACATTAAGTGGAAGGGACAAACTTGCTCTACAATGTGTTTGTTTGGAAGAGAAGCTGCTTGCTGAAGCAGGCTGGGGTTCGCAGTAGCTGCATCATGGCAACTAGCTTGACCTAAGCTATACATTCTCAGCCTTTGCCAAATACAGCGTCATACCACTGACAAAGACCTGGTCTTTGCTTGAAGTGTGTCCCCAACTGTCATTGATTTTTATAGAGGTTTAGGCCAATACACAATGCAGAATCAGGTTCTTCAAATCTAAATTAACATTCTGTTGAAAACTAAACATATGTTGTTTTTTTTCCACTGTCAACAATTTAGTTTCCAGGTTTGGAAAAGAAACATTTCTGGGGAGGAATCCAATGCATTTATTAATGAGCTTGGTAAGTATGTAACTATTAATATCTTCTGAGATTTTGTTTGTCTTATTTTTATATTCAACTTCAGATGCTGAAATAAACATGTTCTGAAGCTTTGCACTGAGAATTCTAGAGTGTGTTAAGTTCTATCTTAAATACATTGTCGTTATTAAGATATTGTAGGAAACAGGTGAATAGCTGTGTACAATATTTCTGAAACAGTTTGTACCATTACACGAACTCTTTATCTCACATCGCACTGATTGCTCTAAAAACAATACATCTAAAACATTTCTTATATGTTACTAATGATTTTTATTTCCAGACAAAAATCTGAATACAAAAATGGAAACATTACTTTATTCTGTAATATTAATAGAGAACATAAAAGCTGTTATTATTATTCTGTAGCATGACGGACAACATAGTTTGTCCGTCCTAAACATATTTTAAATAGACGAGTGCTTCTATTTGTCTCAAAATGTTCCGTTTATTTCACAATCATTTTTGATCAGAGATACTGCTTTGAATTTCCAAAAATGGAAACATTACTTTATTCTGTAATATTAATAGAGAACATAAAAGCTGTTATTATTATTCTGTAGCATGACGGACAACATAGTTTGTCCGTCCTAAACATATTTTAAATAGACGAGTGCTTCTATTTGTCTCAAAATGTTCTGTTTATTTCACAATCATTTTTGACCAGAGATACTGCTTTGAATTTCAGTTAACTGAAGTCTATGGCAGTCCTCCTACTGCCACTTAAGTACTAAGGTCCGTTGTCCTTCATAGTGAGGAATACCATCTTCAGAATGTGAGAAGGACATTGGTAAATTGCTCATTGTTTTCACACTTTGGGGATGGGGGACTGTTTGAAATTCACCTTAAAACTGAATTCAACAACCAGTATCGCTTGAATGTTGTCATATTAACCAGGAAATTAAATCGATTAACCAATCCGTTATGCTGGAGGTCCTGAGGTGAAATACAAAATGAAAAAGATCAGTCTGCTTTCTGGAGAAAGAGGTTAGAAGGCTTGGCTACCTCTGTGACTCCCTTCTGCATGAAACATGACATTTACTACTCCTATTTATAATGAGGCAAATTCAGCCCTACAGGGAGTCAGATGTGAGGCTTCTGAAGTCAGCAGTTAGCCTTAGCCTGAATCTGGTGCAGTGTGTCCCTCAGTACAAAAGATTATTCCACTGGTTGTTTTATTCAAGTAGTTTTCATCAAAAATCACATTTGCACGTACTATGTAAAAATGCCCGCCTCGCTCTCAGTTTAGGTTTACAAAGCTACATTGTAGAAGCCCTGAATTTAACTGGGGAGATAAGACGATATGACTGTCCTTGTACCTGATTCAAATAAACACCAGTTAAGTTAAAAACTGTTTTGAGCTATCAACTTCTTTTTTTGATCCACATAAATGGTGAGAGCTAGTCCTTGGATTAAAGGAGAAGAATGTACAGTGCCGTGTAAAATCAGAAGTAATTCTCTTGAATAATCTTTCAATATGTAGAATACTGGACCTCAAGTAAAATTTCATGGATTCATAGAATCATTTAGGTTGGAAAAGACCTTTAAGATCATCGAGTCCAACCATTAACCTAGCACTGCCAAGTCCACCACTAAACCACGTCCCTAAGCACCACATCTACACGTCTTTTAAATACCGCCAGGGATGGCGATTCCACCACTTCCCTGGGCAGCCTCTTCCAATGCTTGACAGCCCTTTTGGTGAAGAAATTTTTCCTAATATCTCTGTTTTGGTCAGGGAATATTTTGCTGTGCAGTGGTATTGTATTTCCTTTAAAAGCTATTCTCAGAAACTTAATTTAGCCAAAAGCTGAGAACTCAAATTCCCATTGACCTCAAGTCATTGACTAGTAATACAAAAAACAGGGACATCTATGTGCCAGTTTTTGCACATGTAAAGGACAATGACAGAAAAAATTTTCTTGCTTGAATGCCAGTATTTGCTCAACCCCTCGCTCTCAGAAGGGATAGAAGGAACTTCTTAGGGATCAGAAAGAACTGGTCAGTTTGCTGTGCCTTGGCCAAATACCTGCAGTTATTAATAACATGTCAGGCTCAATGGTTATTTAGTACACTCAGAATACAGTGTAGACAACATACATTTGTGTTACCGAAGCTGAGTGTGGCAGCAAGGACCCATTCTGCTGGGACATAGTGGGCAGAGGAGGTGGGTGCATATGTCATATTTTTAACTATTCTGTCTGCCCTAGCCATTTTGTGGTTTTATTTTAACATTTCTAGTTTTTATTTAGGATAAAATGCATGTGCACATGGGGCTGTTTGTTTAAGTTTTAAAAGTTTGGTCTTTTCTGGGGACCCCGCTATAATAGAAGGTCTAAGCAGATCCATCTCAAAGCTCTGGGCAGTTACGCTGCCCTCCCTTCATGAAGACAGGCCAAAGCGGAATTCACTGCACGTTCAGTGGCTAAACTGCATAAGCGGTCTCTAGTTCCTGTCTGTCATGCAGAGTCAGCAGGGCTTTGCACACTCGCCAGCTGTAGCAGTGGCGCTTATGACAGGATCAAAGTCAGCACGTTTTTGCACGTATTCAATGGCATCAACGTTAGCAGCAGCCCAATGTAAACAATTTGCTCTGTGCACAGCAAAACTAATGAAGCTTGATTTCCTACGGTTTTTGTGTTACACTTGTCCCCACTCCACCTCTTTAAAAGCCTCAGCTGCCCCTTCTCCCTTTCCTCCAGTTCCTTCCTCTGTTCCACCACCTGATCCCCAGTTCTTCACAGGGTATTCACCAGCCAAATGAGAGCCCACTATGGAGTCCATGCTCTGGGCTTTCCTCCCACGGAGGGCACTGGGTTGACTTTCTTTCCTTCGCCAGCCACCGATGTTCACACAACCTTCTAGAAATTTAATATTTGTGAGACTGTCACTGCACGTCAAATTTTATACCGGCCAGTACGTTCAAAGGTTCTTGGGGTGAGGAAAGGTATAACCACTGTATAAGCAGATACCATGCAAACACACGTCTCATTTTGAGGGAGAAAAAAAAAGCCTAGCCAGTAGTAAAACGTACGTGTATACACACAGAGTAAACAGTCACAGTAAACGCAGTTTCTGTAACTACTATTTGCTTTTGCGCATTGCTTTGCCTTCTCTTTGCTAATTAACAACTAAAAATCAGAGGAAGGGAATCCTATGCTTCCTGCCAAACCAGAGAGACCACTGCAACGCTGTCTTACCGGCTGTGAATACGCTGTCCTCGCTTACCATTAACATTGCTTGCAGCTGGGTATGATTTGCTGATTCACTGGATGACTATTTCTCAGTTCCTCTGGGATTTTTCTCTTACTGGTAATATAGTTGCTTTTAGTCTTTGAAACAGCAGGGAAAAGCCACTTTGTTCCTCGTAATGACTTAACTTCTTCCCAGATTTACACTGGGGTATCCACAAACTGGCGTGTTATGAACTTCCTAAAGGGGAAGAAATGAATGCCAAAGTTGCCTTCATGCAGTGCCTCTCCTAGCAAAGGATTGGCTAAAAAAGTAGTTTTGTTCATGTTATGCAAAATAAACTAAAGGTCTGATGGAAATGAAAGCTTTTTTGTTGTCTTCATTGTACTCTGGAGCAAGTCCCAGCAGCACAAATCTCACCTTCAATTTATCTTTCTAATCTGACTAATGTAAATGATTTTTTTTCTCTCTTTTTTTTTTTTTTGGCTCAGAGTTAAAAGCTGCTAATGGACAGCAGAATATTTTGTGTCAACCAGAAATTCTTGATTTCAAAGTACAGCTCTAGCTTATGAAAGAAAACAAAAAGTTTTTTCTATACATTAAAATCTAAGCTCCTAGAAACCATTTCCGTAAGATGGGGCTCAGATACTTTACCTTTGCCATTACTGGAAAATATCAGAAGCACAAATGCATATATCATACATATAACATACCAGATGTTTTTCCATGAAAGTTTCGTGTGCTATGCTATATTTGCTTAATTTTTCCTCTAACCTAAGGAACAAGTCACTGAATTGCCTTACACCACTAAGTCCTTTTCAAGCAAAATCTACTACCATTGGCAATGTGCAGTTGCAGAAGTTATTTGTATGTAATTTTGTTTATTTTACTTTTAAAAGGTAACTACTTTCCTTTAATTTTTCAGTTTATTTGGGGCTTTCTTTCAGACATTAAATGTGGTTGGTTGGTTTTCAAGCAGTGGGGCATTTTTAAGTCTTTTTGGCAAGTATTCTCACCATGATATATGGTAAAGTTGTATAGGACACATAAATTGAAATCTTTATAAAGTAACATATGCATTGAACCAAAAGCCCCAAATCCACAGGCATGCTTTCTGTTTCACGGGCATGTTTAACCCAGGTGTGGGTTTATAGTACAGAGTTTATTATATGGCAACTATATGTATGAATTATATTTATTTTATAAAGCATTATTTATGAGTATTCTAATATCCAGTGCTCAGGTACATATTTACTAGCATCACTCTGTCTATTAGCTAAAAGATTGTTGATTGGTAGTTCCTCCATATATTGCATTTTACTGTGATTAGAAGCTTGATCCAGAGGCCTTTGAAAAAAGAGATCTTTCAATTAATTTCAATGGATTTTGCACCTGACTCAGATTTTAATTTTTTTTAATGTTTTATAGTAGCAAGTGTTTTAATAGAAAAGTTTATACTTTAAGTGGCTCACAACTACATTTCCTTTTCTCTGAACGCTGCTTTGGCTAGAAATATACAGCCCTTTGTGATAAAAATACATGAGGACATTTTATGTGCAGTGCAGCAGTTTCTCCATTTTTGCTAATCCTCATTTTCATAGCTGAAAGAACAGCGAAAGAACTCTCTGAGCAAATGTAATAATTTCTAACAGGCTATAATCCAGATCTTTACACAGAGCCTCACTGAAAGAAATAACCACGCAGAGCCCTATTATGTTCTGTTCCGCTCATGCTGGAGTAGCTTGTCAGATTGGAAATAATACTGTTCAATGCTAAGGCTTTTCGCAACGCTTACCTTACGGTGCTCACCGAATGGAGGCAGCGGGCCCCAGTCTGAGCTCGGTCACCAAACTCAGCCAGTACCAGATTCGGCTTTTAAACTCAGGAAGAAACCATTTATTTGGCTTATGTATTTTAATGTGTATATATATATATGAAGAAAACATTGTAAATGATGCTGTATTAGTCACATTCTATATTCTCGTCGTCAGATGAAACATCCTATTCACGTACCAGGTGGTGCCACACCCTGCAAAGAAATCCATCCAGAGAGTAATTTTTTTTTAAGGAAATAGCCCTGGCATTTCAGAAACTGAGTAGAAGGAAGCGTAATCAGGGTATTGCTCCTCCAAGACAAGGTAATACAAGCAAAGCTGCAGAAGATGGTCACATTCTTAGTGTGTAGTTGGGAGGGAGGTCCCTGTGTTCGTAAGGGTGAGTTACCAGAATTTAGGAAAAGATGGCTTTTATGGCTCCAGTAAATGTAGCCTGCGACTACAAAGACCAGCTTTCCCTTTTCAGTTCACAAACGATGACTGGAAATGATATGAAATACATGTTCTCCCTAAAAGCATTCATAGTAACTTGCCAAAAGTCTCCATCAAGATGAAATAATTTTGGTTGGAGCTGACATCTGGTTTATTACAGTAATATTTTGTAATAAAACCCCACTGTATGAGCCAATGGTTGTCTCTGAATTCTGCAAAATTACAGGAGGCCTGCGCTCCTGGTCTCGTCAGACATGATTTCTCTCTGTGGTTAATTAGCCCTGGGGGAGATTTTAAAAGATTTAGAGTTTTGAAAATCCTTCCAGAGACAGATGATAGACAAGCCTCCTCCCGCCCCAGGTCATCTTCCCTGTGAAGTTCAGCTTTTGTCTCCAGCCTCCTTCAGGAGGGGCCTTTACTGTAGGGGTAGTACCTCAAACCAGGACAGTGTAGACAGGCCTTTAACTGGATGCTGTCATTGACGGCCACCTTATCCACAAGGAAAGATGGCACGCCATCAGGATGTCAGCGCGGCAGGGGAATGACCTCGAGAGAGAACTGCCTTCCCCGGGGACGGCTGTCCCTTCCACTTTGGTGAGGCCTTAAACTAAATGGGTCGGACACCCATGGTGCCCGCACTCATCTCCCTCTGCCTCAATTATGCAAACTTGTAGCTTCCTCTCCATTTCTTACCTTGGGCAAAATAATGCAGTTGTTTTTTTTTTTTTTTTCCTTGAGGAAAGGGGGATGCTCCCTGAGGAAAGGGGTGTGCAGGTAAGAAGAGGCCTTTGCCCAGTGGTGTGCCTGCGGGCTGGCGGCTGCCCTGGGCAGCAAGCGCCGTGGCGGTGCTGCAGGGAGGGACGGCCGGAGCAGCCCGCGCGCTGCCGGCTCTGCCGCCACCAGCGCCCCTCCGGAGCTCGGGGCGCAGCGGCTGCGGTGCCGGGCTCGGCCCTGGGACGGCTCCACTGGCTGCTGCTGAGCTGAGGGCCGCCGGCAGTGCCCCAGAGCTCGGCCTGGCCCTCGGCTCTCCGCCGGGAGCGTGCCCATCCTTCCCCTGACGCCGCTGGCCTTTCGGGGGAGGCGCACGGCTGAGCTGCTGCCGGGCAGCCCCCTCCCTGCCCCGGCCCGTCTGCCTCGGTGATTACTGCAGCGGGGGTGTGTGTGTGTGTGTGTTGTGATGATGTTGTTTTAGGCATTTACGTCATTTTATTTGTACGCAATTCTAGGAAAGAGCGTTACTGTAGGGCTGATGCCAGCGGCTGCAGAAGGCACTACGGGTAATCATGTAATTCCTGACGCTGCCGTACGCGGTCGGGACTGCCGCGGAGCGGGAGGCGCTGCGCACGCGGGGTTATTCGCTGCTCTAGGGCCCGCGAACGCCGCACAGACGCTATTTCCAACCCCGCCGCCCGGCCGCGGCCCCCGACTGCCCGCCGGCCGCCGCGA
>VXBO01004583.1:197536-243144 GCA_013400135.1 Rhinoptilus africanus | reverse complement strand
TCCCTCCCCGCCGGCGGCGCCGGGCCTGTCCCCGCGGCCGCCCGGGTTGCTGCCGTTGGGCCCTTGCCTCAGCCTTTCCCTTCCCTCCTGGGCGGCCGCTCCGTTCTGCCCTTCCCTCTCGGAGGTGTTTCCTGCCCGCGCCGCGCCGGAGCCCGTCGGCTGCTCCTCGGCTGAGCCGGCCGGTCCCCTGTGCTCGGGGGTCCGCCGGGCTCAGCTGTGGCTCCGCGGTGACCGGGTCAGGTGCCGGCCCGCCTCTCCAGAGTCCCGGCGTCGAGGCTGAAGCGTAAGGTGTGAGCGGCCCATCCAAGGCCAGACCCCTCCTGCCCGACCACCGCCGGCGGTGCCGGGGTCCCCAGAGGTGCCCGCTGGCTGGGCCCTGTCCCCCGGGAGCAGCCCCATCCCTGCTGCCGGCCTCCAGGCGCGGCGTTGCATCTGGCTGTCACTTGGCTTCTGAACCCTTAAATCCCTAAAATACTATGGGTTTTAGTAAGCAGGTTGTCAGTTACTCCTCTGTTTGTTAAAACAAGCTTAAGAATAGATGCTTGTTTAAGAAATCGGTGCCGGAGGTACCATAGGTGTTACGTATCCCTGTTATATCCTGTTGGGATGGCGTTTAAAACCCATGTTTGGTCAGCAGCTCTGAAGTTTTAACAGCAAACACGTTTTAAATGTGTTAATGAAAAATGCAGTGTTGAAGAGCAATAAACTTCGAGTTTAGGGCAGAGGAGAGTGGCTGAACATAACGCTGAACTATTTCAGTAAAAGCTCACTGAAAACATTATATTGTTACTAAGATATGTAGGGTCTTATTGTCCACTGTATTTAGTAATGTCCAAGGAAAAAGACTGCAAAATGCTCGTTCTCTGGCTCGGTTATTTTTTGTATTTATTTCCCTGGGTATACATAGTGGACAAAAGTGACGTTTATTTTATTGTTTATATTCTCCAAAGACCCACCAGGGAATAAGGGAAAAGAAAACAATCCTCTTTTAAGGATAGTGTTTGTGATAGCAGCCATAAACCCAGTAAAAATCCTAAGCAGGTTAAAAAAAAAACAAAAAACCAAACAGCTGGAGAGAAAATATTAGAGCAAAAGCTATGTGAGGAGCCGATATGAGGAAGCTGTGGTTGGTCACTGATGTGGCTGGTGCTAGGGTACGGTTTAAACACAACCTAAAATTCATCGTAATCGTCAGCTGCAGCCTAATGGGCCTGAGTTTATACAGCAGCGCGGGAGAGCGTGACCCGATGACATGATCCGGCCGCAGTAGCGGTGGCTGGTCCCCGAGGCTGGGAATCGCCTGTCAGGCCTCCCTGTTGTGAAGCAGACCACGGCTGTTGCTGCTGCTGGGCTTGGCGGGGCGGCTGGGTGCCTGCGTCCCTCCTCAGCGCTCCACAGCTGCTCCAGATGTGCTTGCAGAGTACTGCAGCTCTCACTCTGGGCACTTGCCTGGCCCCTGGTTGAAGGCATGCTTGTTATTTACCCTCATTAATGAAGTGTAAACCTTGGCGGTGTACTTACGTAGTTGGTAAATAAAAAACTGCTTAAAGAATTGGAGTCTAACACTGATGAAAACTGATTAAAAATAGTCTACATCTTAATTTGCACATATTAAATGGAAAACATGATTGGAAAGCAGGAGTCTTGAGATGTGAGTCTAATGTTTTTTCTTCAACAGATGAGGATCTGTTCTTGTCTTTAATGTTAATAGTAGCACTATTGTATCAATTTAGCAACTTCAGACTTCTTATGAAGTGCATTAAACTTATTATAAACCTGATCTTGACATACTGCAGACATACTGTAGTCTCTCAGTCTAATTGACTAAATGTGTCAAAGTATGTGGGGTTTAGTATGCACATTTGAATGAAGTAGGAAAACCTATAGACCAAAACACTAAGTAAGTGCATGCCAAGCAACACAAAATAAAGCAATTTTAAGAGTTAAGTGTTTTAGAACAAGGTGGTTTCACTTCATGGAAACCCTAATTATGGTGGTTAATGTTATAATACTGATATCTTGCTTGAGACTTGAAACAAATGTATTTCCCAGCGCCGAGTTAATTCACTAAATGTGATTTGTTCCTGATTTCATGAACTCTGAGTAAGGTGTCCCTGCTGGGGCCTCACAGGAGGACTGCTTACCTTTAGAGAGCAGGGGCTGGTGGTGTGGGGCAGCTGGGTCTTGGTCCCTGTGGCTGGGCAGGGGACAGCCCTTTGGCCGACCTGGGAGAGGTTTGGGAACGTGAGGCAAGAGTAAATGAGGTCTGCACTCTCCCCTGTCATGATGTAAGTTGTTTGCATAACATTCTCCTCCTTTTTGGCATGGACGCAGGCGACAGCACCAGGCTGTTCCTTAGGGGTGAACTTTGCTTAGAAATGGAAAGCATGGTCTATTATTCATGTTTATTACAGGGATGCCTTGTAGGCCTGCTGGATGTGAGGCTTAATTCTGAGAGATGCTGCACAGGTACTGTAGCAGAAAGTCTTTGATCCAAAGGTTTTGTAGTTTAGATCAATGGGAGAAGGCGGGCTGAGGAGGAGATAGTGTGCATGAGCAATACGATGGGTGCACTCCTTGTGGCAGTTTCACCAGCCGGGGGAAGAGTGAGGTGAGCTTTATTTGGAAGATGGATAGTTTTAAAGTTTATTTCTTTAGGACAGACCTCTTCTGAATCCAACAATTATTAGTGACTTTAAAAAAAAATGTTATTCAAGAAACATGTTTTCTCTTAGCAAATTTAAAAATGTTTGTATGAAGCTTCATGTGGAATTTCATGTGTTTGCTACAAAGTCAGTTTGCTAGTCGGTGAAATTGTGAAAGGGGTAAACCAAGATGTGATGCCGTGTTGGCTGGCTTTGATTTATTGACGCAATGCAAAGAGCAAGCTAGTCTGCTGCATTCTTACAGCTCCATGTTGCTTGAGAGATTAATTACTGATTCCTGTTTTAAATTCTGCTCTTAGAGTATGTTTTCTGAGACTGTATAAATATGAGTCTTCTGCAGTGGTTTTCGGAGGTATTTAATGGATTACACTACTCTAGATCATTTGCACTGTCTTTTGATGAACTGTCCTGGGTTGTTTTTTGTTTGTTTGTTGGGGTTTTTTTACATTCAGTACATATCCCACCCCTGATTTTGAGGCACTGCTGTGTGAGTCTTAAATTATATTTTAATTCTCAAAGCCTAGCGAATGAAATATTTAAGGTGAATTAAACTTTATTTAGAAACAACAGTACTCCTTCGCCCCAAATCTAACACTGTTGGTCTGCAAGTGAAGTTTTAATGCCTTGTGCTGTAAGTTCCATGGTATTTTCCCTGAGAGGTTTAGGGATTTGCTACCCTGGTCTGATCTGTTGATGGGCTTTTTTTTTTCTTTCCTCAGGTGCAGTGCAAAGCATGTGTTTTGGGGTTTTTTTTCCAAGATTTTGGGAAGAGTTGACTCCAAAGGGAAAGCTGGGGTTTTAGTATGCTGTATTATTATTTTCCATATTATCATTTTTCTTTGTTTTACAGGGAACTTCTTGTAGTGTTAGGTTGTCTTGACTAGATTAGCTTTTTATCCTTTCTGATCTTGAAATCCTCTGAATTATTAGGAGAGCCAGAGTAAATAAGGATCGATTTAAGAAATAAAAAAGGCAGGAATGCCAAGAAGATACTTAACTAAATGTAGAATACCCATATTTGCCTCTTTCCAGCTACTTGCCAAAGAGCCTCATTACAGCTATTAAAATGGCCAGCACGTTGTCATCACTGAATTCCTTGGGACAAATGGGTTTTCCTCTGTTCCTCAGATAGTTGCTCGAAGGTACAAGTCTGCAGGAAAGTTGCCGTAGCTGTTTGCAGAAGATGACTGGATGAAAGATGTGTCATGGATGTAAGAGTTTGAAAGTGGATTTTGACTTGCTAGAGGAACAGATATAAACCAGGCAGCAGCAATCTGTATGAGGAAACTTAGAAAAAATAATAGACTCTAGTCCTCACATGAGAAAAACCCTATCTGTGCAAAGCTGGAAGGAAGAATAGTCTTGTGGTTAACGAGTATATTCTTTATATCTGAGGAGAAGCACGTGCACTTGTGCATCAGCAGGCTGAGAGGGCGAGTGATCTTGCAGAATAGTCCCCTCTCTGAGAAAGGGGGGTTGGCCACCAGCTTCCTGTGCAGCTGTGAGCAAGGGCCCTGGGCCAGCGTGAGAGCATCGCGGGCTGGGGGGAAAGTGGGCAGTCTGGATTTTAATGAAGTCTTCTTCTCTTGTAGTCACCTCAGGGGTGATGGGATGATGAGGGAACAAAGACTTGGTTCCCTGTTCTGAGTTCTGTCTTGGTTTGTAAACATAAACCTGTGGGAAGACAAAAGCTGGTTTGTTGGAGGACCAAGGTGCTTTCTTGTGACGTACATCTGCTGTGCTGCCTGCTTGCTTTGCAGGGCTTTCTCAGGATCTCTGCAGAAGTTTCAATTTGTGTGTTGGGGCTTCGTTGTCTGTTTGTGCCACTTAGCTAAGTTTGGGGAAGATAGCTTCAAAACTGTTAATCCTGGTTTTCAGAGTGGTATTACCACTCTGCAGCCCCTCTGGTCTCACGTGAACTGATGACATTCGACAAGCCTCTACCAAAATTTCGTGCTCTGTTCTGCCTCAAATGAGTTAAAATTTATGTTCACACTGGAATCCATCCTGTTTACTCTCTGAACTTCCTCACTCCTATTCTCTGTTGTTCATTTTAAACTTGCTGGTAGTGCTGTCTTCTATCCTCCTGCTGTCTTCTGGATCAGAAGAAGTTTTTGTAAAGTGAAGGAGCAGTATTTAAAGGCTGTGGTTAAAATAACCAGTAGATAACTATTGTCTTCTCACTTAAAAGTGCATTGTTTTTCCATCTGTTTGATTTGCTGCACATTCAGTCCCTGACTGGCACAGTTTTTTTGCCAGTAGAAGGAAAGCCCTGTAGATTATTAAATTTTTTGTAGATTTTTTTCAGTAACAATGCCACTTTATTGGTTTTCTCATTTTCAGCCATTTATTTTTAGAATTTAAAAAATTGCTAAATAATATCACTTTCAAAAACTTAACTCCTAAACAAGATAGTGATCAAAACATTAAAGAATGCCATATGGCTCCTACCAGTCTTGATGCTGTTATATTTCTGAAGAGTATATTCTGTGTTATTAATAATATTCAGTGAAACACTCCTAGGGTAGGAAAATATTTACTGAAATTATTATGAAATACACTTTTCAGAGGATTCTTACCCAAGATGATCTAGTCAAAATACTAGGAGTAGCTCTTTTGGATTAATCATTGCACACAACAGGTTAGAAGAAGATGGATGCTGGGGCAGATAGAAGTTACGGAGGGGGAAAGAAGATGCAGCAACTGAAGTGTTTAAAGATTAGCAGTAGAACAATTTTTAATATATCCACTATTCATACAATGTGCAAAACTTAAGTCCCATTCCAATAGAAAAAGAAACTGAATTAAAAAACATGGAATGCTAATTGCTCTGAAAGCCCTCAATATAATTTATATGAAATCAGATGGTTCAGAGCTCATATATAGGGATAAGGAATATGATGGCATTGTTTAAATCAGGATAATTTCAAATCATACTCGCAAAGAAGTTGTCCTAACATCCAGTTGGTTGAAATGTGAGTTCTATCTTGTCATGTCATGGGGACAGGGGAGGAAATTTCAGAATTAAATGCTGTAAAGCTCTGATACAGCTAGTAAGCAAGTTCCTGTAAACAGTTGAGCATATACTGGGTTTGGTAGGAATAACACTGAAACCTCAGTTACGTCACCTTGACATAAGTGGGGCCCTGCACGAGCTCTGGAGTCTTTGTTGTCAAAGCAAGGCAAGGCATAAAAGAAATAAAAGCACAGATGATGATTGATCTAATTTACTCATTAGGAGTTGTTTTATGCATATAGAAGCCAAAAATGAGGAAATATATGAGCAAAAAAACCACAGTCCCTCCAATTGTCAGGTGGAAGTAGCTGCCTGAACTGAAAACTGCAGGAGCTAACTAGACAGCTGCTGGGGTTTGGTTCATGTGGCTTTTGATGGTAGCAGGTAAGAGAAAGAAAATGTGTTTTCACATTTGACTGTTCTAACAACTTAATTCAGACTTTTTCTAATGTTTTGATGCTTGAATTACTTTTACCTTTTTTTTTTTTTATTGTATTAAATCAGACTGCCTCTGAAGAAACTGGAGAAAAAAAGCAGTCTGTGTGTATGTGCTGGCATCATTTTGATTAACTTCTGACCTTGAATACATGAATATTTAAGGTTCCAAGATTTTTATGCAGCCTTTTCTCCCAAAGTGAAACCAGAGATCTTCGTAGATAGTATCCCGTAGAAATGACATTCAAAAGTGAAAAACATACACAAACCTCATGAGTGTTTGGGATTTTCATGATGGTATTTTTAGACTTATCTATCACTGAACTTTGTAAGGTTTAGATTATTTTAATGGACTGTTGTTTTTAGAAGTATCCGTGGCATGTTCTGTCTGCTGTTAGGCGTATGTTGCATCAGTAAGAAACAATTAATTTATCATACTTGTGAATGTTAGATTCACTTTGCTATTATTAACCTTGCATCCATTTGCGAATCTGTTGTCAGTATTTAAATAAATTCTGAATTATAATTAAATAATTTAAAGGCACTGGATACATCAATGTGTGACTGATTTTAAGGAGATGATACTGTGCTTTCAGTTGAGTTTTGAAAGACTGCGATTTCATTGGAGCTCTTCTAATGGGAAAAAGTGCAGACCTGCAAAAAAATACTTCAGATTCCTAGAGAAGATATTCCTGATCATAAATTGAGCGCTCTTGGAGAAATTTCAGGTTCTTCTGGAATTAAATGCTCTTTTTGAATATTGGTTCTTGAAAGGATTCCTGTGTGATAGCAATACTAATCTAAACAGCAAAGAGATGACAAAACCAAAATATATTACATGTTCAACTTTCTGATAATGAACATGAGCTAATCTTCCTAGCTTAAATTTACAGATATTAATATAGCAAAAATAGTTGCCTAGTATAATGATTTTGAGCTGGTAGCCTGCTGGAAGAGTTTTGTTTTGGGTTTTTTTTTTTTGTTACTTGAAAGGAAAGCTTCTGTTAGCTAGCCTAGTTTATTATAATGGTTTGTTGTTTTTCGTTGTGAAAGCTGGTTGGTCAAATCAAAGTCTAAGTAGTGTTGAATTTATTTTTCACTGTTGCTTGTCAGTTTTGCAGTCTCTTATGTCTGCAAAGGATAAACGCGGGCCACTGCAGTACAGTTCTCTCCCGATCCACCTTTCTTCAATTTCAGGATTTGACTTGAAGAGATCATTGTAGGGCCTATACTTATTTTCTGTCCTTGTGTTGCTTTGCTCACAGGTCTTTGATGCCTTTGAGGTTGTTATCCTAATTTTGAGAGTCACTTGTTTTAATCTTATAGCCCCATCCTAATCCCCGTGTCTCTTCCCATTCAGCCTAGAAACTTAAGTCTCCCACCAATTTCTAGTGTGGTTGTCAAGTGCTTAGAAAATTACATTTCAAGAGGAGGTTGATGGACCTTTTGAAGGCCATTATGAGGCTTCAGATGATAATTTGTTTTGATAATTAAAAAAACCTGGATATATATGCGTCTGCATTGTCAAATTACGAAATCATGGCTATCCTTTGGTATAGTAGGGAATACTGGAAATAAAGCAGTTAGCCTTGTGTGAGAAAAGACAACTTGAAAGAAGAGACTTGCAAATGCTACCATGTAATTGCCACAGTAACTTTGAATATATAAATTATTCTCTGCCCTAAATATGTAAGATGCTTTATTGCACAATATTAAAGGTGCTGTTGTGAGAACTTCCCAGGATTGGTCATAAAACACATTTTTATAGATACTACTATGTACCACTAGTTAGTCTAGACAAATGGTCTTCCCCGCTCTGATATTGCATGTATTGCTCAGGAATGTCACTTACAAAAAGAAGTTGTCTTTGTCTTTGGTGACTGGCATTGCAGGTCTGTTCCTGTGTGGTACCTTAACCATGTTGTGTTTTATTTGTTTGCAGGGTAGCCCCAGTTCCTTGAGAGCACATTAGATACTGGATGCTTGTGGTAAACCATGGCAGCTGATGATAAGGTTGCCATTTTAACCGATGATGAAGAAGAACAGAAGAGAAAGTATGTGCTTGCTGATCCTTTCAATGGCATTTCCAAGGATCAAGACTTGCCCCCCCAAAATGAATCCCCTTCGACGGAGACAACCACTGTCCCAGATGAAGAGCTAGATTGGTTAGAAAAGCACTGCGTCAAAATAAACAACGATCTTCTGATCTCAAAGGTCTTTTATTTTTTCTTCTATTCTGCATATGGCTCTCTCTACCCCTTGCTGCCTGTGTACTACAAGCAGCTGGGTATGTCACCCAGTCAGAGTGGACTTCTAGTGGGCATCAGGTACTTTATTGAGTTTTGCAGTGCTCCCTTCTGGGGAGTGGTGGCAGATCGCTTCAAGAAAGGGAAGATCGTCCTCCTCTTCTCTCTTTTATGCTGGGTTTTATTTAACCTGGGGATTGGATTTGTTAGACCAGCCACCTTAAGATGTGTACCAAAGGGCCTTCCCCCAGCACGTCCCACCAATGCAAGCAGCCTTTTAACAACAGTTTTGCAAAACGCCTCAATGTCTTCTCCGCTAACCACAGTGAGCACTGCATCCCCGAAAGTTCGTGGGAAGAGAGACCTGCTCACTTCCAGCCCGGCCACTTTGGAAACAACAGGGACAGCCAATTCTGAAATACCATTCCTGTTACCTACACAGAGCGATGATGTGGAGTTTGTCTTGGAAAACAGTACCCATTTTATTTTGAAAAACACCACCATTAGCCCAGTCTCACCAGGGAACACAACTCCGAGTGCCACCCCAGCTGCCATCACCACAAAGCCAACACATTCTGACCAAGCTGTGCTCGTTTATGATCAACAAGAAGTAGAAGCCATCTTCCTACTCATTCTGCTGGTTGTCATAATAGGAGAATTTTTCAGTGCTTCCTCTGTTACTATTGTGGACACCGTAACTCTGCAGTACCTCGGCAAACACAGGGATCGGTATGGATTGCAGCGCATGTGGGGGTCTCTGGGCTGGGGGCTGGCCATGCTCTCCGTGGGAATTGGCATTGACTATACCCATACAGAAGTCAGCATTGAAGGTCAAGGATGTAAAGCTCCGGAGTACAAGAACTACAGGATAGTTTTCATTGTTTTTGGTGTTCTGATGACAATGGCATTAATTGTGGCCACCCAGTTTCGATTTCATTATGCACACTTCAAGCAAGATGAAAATAAGAGAAAAGAGGTAGAAATCTCACAGGGGGACAGAAGTGCCTCCAACGAATCCTCCGATAACACTCCTAGCAGTATGAGCCAGTCGCAGTCTTTCAGTTTTTGGGACTTAATAAAACTGCTGTGTAGTATCCAGTACGGCTCAGTGCTCTTCGTGGCCTGGTTCATGGGGTTTGGGTATGGCTTTGTGTTCACCTTTCTTTACTGGCACTTGGAAGACCTGAATGGCACCACCACTCTCTTCGGAGTTTGTTCTGTGCTCAGTCATGTGTCTGAGCTGACTGCCTACTTCTTCAGCCACAAATTGATTGAATTGGTTGGTCATATCAGGTAAGATGTTAGCCTTTGTTAAAGAGCTATACAAAAAATGTTGAATTTCAGGCCTAGCCTGTGTTACAAAGTGAAATTCAAGTTAATCCTTTTATTCTAATGTTCCAAGTCCTGCTCAGTTACATAGCTTGCCTGATGGAGTTTATTATTATTTTGGGAGTTGAAAATGCTCTGAAATGCTCCCTTTGCATTTTAGTTGTGTGTTAGTACATGCATTATGCCTGGCACTGTAACCAGAAGATGTTTCCCGAAGATATCCTAGTTAGAGATCTTTATAAATCACCACCCACTCAAGGATTGTCTGTTTTGACATATAAGTAGCATTAATTGTACAATATTTTTGCTGTGAGTAGCAGCATTCTGGAAACCTCCTGCCTGCTTTTCCTTGTGGGGCAGTTCTTTACCCCCCCAGTGGCCTGGAGAGGTGTCACTTGCACGCTGAGAGGGGAGGAGGATGAGATGAAGAAGCGAGGTGAGCTCCTCCTGTGCACATGCCCTCGTAATCAGACTCTGGGTGTTGGCAGAATGAGGTTGCAGCCTGGTAGTGTCGCTTACCGGTTCAGTTCCCTGCGCTCTTCCTTTAGTTGCGACTCCGTGTGTTAGCTACTGAAGCGAGATGGCTGTGCAGGGCTTCTCCCGGGGCTTTTGCCTTGTGTAAGTGAAATGGACTACTTGCAGCAGATTAGTGAGCACTGTTTGCCACTAAACTCACAATTGGCTTTGTTTCTGCATATTCTAAATCCCTTCACTACTCTTTTAAAAAAAGCTCAAGGGAAGAACGATAGGAAGGAATCTGAGTTAATGAAGTCATAACATTTTGGGGTTTTTTGTATTTACTCAGGTGCTCTGTGCAACTGAGCTCGGAGCTCTGTGTGCTGTTAGCATCATGTCTTTTCCAAATGCCTTGTTTATAATCATACAGTCATTGAGATGTAAGGTTTTTTTAAGCTATCTGAACCTGTTTTTTTGTGCATTCTGTTCTGTGGGTTTGCTCTTCATTGTTTTTTGTTTTGCTTTTATTGGGATGGATTTTTTGGATTAATTTGACCTCTACTAAAAATGTTTGAAATGCTTGGCATGGTAATTTCAGGGATTACCTAAAACATGTTTTTTTCATCCTTTAAACTGAGGAGGATCTCTTTGCTTTGAGTCAGTCTTTTAATCTCTGAATTTGACAATAATTAGTATGAGAACATCACACCTTGCATGCAGAGACTGGAGGAAGGATGTGATGATGGAGGAGTGGCAAGAACAGATCACAATCTTGATAGCTAAAGCTAGCTCGGGTATGTTCTTTCAATGTATAGTCTTATAGTACAAAATTCAGGCTTAGACTTCAACTAGAGAAAGAACAAAAAATAAAAGCATAGTAGGCTTGTGAATAAGATTAAATAGAAGGAGATAGGAGCATTGGCCAGCAGAAAAGAAAGATGATGTACACGATTAGCCGATTAGCTCCTCTTTCTTTTTTTTTTTTTTCTCTTTGCCCTGTTAAGCCTATGAAGCCAAGATTGGATCAAGATTAAGTTGTTTAAACACCAGCTCCTATTTGCAATAAAACAACATTCTTTATACCTACACCTGGGAAATGCACATTAGTCATATTTTAATGCTATCCAATGCTTACTTGAATTTAGTCATCACAGTTTAGGAGGTGTCTCCTCCTGGTTGTCCATCAGTCTTGTATTTTTTTTACTTTATATAATGCATGGTTTGTTCAAGAGGAGGCAAACTTTTTTTGTTGAGAGAAGAATGTATAGGAGTTCATAGCTCATGTTCTTTGATAGTTCTGTATATGTCTGCTGCCTTATAGTACAGACATTCATTCTTCCATTAACAAGAAACAGTAGCCTCCAACTAGATAGCCTTCTTGGAATTGTCTTAGCCAGAAGCATTTGGGATTAATTTTTTTTTTTTAATAGCTTAAAATTCCTTGTTTTACCATTTTGGCATAGAAGCAGTTACATGTTTATGGGAATTCTGGTGTAAGGTCTTGTATGAAATAAGATAGAAGTACCTCTTAATCCACAGATAGCTGTGAATATTGCACAGGGTATTTCACAGTTAGAGGGAAGGAGACTTGGCATCTTTTTGGTAAGGTGCCTTCAGCACTGAAGTTGTCTGACCTTACATTGACTTGACTTCTGTCACTAATGTTTTAAAAAACAATTAAAAAGGTATTTGCACATTTTCTTCTGGGATTAGACACCTAGATGTAGGTTGTCTTTCTGCAGTATTTATTTTAACATTATCATGCAGTCTTTTCTTCTGGTCCTAGTTCTTTGAAGACAGGCATGATTACCAGAATTGCACGCACTGTCGCAGTAGCAGGAAAAAATGCTATTGACTGTCCTTTGCAGAACTACAAGAAAACAGGCTTTACACCCTTGACATATAGAAGCTCACTTTTCATTTTCTAACCTTGTAAAACTTTCTGTTTCTACCATTGTATGTGTTGGCATATAAGATCCTTATGACATTTTGAAACCTATTCTGTTTTCACAGGGTTTTTTTAAACTAATACTCAAATTATTGTTGAAGCATTTTAAGCATAACTGTACTAACCAGATGCTGATTAAAATGCCCGATGTCTGACTTCATTAGCTTTACTGTTCATACACAGGTGCACTGCATGTGTGCCTATGTTACGCATGCTACTAGTGTTTCTAACGTTGTATTTTAGCAGGTCACTAGATGAACCTGGAGTAACGACAGTGATTGGTTCAGCTAGAAAGCTGTTCTGTGATTGTGCAGATCTACAAGGGAGGGAATATTGCAGATACGAGATGGGTATTTTTTGCCTTGCATCCTCCAGCCACCTTTTGAGAGATGACAGAGTAGATTTTCATTTAAAAGTAAATTAAAGAGTTAAAAAGAAGTAAGTCATCAGAAAGCGTGGTAAAGACCAGAAGTTCTTTGAGAGGATATTGTGATGGAAAAGCATACAAAACTGGCCATCAGATAGTTAGACAGCTTTCTTGAACGGTATAGAATCATAGAATGGTTGTGTTGGAAGAGACCTTAAAGATCCTGTCGTTCCAGCCCCCCTGCCCTGGGCAGGGACATCTCCCACTAGACCAGGCTGCTCAAAGCCCCATCCAGCCTGGCCTTCAGCACTTGCAGGGATGGGGCATCCACAGCTTCTCTGGGCAGCCTGTTCCAGTGTCTCACCACCCTCGCAGTGAAGAATTTCTTCCTAATATCTAATCTAAACCTACCCTCTTTCAGTTTAAAACCGTTACCCTTCATCCTATCACTTCAATCCCTGATAAAGAGTCCCTCCCCGTCTTTCCTATAGGCCCCCTTTAGGTACTGGAAGCACTCCTAACTGCCACTGAGTTTAGGAAGATGATGTTAATCTCTGAAAATAACCTCCTACTTGAGGTTAAACTTGAATGTGTTTGTCTGACCACAATTCCAGCATGTGAGTTTCTTTAGGAAGCAGAGACTGGAGACTGGTAGTCATGTCTGTAAACAGCTTGGTCTCCTTAACAGAAATACAGTTTCAGTGCTCTGAACGTTTAACCTGTAAATTGAATATGGTGTCTCTGTGGGTACTGCATGTTGGTTTCATAAGGAACATCTCTTTGCGTTATCCATTTAGGTCTGATAAAAGAGCGTAAGTGATTTTATAAATACGTTTTTGAAATGACTTTGTATATACACAAAAGTTCTTGTGTGACCTACCCCTCCAAAAGCATAATTATAGAAATGGCCATAAACTCTCTTTTACCTTAAACTTTGTACATATTCTAACAAATTGAAAGGTAGAACCTGACTAAAATGCTGCTCCTAAACTCTGAATCTAGATCTTTCTGCAAGTGTAACACAGCAGAAGAGCGCAAGTAGCCGAGTGTGTTAGTGGTGATGGAAAACCAAAAAGCAGGATGAGGCCTCTTCACATCCCTGGTCTAGCTGTGATAGGGAACAGCTGAGATGGGAAAAAAGTTCTCGGTGCACAGGCAAAGTTCTTGCTAGACAAAAGTGAAATTAAGCGGCAAGGACTGGTCTTAAGCAGAGGGCTGGGTGCATCTGTATTGCTGATGAGGCAAACCAAGTAAATGGCGAGGTGGTTCCTTCGTATCCACAAGAGTGTGCGTCATCCTGAGCCTTGCTCGTAGGGGAATGAAGAGAGGAGCCTGCAGACTTCGTATGTTTGCTTACCTTTTGTGGCAAGTGTGTCCTAATACACTTCAGAAATGTGACTGTACATAAGGATTACATTAAGTGGTGGCTGTGAAAGGAACTAAGTTATTTATTTGGAACAGAAGGCATTAATTAAAGGGGGAGATGAAGTTTATGATACATGGCAGAAAGAACAAGTTTGTTCTTTCTTGTATAATACAAAACTTTTTCATGGCTTCCCTTGTTTTCTTCAATGAATGCTTGGGCTTGTGTTTCCTAAGGGCAGCTTAAACCAGCTGTTCATGGACCTTACATGTGTCTGGAAGCAACACAGCTTGGTCTGATGTGTGATGGGGGGGAGGAGGAATTTCCCAACTTGTTGAAAGTAAAATATATTGTCTTTGGTGAATTCATGTTGCTGTGAAATGCACAGGCCTGTCTTTATAATTTTGAATGTTTCTGGTATCACTGACATGATGAAAACTATGGTACTGGGTTTTTAGCTGTCAACATGTATATACATTTGGAGACTTCAGATGTTAACAAGATGCTGCGTCTTTATGGCTGCATCTCATGCTAGGTTTTTCAGTGGCTATGTACCATTAATTAAATCTTGCTCTGCTTTTGTAGAATAACTAACTAAAAAAGCAGCACAAAGAATAACAAGCCCTTTCACAATGTCTGCGCTTAGACCAGGGGTTAACCAAGAAGCCATATTTGCACAATAAATTATCCTTGTCCCCAAAAAAATCTTTAAATGTTGCAATAGCATCTTTTTTCAAGCTAAAACCCATGTTTTGAATCAAGTCTTTGTTTCCTAAGATCCATTTGAAAATAAGAGAAAGATAGCTCGATGAATAAGCACCCTGGAGGTGAGCTTAAGCAAAGTCTGAAAACTGGAAGGGAAAAGTCATCAGGTTAAACATGCAACGGGGAAAGCACTGCACGAATAGTCTTCGTGCTTCATTGTTTAAAGACTGTTTAAGAGCTTTTTTTCCTCTTCATTCTGAGATGCAGCATCTGCTGCTTTTCAACAGGATGGTTAAGTTTTATCCTGAGGCATGTTGTTACAAACCATATTGCTTCTGTGGGATGTGTTTTTAGAGTAGTTCTGAGCAGTTTGCAGATACTGGGACTATACACTTATATTAAGTAGGGTAAAATTAATTCATCTAATAATGTAAGCCTGGACCAGGCTTACATTAAAATGGAAGAATGAATCTCTGAATGATTAGAAAAGAAGATTGTTTGGAAGGGATGTTGAATGTGCTTTGAAATCGTCTCTGTGAAATACAATCCTCTATAGAGTGTGGCTGCAGAGCTTAGTTAAAATCTCAATGGATCTGCTGTCCCTTTGAATTATTTTTTTTCCATTATGATTTTGAAAAGAATCTTAACTTTATCCTCGGTTTGAACATGTGTTTGGAGTGGGCAAGAGGAGAGTTTGTGTTTGTGTGCAAGACTGTATTTTGTGTTGAGCAGTGCTTCAGAGTGGCAAACTGTTTGCACACGTGCAAATGATTTCTGAAGCAGTAGGGTATATTGTAACATACCAAAAACTGAAAGTGCAAACTAACCTGACTTCTCTTTTCCTTACTTCCTTCAGAGTGCTGTATATTGGTCTTGCCTGTAATACAGCTCGATATATTTACATCTCGTATCTGGAAAACGCTTGGACTGTTCTTCCGATGGAAGTACTTCAAGGTATGACAGTGCAGTAATGACTTTCCAGTATAATACAATCAGGTGCTTACATTTATCTTGTTTTCAAGTGAACTATAATTAAGGAAAAATCTGGTATTTCTTTTATTTTTTTTGACCACAAATATCTCAGAATATCCAGGTTCATAAAACATTACTGTTTGTCTTGGGAAACATTTGACGTCAAAAGGGTGGGTTTGCATTTGATTGTGCACAGTTCTGTGTTTATTCAAACAGAACTGTGTGAGACCAACACACCCTTTAACTAAACAAAGAGACAGAAGCATGAGCTGGGTACACACCTACTGCAAATCCTGTTTGGTGGTTAATGTGAACTTCATTAAATGCAAAAGGTCGCAGTTCTTGAGAGGATGCTGTAAAAAAAAAAAATAAAAGAATATAGTCTGGGTCATTCTGTCTGTCTTAAAATATTTTGTGGTTTTTCAGCTACTGTTTGATCAGTACCCTTAGACTATAGAATTTTCTTTTTTTAATACCTAAAGAGGAATTTCTTTCAGTAGTTTTGTCTGTGCTACTAGAACTTCTTTAAGATACTTGCCCTTTAACTAATTTAATTAGAAGGGCAGAGGTGTGGTTTATGAGAAGTGTTTTGAGCCCTGTTTTCAAGTGGTGTTGTCAAAGAAGTCTTTAAGACCTTCATTGCCATGTTAAAGTATAAATTGTTCTAACTTACATTTTATGACATTTTTTTCGTGTCTTTGTAGCGGTACCGCTTCTCAAAACCAGGAAAATTCCAAACTATTTTACTTTCTGTTTCTTAAGCATTTGAAGAATACTGAAGTATTTGGGTTTGTAAGCTTGCAAGAGAATGGTTAATTTAAACACAGAAAATTATTTCCCTGCCTTCAAAAATAATTGTACCATCTTTGTTAAGGCCAGTACTCTGGCTTTATAGAATACTACTTAGAAAACTTTCCACAGGTTATACTTAGAAGTTTTATTCTTCTATGTGCAGCATAATTTGAATTTGCATTAACTTTTTCTACTGTATTTACAGAAATCTTAGTAAGGTAGATTTTAACTTGAGTTATAAAATGCTATTGGTGAGAACTGTGTAGATCTCTGCATACATGTAGAAAGAAATCTGTTTGTGTCCTGGCTCTCTCCCTTCCTGCTAACAAAAATAGTCTATTGTGTTAAAACTGCCACAACAGCAAGCTTCTGAATTTTGTTATTAAAAAAACACCAAACCACAGCTATTGAATTGATACCATCATCGTTCATCCCAAGTGTTAAAATACGAAAATGTCACAAAGAACCTGAAAAATGTGTATGTGTTATATTTTTGCCTGCTTAAACATCTAGGAGGAACAAATGATGAATATTTTGGATATAGCTTTGGATATTACCTTCTAGGTAGTCCTGCTTTAAGGACACCCTAACTCAAAATATAAGAAAAAAAACTCGTGTCTCAACAATACAGCCAGAAGTTTGTACCCAGAGGCATCATGGCTGAGAAAGAAGTTTCTATTACTTTGAATCTTGTTTTTATTCTGCTGAAATTTCAATATGAATTGCTTAATATAGAATCATAGAGTGCATTGGGTTGGAAGGGACCTTTAAAGGCCATCCTGTCCAACCCCCCTGCAATGAGCAGGGACTTCTTCAACTAGCTCAGGTTGCTCAGAGCCTCATCAAGCCTGGCCTTGAATGTCTCCAGGGATGGGGCCTCCACCACCTCTCTGGGCAACCTGTGCCAGTGTCTCACCACCCTCATTGTAAAGAACTTCTTCCTAATGTCTAATCTAAACCTACCCTGCTGTAGTTTAAAACCATTGCCCCTCCTCCTATCGCTACATGCCCTTGCGAACAGCCCCTCCCCAGATTTCTTGTAGGCCCCCTTCGGGTACTGGAAGGCTGCTATAAGGTCTCCCCGGAGCCTTCTCTTCTCCAGGCTGAACAACCCCAACTCTCTCCGCCTGTCCTCATAGCAGAGGTGCTCCAGCCCTCTGATCATCTTCATGGCCCTCCTTTGGACCTGCTCCAACAGGTCCATGTCCTTCTTCTGCTGAGGGCTCCAGAGCTGGACACAGTAAGATGTAGGTTTGCTTTTACAGCAAGGCTGTGAAGGAGCTGTTTTGGTAGAGTTTTTCGTGTGGTATAATCTTGAGTAATTGAGATTAAAAAAAAAAACAACTAAGGACCTTCAAAATAATACTACCTCATAAACTTATCTGCCAGATGTTGTATCTCGCCACTGGTGAATCATGTACACTTGGGTTAATCTTGCTATTTGCAGTTATTTATATTCATCAAATTAGAAATTTTAAAACAAAACAAACGCATACATAACCCCACCCTCCTGAATGCCTCTGTGTGTTCTACGTGCACTTTTTAGCCTGTACCTAACATGGTTTATTAGTGTCCACAAAGTCCATAGGTGTGTTACATCTGTGTCTGATTACGGCCGCTACATTTGTTATATTCCAGTAATCTCATTCACTGTTGCTGAATGGGAGGTCAAGTTTGTCTTTTTAGAAGACTGTTTCCCCCCTTTTGTGCTTTTCCCTTCCTTGCTCTTACCAGTTTTGATTTCTTCTTGATTCATTATTTCTTTTGGAGCAGTTATCAAATCCTGTTTCTTTGCGGTCTGCTTTCTTTCCTTCCCTTTCCTTTTCTTTCCGTCCACTGAATCTCTCAGGAGGGAGAAGAGGCGACACCTTAATGAAATTTGCTAAGGTAGAAGCTCTTATTTTTAAATGAGTTTGTTGACAGAGGGAGGTAAGAGTTGTAGCTGCTTTGTATGTGTAAGGGTTAGAAGTATTTAAAAACAAAAAAAGAGCAGATTATGCAGAGCATGTGGGTACCACATGACTGCATTGAGTTAATAGGTCTTTTAGATCCCTTGATGAAGTCCTTGTTACAATTGTACAAAACTCTTTTTCCAGGGAGCTATCAAATTCTATGTAAATTCCAGTTCCATCAGCTGGAGTGGTTTTAAGGTCAAGAACAGTTTCAGCTGGCTTTTGTAAATAATTTATTTTTCTTTTTAATATGTTTCTGTAATACAAGAAGAATTATTCCCATGTGCTGTGCTGAAGGGCATGGAGGGATTTCTGGAAGATGACTCTGCAAACTGCATCTATTGATTGTAACCCGTGCGGTGTTTCAATTGCTGTCAGCGTAACAGGGAGGGGGAGGACTCTTTGAGATCATTGCACTCCGAAAGGAGTAAATGAGCTGATTTAAACTCACTTCTTAATTTAGAGTTTTGAATCTGCCTACAATGTGTATATATGTGAGAAGTCTGTGACACGCAAGCGATGTTATTCGTTTCACACAATGGATTAAGTTTTGATATGCTAGTTAGCTGCAAATTATTTTTCCAAAGCAATGGTCCAAATTCCCTGGTAACGGCTATGCTAGCTCACCGATTATTTTCTAAAGTGCAAAACTATATTGATAACCTGAAAATTAGCTATTTTTACCTAGCAGTTATGCAACAAACTCCAAAACAAGTGCTGTTCTAAGAAGTGACTCGTACTGATGCTCCAGCAGCACAGTTGCGTGTAGAGAGCAAAAAGCTTGTGTCTTTAACTGGCAATAATTAGGATATATCTGTCTTCAGCTCTTGTTTATATGTAAATTATCCTGTTTGCTGAATGTTATTGTTTTGAGCTGGAGCTGGTATACTTGTTGGAACTATAGTCCAGATGGTGACATGGTGGTTAGTGGTTTTAGCAAATAATGTCACAATATATATATTGTGAACAAATTATTTTAAAAAAAGTATTGTGATTAGCAGTAATTCAGACCAGACTTCTTGTAAAAGTTGTAAAACTGGTTCCAAATAGTCACTGTTGTATAAATAATAAAAATCACATTAGTAATGTACACATACTAAAAAAAAAAAAAAAGCCCATACCTTTAAAGGCAAGTGAAATAAGCTGGTTTAAAGGAATGGATTTGTTTTCGGAGGAACGGGGAACACTGTGTTCTGTCTGGATCCTCTAGTAAAGAACCTGTTGGTTAAGTAGGGCCTTTTGTTTTCAAACAAATACCGTGCTATTGTGCTTCATGGTTCAAATAATTTCTGATTTGTTTTTGATTGCCTGGCTTTAATACTTGACTTACTCTTTAATAGCTGATAAAACTGAATGTTTTACATTAATTGATATCCTTTCTAAAACAAACCCACATTATCTACATCACATTATCTTTGCTTTGTTATTAGGATGGTTCTTGGTTGCTATTGCCAATGCATATCCAAGGAGTCTACATTTAATAGAAAAGTAGATACTCAGTGAGTTTTAAAACTCTGAGCTTTTTGGATTGAAAATATGAGTTTTAAAGTCTTAAACGGTAAATGGTAAGGTAGAATACACTCATCCTAATGAAAGCCTTTTATTTTTCAACAGATGATGTGTTATTACCAAAGCCAGTTCTGCAGTGTATAATAGGTGTCCTTTACAAACCCAAAGCTTGAGAAAGCTTTAGATTTGGAATGAAAATGAATGTAAAGCCTCGTGGACATCTAAACGTGTCTGTCTGTACCTGAACTGTATCCCAACTGTATTCCATACAGTGCTATTTATCCTTTTACAAATAATCAAAACCCAAGTTATTCTGTATGTTACAAAAGCATGTATTTTCTTGCTTTTATGAGTCTTCAGCCTAAATGCCTAAGTGTCCAACTGTTCATTAGTAAGTCAAGTGTAGAGGACAGAAGCATGTTGACTGAATCATCAGTTGTGACAGCATTTTTTTTAAAACTGAGGCAGTAGAGCATAGGCATTGGTAAGCTGTGATGACTATTTTTAATACCACTCAAATAAGAAGAAAAATATTCCCACTCAATCTGAGGGTGGCAAAATAGTTTAGGCTTACTTAATGTGTGACGAGCTACAAAACTGTGGTGGGTTGTTTTCTTTTTCCAACTTCTCCACAACCCTGCCTTTTCCTGTCCTGTGCTTCCCCACTCCACAAAAACATAAACCATCAAGCAGGTGCTCAAAGACGAGGGCTCCGCCTGGCGCGCGTCTCTGCGTCCTGATGGTCGTTCACTGTCTTTGCCCCTTAGCTGTCCTTCTTCTCTGGTAGGAAAAAATGTTCATAACCCGGAGTCTACAAGGCATGCTGCAGGAAGAGACTTCCCGAGTCTCTGCTGGCGGGCTGGGGCGGTTGCTGATAGCAGCGAGCCTCCGCTGTGCCGGGTCCCCGGAGTGGGTGACAGGCGAGGCGGCAGCAGCCTGCGGCAGCGCCTACGCGGGATGCAGTCGCAGCGGGAGGCAGGGCAGGCTGACTCTGCCTCTGAACAGCAGGTGTGAAAAGCACCCTCTTTGGCCTACCCTGAGGAGCTCGCGTGTTCTTCCCATCCGGACCATTCCGTGCTAAATGCAGAGCGTGTTGGTGTTGAGTTCAGAAAGAGTTTGCTTGGAGGCGGTTGATTTTGGGTGGGAGTGAGAAGGGCAGGAGGGAATTAATTCTTGCCTCTGAAATTGCATGGGTATCTCTGATACTGGTTGGATTTTATGGCCTTTGCGCTGCCTTCATTGTGGCAGTAAGGAGTCTGCTGAGAGGCATTGAAGCTTTAATTGCCTGCAGTTTATGAAATCAGCACCGTATTTCAAAGGCCCTGGGTCACTCTCGAAGGGACAAGGAATCTGGCAGAGAGACTTAATGCGCTTTTTTAGTCTTCCTAGGGACTGTGTCTCAAGAAGAGACGTGAGGTCATCTTAGAGGGGAAAAAGAGCTATTGACAGACTGCAGGAGTCGTCACCATGTCTCCCTGTGGCTTGGTTGCCAGTATCGCATTACCAAAAGCTGATTTGTACTCCACAGACATTTGCCAGTGAGGGGATTTTGTTGTTTTTCTCCAATGCATGCCCCAACTCACGAGTGCAGTTTTGTGATGTTGTGTCAGTACCCTCTGGACCCTGTACTCTTCACGATGTTTCATCTCTCTAGGTGTCACGCATGCGGCTATATGGGCAGCTTGTATTTCATACCTTAGCGCGGCAGTGCCTCCAGAGCTGAGAACATCAGCCCAGGGAATCCTGCAAGGTCTCCACTTGGGGCTGGGCAGAGGATGCGGGGCTATGGTTGGAGGGGTTTTGGTCAATTACTTCGGTAAGCAGAAATTTTATTGAAGACTTTTATTTATTGAAATTCTGTTTTTTTCTGAACTGCCAGCTTTAAAGTTATTTATGCTTAAGGTATTGTTCTGTTTTAAAGAGGAATACACTTGTATAAATCATAGAATCGTAGAACTGGGAGTTCTGGAGTCCCATGGCTGGGAGGGACCTCAGGAGATTTCTAGTCCAGGCCCCTGATCAAAGCAAGGTCAGCACTGAATTCAGAGCAGGTTCCTTATGGCTTTGTCCTTCAGCATTACAGATTGATTAAATATGTTACGCCTAGGTATTTTTAGTACTATGTGAGCAAGTCTCCAACCTGATTGGTAAGTAAAATGAATGAATCCTTTGTGAGAGAATAGATTGATACCATGCAGCCTCTCGATGAACAAATGAGAATCTAATTACTTGGTTAAAAATCCTTTGCAAAGCCTGTTGAAGTGCTGGGGGAAGAAATTGTAATGAAACAAGCTAATAAGAGTCTACATGGGACACTCAAGGAGCACATAATGCGCATTTTATTAAGTCAGTAGAGTCTCAATTTAAAAAAACCCAATCTCATTACAGGTCCTGCTGCCACATTCAGAGGAATAGGGATGGCTTGTTTAGTGATTCTTCTTCTGTTTGCGCTGATTCAGTGGCTGTTGGTTCCCAATGAAGAAGAAGGTAAACACTCCTGTCACTGAGACACTATAAAATTAGAGCTAGTGAAAAAAGGTATTTCTGAAGCTGCTTCCTGCATCTTTTTTTTTTATGTTTGGTGTCTTTACTCAGATTTTGACAAAACAGTTTGTTTTCAAGTGAGAAGTTTTTTCCTGAGCAATGATAGAAATTGGTGTGCTGCTGCTGTAAGAAGGGCAGCATTGAGTTCTTGGATGTCAGTAGGAGGACAGCATAACTTACTTTACTACCCGTATGTTCTCTTGGTTCTAAATATCCCTTAGATTAGTCTTAACAGCAGTAGTGAGTTGTTTCAGTCGCAGCAGTTCTTTAAGGTCACCTTGACCACTGCATGCTCTCGTGTTCTACCAGTCCAAGCCACCTCTGCCAGAAATTGTAGAGATGGCTTCAGAGGACAGAAGCTTTTACAGCTGCTACAGTTCTGTTCTGGCACCTGAGAAATCTTCCCTCAGGTGGAATTTAAGCTTTTTCATCTCCACCTTTATCAATATAAAGGCTAACAAGAAATGGAATACTTGGTGCAAAGTTAAGGATTTAGCATAAATCTAATTCTTGCAAAGGCAATAAAACTGTGGCAAATTCTAATAAGTCATGAATTTTTGAGCTGCTTTTAACCCAAATGTTACCTGCCAATATGAGCTTTGAGTATGAAAGTCTTCTTTATCTGGAGTATTAAATGAATTGTCCTTGACTAGTTATCAAGTTGTCTGTACTGAAGGGGTCAAATATTTATCTTGCTAGAATTTTCTTCACCTCTGTTCAAATGATAATGGCAAAAAATGGAAAGGTGAAAGGGATATTTGCTGCTTCATTTCCCCATCAACTTTCGGTTAATTACCCGTGAACCTACAAAAGAATAGTTTGATAGTGGCCTTATTCTGTGTAGTTTGTTTTAGTCTTTGGTTTCCATTTAATACACACTACCCATATTAACAGTGTGTGTATTAATTTTAAGCATGGCAGTAATTAGGTTGCTTTCAACATGACCAGTTGGATGAGTAAACCTAATCATGTGGTCAAGTGTGTGAGGGATTAGTCTCTTCATTTCTTCACTACTAGAGAACATCCAGCCATTGCTTAAAATATTTAGTACTGTCTAAGAGTCTGTAAACAAAATAAGATTTTATAATTTTGAAAAAAAAAAAGATCTTTTTTAATCGGTAAAATATTTTCTCAAAATTTACAGAATGTGTTATTTACAGACTTGTAGAGAACATACAGCTATTACTTAAAATATCCAATGTTTTATAACAATCTGTTTAATGGCTTTTCCTTTATTTAATACTCTGGCTCTTCAAGATTGTAAGGCACATTGTTATGGGTCATGACAGTCATTTTATGGATGACATTTCAAGGCAGTTGTAAAAACTATTTAAGATTATTGGAAGACCTTAGATGTAAAGGTTAGTTGGCAGGATTTCTTCCTTTTGCCTCGTCCAGTGTGTCACCCCAGCCTTGTTCTTTTCTCACTCACTGTGTAACTCCATAGTAACTATGGAGGGATGGTTTGTGTCTTAAATAAAGTGGTGAAGATGTAGAATGCTTCTTTAGAATGTAGAATGTGGAAGCTTCTTTAAGTGAAATCAGTAGATTTAGAAATGTTAAGATCAGAAATGGCTGTTCTGATGATGTAGGTCCTGCGACTTCACCAAATGGTTCCTGCTTGGAGCCAGCGTTCAGTTATGAGTACAAGTGAGTTGTAAGATGCAGGCTTTATGCAGAGAAAGAAGTTTGCTACAAGTCTAAAAGACTTATTTTCAATTTGTATATAACATGAAAATGACTTCTTCCATGTAACATGAAAAATGCATATTTCTAATACCTAGCAGGGAACAAACGGACTCATTAGCCCCTCCTGTTCATGCAGATATCTAAAATACCTTGCTGCAGTCCCAGAACAGCCTTGATTGTAAGGCAGCATCCACGCTGCGTTTCCCTAACTCGATTGTGGTGTGTCCCACTCCTGGCTGCTTGTGCCAGTGTTCTGCTTTCAGTACAATGATAACCATATTATGAAAGCAAGAAACACTTAGTGTTCGTTGTCTTGCTTCACTTTTTTTTTTAAAGTCGTTGGCTTTGCCAGTGATTATTTTGTTTTAAACTTCAGAAAAGACAATGCTGGCGGAAAGGATCCCAGTGCCTTCCAGTCCTGTTCCCATAGCGACTATTGACCTTGTGCAACAGCAGTCAGACGATATCATGCCTCGGACTGAGCCCAGACTCCCTCTGAGGAAAACTAAACACCAAGAAGAGCAGGAGGATGTGAACAAGCCTGCCTGGGGCATCAGCTCTTCTCCTTGGGTCACCTTAGCTTATGCTGTCTACCAGATAAAAGAGATGGTTAAACTATCCAAAACCAATCCAACTCCCGAGAATCAGCCTTTGCAGGTAATCTTCTAACATACAGGAAGTTCTTATGTATTTGTTGGATGCTTGAAAACCTTTACAGCTGTGTAAATCTGTTAGTACTTGGCAGGTGTTCTCTGTCAGCTTGTAATAAATTCAGGGTTGTGAAACAGTAGTTGAAATACAGTTGCTTTCTATGTATTGTATAGCTAGAATAACTGCTTCTGCAATACTACCTTCCTGAAGATGGGAGGGGAGGCACAGACACTGTTTTACAAGCTTGGATATACTTGAATTTAAAGTATACATTTGTTTTCATATTAGTTGGAATCTGTGGGTTATGCTTTTTGCAAAACTTACAAGGTGGTAATTGAACATGAAGATGCACAGCTGCTTAACAGTGTAAAATGGTTTTTATTTGGTTTTACTGCCTTGGGTGATGCTGTCAAATGTCGACATTGTTGCAGAAATAGGTGTTCCAGACAACTACTGATGGGATGGAGAGCCGGCTGTTCAAATAAAGTTAATCTCTTTTTTATCTAGAGTTACACCAGACAAGAGCCATTTCCTGACTTAAAATGTCTGATGGCTGGTGCTTACTTTATACCATTTCCCTTCTGTCCAGTCTCCCCTCAAAATACCTTTCAGGAGCTTCATCAGTGATTGGATGGGTTTGCATCTCGAAGCGTGCTGCTTAAGGAAAATAGGGGAATGCTGCCAGGGCAAGTTTTAGAACAGCAAGGTTAATGTTAAAACCACTGTGTTTACCTGTCTGGAAGAAGTGGGTGAGGTTCCTTCTTATGCAGCCAGTAGGCGTAAACACAGAAATGCTTTTTCCACAACTGCTGTCTTTAGAAATGCGTAATTTGGGATATGAGTGTGAATCAGCAGAGCAGAGTGTGGAGGAATTTCACATTTGTTTTTTAACTTCCTTGAGTCAAAGAACATGGTTTTTTATAGCGGCACTGAAGATGCCACTGGGTCTCTGGCATCAGAGTAATTTGTCGACACCAACTGCTCTGTTTCCCAGTGGTAGATGTCCTCAGGGTCTTGGTTAGTGTAAGCTGTCCCCCTTTTTTTAAAAGAGAAATCGCAGAAAAGCAGTCACGCAGAATTTACACAATGACCACATCAAGAAGAGAGCGTTTTGCAGTTGTGTGGTGTCTGAGAGGGACACGTCCAACGCTGCTGGACACGACCCAGATGCTTTGTGAGGAGGCCAGAACGGCTTTTGTGCCTGTTGGTGTTTCTGTGGCACATGATCTCTTCATTATTCTTTCCTTCCTGTAGAAATACAGTGCTGATATAAAGGGCATTCTTGTTGATGTGCACCCCATTGTATTATTTTCTTCATCATCTGTGTTCTCCAAAATCTCTTATCCCTGTTTCAGTGCCCCAAAAGGACAAACCTTCTCCAAACCATTTCAAGTTTTGTGCTCAGTCATCTAATTTAGGCTGGTGATATTAAAATACTGAAACTAGGAAAAGGCTACCCACCTCTCTTATTAAATTTGTTAAATAGCCTCCCTAAAATGAAAATTGATCATTTGGAAGGAGGGTCAGTGCACAGAAAATGGAATTAGACAAAAATCATTCCTTCTTATTTCATTAAGATTTTGGCTCGATTTTGCCACTGCTTGCTTGTATTCCTTCTAGCAAAGGGACGTACTTGCCATATTCTCTATTCTTCAGTGCAAACCGAATAACCATAGATGGCTTGTCATTTCCTAATGTGAAATGTATGGGTGTGAAAGCTTGCTGTGTCAGCCCTGGGGAACGCAACTGCTGTTGAAATGTGCTCGTACATTCCTTGGTGAGGCCTGTTGGAGTCGGCGGGGTGGAATCGTATGCCAGTACTGCAAGCGTTCTGCTGCTCGGAGAGTCTGAGCTGAGCAGCATCTTGGGCAGGGAGGGAACTGTTGAGGAAAGCTATATTTAAGGAGCGTGAAAACATTTTACAGAATTGTTTGATCGGAGTAATGATCTTGTCTAAATACTTTGAAGTCCAGTTAATTGTGTTTTTTCCCCTTGAAACACAACAAGTTTGTTTTTTGCATGCTTCTTGGGAAAGCGCAGTTAGGAAAAGAGATGGAAGGTAAGCTACTGTCTGCTTGCTATTAGTGTCATCTGGATTTAATTGTACTACTTTTGCTTGGCTTCTTTAAGTTTGGTTTGTTACGTTGCGGGCATTCAAAGTAAGCGCTTTGTGAATTTTCAGAAGTGCCTGAATGCATCTGGGGCTGTACCTCTGGGGACAGTGTCATGAGTGTTTATACTTACTTTTTGCATGCAATCCTTTCCCCTGTCTTTAGAAAATCAATGAGAATTGCAGTGCTTCATCAGCCAGCTCAGCAAGACAACCCCAAAATCCGACAGATTCTGGGCAGCCCAGCACTTGTTCAGCACCAACACCTACAGCAACATCAGATTCCCAAGTAGATGGCGACCGCGTTGTCTCGGATCATGATGCTCAGCCTGCTGCTGCAGGGCCCTGAGATGCGCTCACCTTATCAAATCCAGTGCATGGAATTCTGCTTCTCACCTGGGAAACGCTGGAATAGGAGCTCAAAAGTAGGACTTCCTTCATCATAACGATCATAATGTGATGCAGTGCAAGCTTTTAACTATATAAAGAATATTCATATGACTACACAGAGCAACATGAGCAGGGAAGCCAAAAGTTCGGAATTCTTGAGGGAAGTAATATGGACGGATCTAACGGTAGGAAGAATTCTTGGCTGCTTTGCTAAAGCTGAGTCAAGTGCTATGAGATTTCTTTGCAGTCTGTAGAAAAAGGGAGTTCACTCTTCACTTGTTGAGGCACAGAGTGTCTGGCTTGATTGGATAATTTCCTTTGAATTTGCTCCCAAGACAAAATGAAAAGACTTTTTAGGACAGAAACAGTTTCCTTGCATTGTCTATTAGAAAATATCAGATCCAATAAATGCAGGAGCAGCATGAAACTGTCTCTGTAAAGATTTCTCAGAAACAGAGTAGCTTTAGCAAGCGTATCTTCATATTGTGGTGATGGATTACGTAAACCACACACATATTCAAAGAATATGTCTTGGAAGCTAATGTTACCTTGTTTGAGATAAAGGTTTAGTTCTGCAAAGCAAAGGTTTTGAGCTGGTGTTTTAGCGACACCAAGAAGCTGGAGGAAGGCTTCTGGAGAAGTTCACCTCTGCACTCGCAGCCCTTCAGTTGGGCATAGGTTGTGTGCGTTTGGGTAATTTTAGGTTTGATGTTATATTGAGACAAGACCTTTGATCAAGATTGCACAACCCGAGATTGATCAAGGGTTTCAGGACACACTGTCTTTTTGGTTTTTTATTTCATCATCTATACAAGGGTTTATTTAATGCAGTGTAGTTACTGTGGTTATTTATTAAGAAAACAGTAAGCTTTAAGTGCCTAGGGAAGGTGGGGGGTAGGGAGGAATCATCTAAAAATCTTAATGATTAGGATTGTAGGGGCGAAGTTTTTGATGCAGAAATTGAGTAAAGTGAGATTCTCAGGAGGAAGCAAACGTAACTAAATTGCAGTATGTTTAGGAAATTACTTTGCCCAATGTCAAGACACTGGAAGACTTTGGATTATGTTTTGTTATGCTTTTCGATATTACCTGCCGCCGGCTCGCTTGCTGGTGCATTGTGAAAATTGCTGCTGGAGGGATATCCCGGCGCTCAAGGAGGAGTCTGGGAGGCTTAGTCAGGATAGTGTTTTGGCCCATTTGCTTTTATTAACAGCTTGTTCCTGGGAGATTCTGAGCACTCAGCTCCTACGGGCCCGAGTATCGCTCAGCCCTCGCTGAAACGGGATGTGGGTGGTGTGCCAGGCCTCCCGCGGGGAAGGCGCGTGCCCTGGGACTGCGCGGTGGTGCAGAGACAGGTTACCAGGAGCGCAGGGCTGGGGGAGAGGCAGACGGCAGCAGCTAAGCAGGGAAAGGGGGTGTGCAGCTTTACCCGTGTTGACATCCCCTTAGCCTGACTGAAGGGGTGTCCCGTAGCTGTGTTTTAGCTGCGCTTTTAGAACAACCCATGTTCTGGTGGTGCCTGGGACCAACACCGTAGACAATAAAAAGAAACATCGATGACTAGCCACTAGTTACTTTTTTTGCACTTGAACTTAAATGTACTGTACTCACATAAATCCTCATGACTTGTCTAAGTGTCCTTTAAAATCAGAAATGTATTTATTGTATGTTTGTATAACTTGGGGGAGGACTAAAGACTGAACAGGCGACGGGAAAGAAGGATGCTAAAAATGATCTTGAGGCAAACCAGCCGTTTGTTGAGTTCGCGCTGTCGGGTGTGACCTCAGCTGCTGCTGCAAAGCACCTGCATTGCGAGGTGAGGAGCTTGCACACTGTGTTTACACTCACAATTGTGTAGTTGAAATGCCTGCTCTTTCTGGAACTGTATAGTCATTCTGTGTTGCAAAATGAACATGTACACCTGGGTTTTGATATTTGTGAAACTGTAAAAGCCGTGGTAAGAAATATAAAATATCTATGATGTATTTAATAGTATCAGTTGGAACTTCTGTTACATTTGCTCACGTTACAGTGCCAACAGTGAACGTAATCACTTGAACTGAAAATAATTCCGTAACGACCTTTTGCTAGGGTCACTGCCTGGAGGAGAGTGAACCTAGAGCCTGAGAACTACTGTGTGCAGCGTTAACACGTGTTTCCTGATAAAATCTGACTGTAGGCACAGACTTCCCTTTGCGGGGCGAGGAGGATGAGGGATGCACACCGGTGTGCATCATAAACAGGCTGATGCGGAAGGGCACGGGACACGGCGAGTGAAAGTCACAGCTGGATTGTCACCTCGCAGTTTGGATAGAGGCTGCCGCGCGCTGGTCACCTCAGCGCGTCTCTTCATTCCGCTTCGTGCTTTGCGCGCGTGCACCTCCCAGACCTCGCCTGTCACCCAGCCGCTCTGGCTTTTGGTGGTTCGGATCTGTCATGAGCAGAGAACGGGAATGGCAGGTTCCTTCGGGGGGATGGATTCAAGGTAGAGGGGATGCTCTGAGATAGAGCGACCACAGCTACCGCGTAGAGACCGTTTCTGGAATCTGCACCAAGGGAGAAAGCCTCCAGAGGTACACACTCCCATTTGCGTGGCTCCTCCTTGGCCTATGTCCTGCTGTTCCAAAGAGAATAAATGCGTAAGGGAGGAGTACCACATAGTTGAAAAATACTTTTATTTTAAAAAATCTTCAAAGTACAAGACAGTATATGAAGTATGCTGCACTGTGAATACAAATAAATACAAAATCTAACTATTTTTTAAACACCATGGAACAGAAGATAAACGTAACTTACCCTCGGTTAAGAAAGAAAGGCTTTTATAAGGGTTAAGGCAATGGTTAACTTCTGGATTCTGTTCACAGATTTTCTGGCCCAACACTGGGCAGTACCTGTGTTTCAGTAAACCTGCGTTATCTCTGTATCTCACAGGAGCACTGTGCGAGTAAACTGGCTGTTGGCAAAGGGCTCAAACGACAGCAGTTGGTTTTGGTGGGCTTTGTTTATAAAGTGCTTCCAATGTTGGAAGAGGCTTGGGAGGCTTTTTAAAGTCAGTATCAGCTATCCACTAAAGTAGTTATCATCTTTCTCATACGGTGCTGTAATTCTGTCCTGGATGTACTTCGTTTCCTGCTCTACTCTGGACATTATTTACCCATCCCTGGCAAATGATGGACTTCACAACTCCATAAAATGTGGGCTGAATTTTATTTTTTTTCTTGTGGGAGCAGGTGTATGTGGTTTTGTTCTAAATTATTTAGAAAAAGGGACGGTGTCTGAAAAATGCAATTGCCTATTTTTTGGGAGCTTTTCAATTTAACATACCGCATAGGTAAAATATTATCTTAATGTATTATCTGGGCTATTGTATGTAAATACAGATGATGTACTTATGGAAGGATAATCATCATTACCTCAGTAAAGACAAGAAATCCAGAAAAACTGAGGGTTTAAGCTAGGATAAATCTGATTTTCCCCCTTGGCCTCAAATCACTTTTCAGATCCCTTTTTCAGCTTGTGTACTTCAAAACACGCAAAAAACATTTAACATTAAGCCATCTCTTCCAGTGTCCTTTTGACTAATCTGTAGTACTTTTAAGTACTTCATTTTCATGATGGCAACATCAAAGGTAAAATGGTCTTTAATAGACTAAGATCACTGCTCAGGGGTGAATTTTCAGCCTGCGTCCAAACCATCAAAGATGATGAGGATTTCCTCATTTTTCACAACAGATAATGCCTCCAGCTTCTTGCTAGTGACAGAACCCGCCGAGCCAAGCCTGACTTCAGAGGGGGAGTGGCAATTTAACTGTGGATGTGGTAGTAGCAGCCTCTCCTAGAGGTGACTCTTGCTGCTAGTGCCCTTCCTCAACAGAACTCTCTTGTTCTATTTGTGAATGTTGTGGACTTTACAGTGAGCGTATTTTGGATTACTTGCCCAACAGGCTTCTCTCTGCTAAATATGCTATAGATTCTGTATCTGGATTTATAAATTTATAGCACCAAAGGGTGTTAAGTGTCTCTACTGTAAAATGGAAGAGTTTCTTTTAAAATGAAGCAACACTGAAGCAATATAAAGGAGGAAGGACTATTAAGGAAGGCTTTCAGGCATGAACTCCGAGTCCTCTTTTGTACAGAGAAGCTCTTAGAATGTGGTACGGCAGCACTTCTGAGCACTCTTAGAAGTAACAGATTTTCTCCCTTGTCCAGCAACAGACAAGAAACCACGATAGTGCATGTGCCGCTGAAGTCATGCTGCATCACGTTACAACGAAAAGAGATCCCTTTTAAAACAAATATATCCTGCTCCAAAATGCCCTTCTGGAGAGCTGACTGCTTCCCACCACCCACACTGGTAGGTTTCTAAGATAGGACAGTGACACATTTAATGGTCTTTTGTTTTCTGCAGTTTGGAGACAGTCAAGGAGAACAGCAAGGTGAGGACAGAAGAATATAGGGATAGTCTAAAAAACAAAAGAGGGAAATGACCTCTGCAGGTGGGTGAATTGAGGGGACGTGATCTACTCCCCAGCCCAGGATTGTGTAACCCATAATCTGAAAGACATTTGACTGTCTCAGTTTCTCTCCTTGTTCTTTTGCACCCCGCACACCTCCTGTGGTAAGTCCCAAAGAGGGCCGAAGAAGGGAAGGTAGGAGCCAAGTATCCCTCCCTCCTTGTTTTGGAATTCCTTTCCACTTTCTGTTGAATGAGCAAAGTGTTGAGTCTCTGAGGACAGTGGAGCTATATGTGGGTTATGTGTATTACCGATTACGTGCTTACAGCATCACTCCGGGGCTGCTGACAGCAGTTCCTCCAAGCAGCTGGAACAGCCTCAGCCTTTGTCGCCTTTTCTGGGCTGTTGAGAGGCCTGGTATGGAGGCCACCACCCATCTGAGGTAAGGTGACACTGAAAGCAACACTGAAAATACATTTGGGGATGGAAGTCTTCTCCTAAATCACCTGCAGTTGTCAGAGGTGGAGAAGCAGAGGACTGAAGAAAGGTTCAGCAGAGAGGGACCTGTAGAAGGGGGAAGAGAAATAAACAAAGACATGGAAAGAACAAAGTGCAGTATCATTAGGGCAGAGACCAAGAACAGAAGAATGCAGCAGAGGGTGGAAAGTCAGGCAGGGTTCTGAAGAGTGAGAGGAGCTTAAAACAAACGTGGAGAGGCAGAATGAGGCTAACGGACAGCAAGGCTGGCCAGGGGAGCAAACAAACCTCGTTCAACTGTGTTGACTCTCTATTGATCTTGAGCACTGAAAAGTCCCACAAACAATAAAAACAGGCTATCAGCACACTAACAGCATTATTAAAATTGTTGACACATCGGGTACTTAGGAAAAGTAAAGTCTTAGTAATGGCTTCTCCTCCCTCTAGTGCTCAGCACAGAGGACTTGACAATGAAAAGGGCCAAAACAGATTCTCTGTTCTCTAGAGGTAGTATCCTTGAAAAAACAAGGCATCCTAGTGGAACAGGCTGCTGCCAGTACTTGCTTTGGAAACAAGCAACATTTACTTCCCCAGTTAAAGTACCGATAGCAGGAGAATCCTCTTCACTTGAACAGCCCCTGTAGTTTCCTTCTGTTGCTCTAATCAGGCAACATCAGTGATACCTGAAACAGTTTTTACAAAAATCCTTGTTTGTCCACCAGCAACCACAAGAAATCACCAAGCACGAGTTCTCAGTCTGTAATCCTTCCCTTCTAGGACAAATGTGCTTTCCCTCTTTCCTTTCTTTTGGCTATTTCCCAAAGCTCAGAGCAACTCTGTAGCGTATGGAAATGAAATTTGTTTATGCATTTCATCTTCATCCTCCTCATCTCCCTCACGGACGGAATTGGCTGGTTCATCTTGCTCAGATTCTGCCCTGGTCTCGAAGAGCTGCTCTTCCAGGAAGAAGCTCCCAATGCCGTATTCCTCATCATGCGCCTTTGTTTCTGCGGGCGAGACGTGGGGAGATCCCAGAACAAAATCTGCAAACCTGACAAATTTTTAAAGGGAGAAGTGATCAGCTGAGAAATGCAAAAAAACCAAAACAGTGTAAATGCAGCGGGTGCTGCCATTTAAGCAGGGATTTTGTGAGGAGATGCCTGCCGGCAGAGCACACGAGGGGAGGTTGCAGCATGAGCTAGTGAGTCCTGAACAACAGAGTAAACAGCAACGGATGGAAACAGCCCTCAAGATTTGTCCTCCCGCCTCATCTTCTTTTCAGTCTTCGGTCTTTTCTATATAAGTAACTTTTGCTCTTCTGGAGGCCATCTGCAAGGTCTTGTGACTAAGCAAGAAGATCTAACTTCGTTTTCACATCTTGTCAGTACTCAGGGGGTAATCCAGAGTGAGCATTTGTTCAGTTGGATACATGGCACTTCAGCTTCTAAAAATAAATTAAAGCTGTAGCATAGTTGAGACAAAGGCTGTTAAGAATTCAGGTAAGTTGACATTGCTAATGAAAGGAAAAATGCTGAGAACTTCACGTTCCTACATCGCTGTGCCATCACCTTGCATCTGCTGCTGCGCATGTACTCTGGGCAAGCTGAGCTCAAGTCTTGCCAAAGAATTCCTGCTTTGGGTGAACTTGGAGCTGCAGACTGGGAATTCTGCAGCTGCTCCAAGTAAATGCCAAACCGGGGATCTGGCAGAACGAAGTACGGGCTTGGCACTGTCCCTACACTTCAATTTGCCACAAATCTTAATTTCAGTGGACGACTACACTGAAGAGATAGAAAGGAGCTGGAGGTTTATGGCAAGCCTGGGGAAACAGAAGGCAGTTCTGACACCTGAGTAAGTGTCGACAGCATCACAGAAATGTAAGAAAAGGGAAATGCAGCTACATTCTGGAGTTCTGGTAAACTGATCAATAATTTACATTTTAGACTTAACATTTCTGTGAGATGAATGTTGTCACCTCACTCTTCTTGGAAGCACTGTTAGTCTAAATGAGGAACAGAGTTGGACTGGCTGTGTTTTACAGGTTTGCCTTGTGTTGAACCATCTTCTGATGCCTGACGGAAGCTTGAAGGAGCACTCAACTTTAAATCAGACTTCTGCCGGTTAGTTTTTTATTTTTATAGCGAACAGTTTATCAGAACTATATTAACTAAGTGATCACTGGAAAATACGTACGTCTCAGTTGTTAGTTCTGTGCATTGGGTGGTATTTTGTTTTACAATACCGCAGTGAGTTTTCACTTTTCCTGTCTTTCAGTCATGCTACAGAGTGCAAGTATCCTAGAAAATAAGGTAGGTTAACAGTAAATCTATAAAACCTGGCAGAGTGTGTGCCCATCCGAGGAAGATGAAGGTTTTGAAACTAGTTTTAACTTTTTATTGATTAAATTCCAAGCTGACTGGGGCTCCTTGGAAATTGCGATGCTGGGTTCTGTGGCAAAGGCCAAGTCTTTGTGGCTGGACAGTATGTGAAACTCTGATGCTGATATCCTGAAGCTCCAGTTTTGACAGAAATACACTGCTGTGATGATTAATTTTATATTCTGCAATATTTTCTGGGTGCATTTATCTGATCCTTCCCTTCCTAACCCCTATTTCTCTTAGTTTGCCTCAAGCTGTATCTGAAATAGCTCTTCTACCTGTTACACTTCTAGGTGCAGGCACTCACTTTTTTCCTCTGTATGCTTAGTCTGAGGTATGGGTCGATACTTCAAGTCATAGGATTTCTTGGCTGTGCAGGCTTACGGTTGGGAGCTAAATGCTTTTTGTATTTGAGCACAAATCTTCAGCCTGCCCCAATTCACACAATGTAAAAGTTGTCTGCTCTAAAAACTGAGGGAAGGAGCGTTTCACTGGTTAGATGGCCACTTGAGTGCACGAGCTTGCCAGAGGCTTTGTAGGAAGCCTGTATGCTTTAGGGAAAGCTGCCATTACCACGAATTATCCGTCAACGTTTTCAAATTCTGAGAGTAATTTATGGTCAGAGAGGAACAAACAGGGGCTTTAATACCACCAGCAAGGAATACCCTTGAGAGGTGTGTTTGTGATCTCCAGTGGGATTACTCAAGTAGCTAAAGCTACCTGTGTGTCTGACTGCATGCGAGATAACGCACGTTTGCAGTAGCATTTGGATCTGCTGCGTAACAGTGTCTGTGCAACGCGTCTCCCATTTCAGAGAGCCCGGATTTTCTTACCTATGTGGGGACTGGAGTTTGGACACAGCTACCCACGACGGGAAGTCAGGGCTCCTGCAGAACGAGCGCAGCTCCTCCAGAGCTCTGATAGTTTCTATTTCACCTTGTTCTCGATACTCCTCTTCAGTAAGGTATTTAAACACTAGCTTCTTTGATTTAAAGTGGTTCTTCATTTTTCTAGAATGAAATTAAAACAATTAGCATTTCTACAATCTTCTGGCACATAATTATTGTCGTCCTTTTTCTCCACTACCTGCTATTAACATGCATTAATCACTTCTATCCTTTAAGAGGACAAGCTACGTTGTTGCATTAAAATTTTAGGACAAGATGTCTAATGTTTGTGAGCCTGCTTACCGGAGGTTTTAACCAAAGTTGTAGAATTCCACAGAACAGTATCTGCTGAGCTTCAGATGAGCTTTGGATCAGGTCCTTATTGTGTATGCACAGACGTAAATCTCATAGAATTAAATAGATGGCTGCTTGCTCAGCCATCTTTAGGTGCAATATGCAAAATGTGCCTGTGCAGAGACATGGGCTGCATCAAAACCCAGTCTGCATATGTAACTTAGCATATAAGCAATGCTCTAAGTCTGTTATGAGTTGTTCATGTTGTTTACTAGATCGCTTCTCTTAAATCTTGCTTTAAATTACAAAACTGAGTAGTCTGAGGCCTAAATGTTTACAATCTGATGTTTTTTTAGCTGCTGCGTAGCATGTATAATATAATTAGATATCAATTAGAAAGTGTGCCATGTTCTGTTCCCTTCTGTCGCCTGCTTTCAGTTTAAATGTTGTGATGAGTTAAGATAAGCAAGGGCTGGATGCCCGTAAAACTTTCAGCTCTGTATAAAAACACCTGCTCTAACCAGCAGCATTCACTTTCCGCCTTATTTCCCTGTAAAGCAAGAACGAACTGTAGCCCTTATTCAGGTCAAATGGTAAAGGTCTTCCTGGCTTAGTGGGATCAGGACTGATCTTAACAACACTTAACGCAAGATTCTTATTTATTTTGATAGAGCTGCTGCTCTGAACTGTGTACCTGGCATCATGGCCTCACAGTTTGGTGCTGCTGCTTAGTGTTTTGAAACAGTAAAAAACCTCCCTTATCGTTCCCCTGAGATAAATTTGTCGAGCTGTATTTCAGTGCTTTCAGGCTTTATAGAAGCATCACTTCATGAAAAACAAAAAGTCCACACGGAGAACAAGCTACCGTGTTCCAGGGAAGAGCAGGTATGTTCTGACTTCTGTGAACTTGTAGCCAAATCTTACTCATTTCAGAGTGAGCCGAGCCTGTTTACCTCAGGTAAGTATTGATCTTACACGTTGCTTTTGAAACAGATGGTGCTTCTCAGCTGCAGGCAAAAATGCGTCAACAAATGATAAATTTTACCTAAAATCAAAAAGCTTCAACCCAGTCCACACTTCAACATCTAAAAAGAGCACTAGAGCAAAGCAACATGTTCTTCAAAACTAATCAATGTGTAAAAGACTAAAAAATAAATTATTTGGGTTTTATTCTTTTGGTTATGCTAGTTCTAGCCTTTGCCTTTTCCTGGTTCTCTGCAGTTCAGCACAAGTCCATGGCTACAGAACAGTCTGCGCTAAAGTCTCTTAATCTGGATGCCATCATGGAAGGTAAAAAACAGATGTAAGTTGGCAGGAGTTGTTAGAGTCTTCATTTGAGTGTTGTATTTGTGACAAAACATGCTTCAAATTCAAGGATGAGCAAACATGTTCCCATACTGCTAATGGAAATACTTAGCAAACTAAGGTCTACCTACTGCAAGCAGCTCCCATTCCAAATGCCAGAACAGAAATGGGGCTCTGGGGGAACGTCTCCACAGTGATACAGATTGTTCCCATGAATTAAAAGCAGACGTGTACATCTAGGATAATAACCTTGGAAAACTAAAATCAATGGAAATCAATGGATTTTTGTGGACATGGGTTTTTAGTCTCTGAACTCTGCACTAGCCTACAAGGACTGTCACTTTCTAACATCTGCTTCCTAGATGATAGTACACTCTTTTCTCCTGTAAGATTCAATAGGAATTATCTGCAGATTCTCTCACTACACATGAAACCAAGGCAGTGTTGCTTCAGTCTAATCTATCAACCACACAGAAATGGTTTGGTTACCATATGCTGAAGACTAGAAGGTGCTACATTTCTACTGAAGAGCACAGTCACATTTCTCCGTTCTCCACAGAACAAAACTTGCGCTTAAAACTGCCAAATGGAAAAGAATTCAATTCCTGTGTCTCAGGAATTTAAGCCTTTTCTATCGCTGCTTTATATCTGGTGAAAATATGAACTAGTATTAGAAATTCATAAATCATTGTTGAAGTGCAAGGGTTTTTTCAGTGCCAGCCTCCAGTATTTCCTGGTGGCGCAGGGACTTTGATGTTCACAAATACATACAAACCTGCCTATGTGACAAGCAGCACCGAGGGGGTAACACAGGCCTTTGGAACAGAGGCTGACTGCTATTACGGCATGCGCAACTTGAGGTATGGTGACGCCACAATAAATCAAGACAAAGGCTGTTAATTGTAGCGTCCACGTAAACAAGGTTATGCTCACTTCAGTGGTCAGCGGTCCATGCTGATAGCACGTGGCAAAGCTGGCAATTCCAACAGCCAGAAAATACCCTGTAGAAACAGAAGAGAAGGACATGGAGGAAGGAGGAAAAGATGCAGACTACCCATATAAACTTCATTAATTTAGTTCACAAAGCTTCCAACCACTGTGAAGTATAGCCTGCTGTTTCTTGTGTTGTCTTACAGATACCTGCATTATGTTGTATGTGCTTTATATTTCGAAAGTGTGCAAAGAGCTCACGAGATGGTCTATGAACAGGCTTTAGCTAACGCTGCGAGCTGCACATGAATGCTCCCCGTGCAAGGATGCTGAGGCAGGCGCCGGATCAATAGATTTGTCAGCCACTGCAGCCACATCCAGTTAGCAACTTACGCATCCAGTGCCCAGATCCAGCAAAATACAAACCAGCGTAGCTGCCTTTTGCTGTTACAGGGAAAGTGTGTAATGGCAAATCTATGAACAAATAATACAGGCGAAATCTGCTCTTAAAGCTGCTACTGGCCCACTATATCAAACTACTTATTTAATAAAACAATATGAGTAGATGCTCATTTGAGTGGATTAGGAACCTTTGGAATATTCCAACATCTATGTCTTAGGAGAAAAACTTACTCCATGAGTCACTTGATTTTGTTTTTTATGGGCAGGTATTCATCTAACCACTAAATTAAACCAAAATCTGCAGCACATTGTTTGATAATTTTCTTACCCAACAAGTAGTTTCTGTGTTCAGACCACAACCACTGCATATTCTCTTTGAAGCAGTAAATAAAATAGAGAGATGACATCCAGCAGCCACTCATTAAGATCCAGAAGGTACTGCGCTGGAAATTTAAAAACAATTGAAAATTTTAAAAAGTAAAAAACATTTCAAGTCAGAATTAGGACCATTGTGTGCAAGGGAACTCACGGGCAAAACCACATGTGCTATTCGGCAGACCTACGGGGTTTCTGATCTGTGTTAGGCTTCCACTGTACAGCGCTCCGCATGCTACAACTAAACAAATAACAATTCTAAGTGGCGGAACTGCATCTCTGTATGTGTGTATCATGTCACAATGTCATGGTATAAGGCTATTGCAGTGTATTCCCAATTAACATACGTCAGCAATATTGTGGGAATGCACAGACTCTGTAAAAGTAAAGGAAAAATTCACATCTGCCTTGCAATGAATTGGCTCTGGTGAACGGAAGAGGATGTGTCCCAGTGGCCACAAAAACTACATTTTGATTTAGACTGACCCCCAGATTCAAAGGTAAGCTTAGCTCCAGCCTAATGAAAATAATCTGTGTTTCAGAAGAAAGTGGTCTTGTACATCAGCAATCTCCTGTTTAGTTTAAAGTCAGGAGCAAGCTAACTAGAACTTGATCGTGACCTAATTATATTTGCTTGACACAAGCAATCCTGCAGTCATTTCGGCAGGGTCACCTGCCCACAAAAACAGCAAGGTCAGAATCTGGCTCTGTACTCTTCACTTCCTGTATTATGATGTTGAGGATGATTATTATTTTTTTGTTTTATAAAAATTTAGATTTACCCTTGGAATAAACCTTTTAAGTGCCAACAGGACAAAGACCAGCAGAGCAAGAACACCCAATATTATTCCAGAAAGGTAAAAGAACTTGGTACTCCTGTAAGAGAACAAGAGAGAATATGGTGAGAAGTCAAATTTGTAATTGGTTAAGATGCCAACATTTGTAAAAAAAGAACTGATCTTTAATAAGAACTTAACACAGCTGTAAGTTAGAGTTGTAGTTACATAGTTAACAGGCCCAGGTCAGAAGTTAAATCCATGTAAGGAAAAATTCCCAACAGATACTTTAAGGTCACTAGAGTTGTTACAGGCCAGGAGACAGTGCTGGGTTTTTTTAAAGCTTACACTATTTGTGATTTCATTGACCTTCTATTTTCTACTAATTTCATTTTCTTCTATCTACCGATATGATTCTGTACTGCAAGAAAAGTTTTGTTTTCTTAAATTTAAAATGTAAAAAAAAAAAACCCCAAACCTGCAAGGTTTTTTCCTAAGCTTACCCATTTACAAAATCTAACTTTTTGAGTTAACTCTATAAAAGCTATTGCTGCTCTGCTTGTTTTAGAGGTGCCTCCTGACAATTAATTTGTGACTCATTTTCCTTTGAGGTCATGGGCCACATGTTTTGCTATAACAATTAAGCATCCTCCCTTACATGCTATGCAAAACATGCATCAAAAGAAGGATGGAGAAAGGCTGGCACAAAGGTGGAGGCAGATGAGACCCCAGATGACCTCATCCTAAGCACTTCTCCCTGCAGGAAGGCATCACTTATAATGCATGCAGCATCATTTAGCATTCAGCTAACCTCACTGGTCTACAAAAGGGACACAGAATTTTTCTGAATCCACACACTTGCTGAGGATTGTCTTGGTTTTGCCCAGTGCAGGAAGCTTGGATACAAGAATCCTAACACAGTTAAGTGATTAATAAGAGTGCAGCACTCCAGATATGTCACAATCTGCCCAAACACAAAGGGTATGAAGAAGTTTTAAATGTATGTTCAGTTTCTTTATTTCACTTTTCCAAAGAACCACCTCTTTAGTTCAGAAAACAGACCAAAGATGCACAGGCTTTGGAGAAGGAGGTCAAAAAAACAGCAGCTAGTACTCACCTGCTCAGGCTGTTTGCAAAATGGAACAGAAAAATTCCAGCTACAAACAAAAACAAGAGCTTTCCATCTAGCACTAAAAAAAAGGGGAAAAAATAGAAACGGACTTTAGACTAAATCAATCTGAATTGTTGATTATATAAAATATCAACAGAAAAGTCCCAAGCTTCTTACAGAAGAGGTGGTACATTCAGTAACACTGGCAATACCAAGCTATCTGCAATCTAAACGGAAAGCTTTTTTTCACTTACTTTTTCGTTCCACACTCACAGTGTACAGTTCGGTTTTGAAGGGCTGTATTTTGAAACAAATATCCTCTCCGTATTGCTTTATGCTTATGAAAGTTTCTGTAGATGTCTCTGGTTTCCAGAAGATTTGAACAGCACATGCAGCAAACTCAAAAACAGTTTCTGAATTACGACAGTTGCTTTTTTCTGAAATAGGCTCAAACCTGAACATTTCTGTGCTGTTTACTTTTACCTAAAAAGAAACAAGAAAACGCACAGAGAAGCAGCTCAGAATCACTGGGGGGTTTTGTTTTTCTGAACTCTACTGCATATAAGCCATACATGTGATAATGAAAATCAGTATAGAGAGCTCGAGAATAAAATGCTAGTGCAATTCTTAGTTGATTAATATTAGTTATCAACATTATACAAATATTAGTGGGTTAGGTTTTACAAGGTGATTCCAAGAACTCAATGTCAGCAAAGTTCTACGGAAGGGTGTCATTCCATCCAAAAGCTTGGTGGGTTTGGTTTTACCATGACACTTGCCCGCACACAAATTTCTAACAAAAACAGTAATATTTGACTGACCACAGTTTCTTTTGTGGATGTTCATACACTTCCCCACTTCCCTCCTGAACCAGACGAAATTGGGCTTACTTTTCTTGTAGTTTAGAATGCAATCTTCATGTTAGGGACAGAAGAGAGATAAGGAAAATGAAAGATTTCATAACCAGTAATTTAAATATAAGCACATTCCTGTTGGTTATTTTGGGGTTTCTTGGTAGTTCCTAGCACCCTCCCACACCAAACTGGTAAAAGATCTTGTCCATATTCTGAAATGGGATGAATTTCCTGAGGATTCTGATTCATTGTGAGCTCTTGATCAGCACCTATTAGACAACAAAGACCCATCTACAAAAAGGCAATGCAACAGGTAATAAAACAGGCTTCTACCGGGAGAAGAGACAACATGCCAGTAAGCAATTTGTGGTGGGAAAAATCCTAACTTCCTTCTTTTAACCATTTCCTCCAGGAAAGCTCATGTGATTGCTGGAGGGTTTCACCACCTGAAGTCTGACATCATTCATAGAAACATCTGCAGCATGTTCCTGAGGAAAAAAGTCCTGGGAACAAAGAGATGTTCTACTTCCTTATATCTGAGAGCAAATTCTTTCAACAAAGATGAAGTTAAACTGTTTCCTTCCCTTGTCTGGAGACATACTTTCCAGGAAAGAAAAAAGGAACCACACACATAGTCAGCTTGTACCTTCATCATAGAATCATAGAATGGTTAAGAGTTGGAAGGGACCTTAAAGATCACCTAGTTCCAACCCCCTGCCATGGGCAGGGACACCTCCCACTAGACCAGGCAGCTCAAACCCCCATCCAGCCTGGCCTTCAACACTTCCAGGGACGGGGCATCCACAGCTTCTCTGGGCAACCTGGGCTAGTGTCTCACCACCCTCTTCCTAATACCTAATCTAAATCTCCCCTCTTTCAGTTTAAAACTGTTACCCCTCACCCTATCACTGCACTCCCTGATAAAGAGTCCCTCCCCATCCTTCCTGTAGCCCGCCCTTTAGGTACTGGAAGGCCGCTATAAGGTCTCCCCAGAGCCTTCTCTTCTCCAGGCTGAACAACCCCAACTCTCTCAGCCTGTACTCATAGGAGAGGTGCTCCAGCCCTCTGATCATCTTCATGGCCCTCCTCTGGACCTGCTCCAACAGGTCCATGTCCTTCTTATGAGGTGGGGTCTCATGAGAGTGGAGTAGAGGGGCAGAATCATCTCCTTCAACCTACCGGCCATGCTTCTTTTGATGCTATTATTTATTTATTTTTATTTTCTATATATTTTATTTAATGCCATTACTTATTTATTTTAAGTTATTATTGCTTCCACTGTTAAGAGATTTTTATATTGCTTCAAGCTGATCTCTAAATATGCTTCTTGTAAGATGACCTTCTTAGTCAGAAAAACAGAAACGCACCGCTACTGCAGTCTCTTCATTAGTCACAATCTAATACACCTTTGGTTCCCATGCCGTGGCTTGGTGTGCTACAGCGAGTGAGTCACAGAACTGCATCTTATCCTCACATTTTTAAGTTTTGTAAAGGCATTTGGTGATAACCAAACATATTTGTTGCAGAAGTTAAGAGTGGTCCATCAGTAGAAAAGGTGTGCAACAAAATAACAGGCAACGCTAAGTCAGTGTTTGTGTGGCATCGTACTGTAAGACTGGCTGACATCCTGCTAATAAAGAGAAAACAAAACTCACTGCATCCTAAGTGGAAGGTCACAATGCTGCATTTTTATCAAGGTCCTACCTATACAACCTTCAAACTATTAATTATGCAGCAATACTGCTTATCATACACTTTGCTGATAAAAGTTCACATGAAATGTGTGGCATATCTGAATGAGGCCCAAAACAGGCACTTACCTGAAGAGTCGACCAAACGTACTGTAAGTGAAAGGTTCTGTTTTGCACATAGCAATAGCACTTTTCATCCCGCTTCTGGATGACATCCATTTCCTGCAGAAAGCTACAGTTTCTACCTGGGGGAGGAGGGGCAGAAAAGTTAATTTTAAGCATGTGTCAAATACAAATGTATAATTTTCCTCCGTTCCATTGTTGTGTATGCTGAGGGTATCACAAGGAATTTGCAGATAATCAAACGTAAAAACAGCTGCAGGGTAGCATGTTCAATATGATTGAGACGAAAATTCAACTTACACTTCTAATCAAGTCATTTAGGCTCCAGAGTAAACTACAACACCTTTGAAATAAAAAAAATTAATCTATGGTGATATTTTTTAAAAACATAATCCCTAAAAGCTTGGCTTTGGTATCAGTGTTTTGATGGCACTGGAATAGGGCCTCTGGGCCAAATTCACTGCTGGCACGAGTGGGTGTAACTCCAGCAGAGTCGATGCCTATACGGATGGTGAATGCAACTGTGGGAGTCTGAGCAGGTAAACAGGCTTACAGATTAAAATAGTCATTTAGCACATGACATGGCTGCTGATCGCAGAAATCATACTCCTCTCCCTCAGAAACGTTTCTAATGTTAAATAACACAATGTCTTTTTTTAAAAAACAAATTTTCCTGACATAGTCCAGCTGTAACATGTAATAACGCAACTGTGCTGATAGCTTGCCCTAAGTCATTTAATTAGGGATGCTAATTGGTCTGACTCTCCTGAAATGTTAGTGATCTTCAGAATTAGATTGCACTTTTGAGCAGAAATGCATTTAAAAAATTTATGGAGCAAACATTTAAGAGTAACATACATTCCAATCTATATACATGTGTAAGATACACCCTACAGTACATTACCACAGTGTTCTAGGAACATAATTAAAAAGAAGACTAAAGGAAATAATTACAGATCTGAACAGAGGGAATCATCTGTCTCACTGAATAGAAAATGTCAGTCTAAGCCAAGCTCAGTAATAACTGCTAAAAACACTGTCATACGCTCAGAACAGCAAAACGAGTATGTGCAAAACAGTCTCAATCTGGACGAGGAGATACCGTTTGCAGGTAACAACCTGCCTTGTCTCTATAAGGAAGCTGAACTTAGGCTAAATAATTTTTTAACTAATTTAATTAAGACAATGAAAAATACCTATGTTGATGTTCTTATATAAGTTTATTAAGTCATTCCAGAATTAAAGTGTCCACAGATGATCCTGCTAAAGTAAATTGGTTTAAACTTAAAATTTGGGCATTTTTACTGTGAAAAATTAACCATCTGAATAATTTTCATGAATGGCAAATACAGTGGGAGGGAGCAGAACTCTTCAGACAAGGGCTAGTACATCTTTACAAGCACTTCTATAAAGGCCATCGAAGGAAGTTGCAAAAGGAGTCATTCGTCTCCAAAAAGTGCTGCCGGCTGACGCAGCAAGCAGGTCAGGCTGAGCACTGCCCAGGGCTAAGGCTGAGATAACCAAGCGACTGGAAACGGCAATGCCCTAGCAGGACCAAAATGCAGCGGAGTCTGCCCGCGCTGCAGGGTATATTAGGATTTCCTGCCACTACACATGAACTACCCATCCGCATTAGAAGTAATGTCCTCCAGATACGATGCTAGAAAATATTTTCTTACCCCCACTTAATTTTAAGGCAATTTCTGGAGAAAAAATAATTTGCTTCAAATGTGACATCAGCTCCATAGAGTGAAACAACCACATTCCGAAAGGAGAGATGCTTCTGAAGAGGTAACTGTCAGATGGAGGAGGACTGCGGCTACCGTGGGGATGCACAGAGAGGGCAGCTCCTGGGTTCGGAGATTGCAAGCAGTGGATAGAATGGGCATCTGCTACAGAATCCAGAGGACGCCAGCGACTCCGGAAGCAATTTCTGGAGTTATGTGTCACTACTACACCCGAGGATAACCTTTAGGGTTCTCACTGCCCTCTTTAATGAGACCCGTTCTGCACCCAGTTCTGGACCAAGCTAAGGAGAGGGCCGGGGGCGCAGCGCACGCCCCAGCCCGGCTCCCCCCGCCAGCGGTACCGGGCCTCCCCGCCGCCGGGGCCCGGGCAGGCAGCTCTCCCGGCCAGGCCCAGCGCCCGGCCTGCTTCTCCCGCCGGACGCCGCTCCAGCGGTGGAGCCTTGTGGGAACTGATCGGAGATGGGACAAGCAGCAAAGCGCCTCAAGGACGCGCCTGGCCCCCGAAACTACTTCAGCCCTCGGCCGAAGCGGGCAGGGAGGCGCAGCGGCCCCGGCCTTTATCCCCGGGGCAGCGCCATTTTGGGCGGCAGGTCGCGCTGTAGCGGCGGCGCCAGAGGCCGAGGGAGGCCGGGGGAGGGCAGCGTGTCCCCCCGCGCCCTGTTC